>CM052708.1:32599121-32634891 GCA_028551405.1 Uromys caudimaculatus | reverse complement strand
TGGAAACCCCGTGTCCCCTCCCCCTCCCCGCCTCTGTGAGGGAATTCCTCCTCCCACCTACCCGCCCACCCATTCCCATATTCCCACCTTGACATTTCCTTTTACTGGGGCCACTAGCACCCTCAGGCCCAAAGTCCTCTCCTTTCTCCCTGGTGGCCATCGAGGTGATTCTTCTGCCTCATATGTAGTCCAAATCATGAGTCAATAGATGTGTGTTCTTTGGTTAGTGGTCTGAACTAGAGGACGACCAGGGGGCAAGAAAGTAACATCTATCAGTAGTTTTTAAGTTGTCAAATGATGACACATTATTCAGCTGCCACACAGAAATATGGAAATTCTTCACTACTCACTTAAATGATACCTCTTGAAACAGATAAAATATCAAGGTGAAAAAAAAGTGAAATAACATCATGATTATTCTTATATGAATGAATACTATATATATATATATATATATATATATATATATATATATATATAAAACTAAAGAAATTAAAATAATTCATTTTTGTTGTAATTTCTGTTTTAAGGCACCGATTTCCCTAGCCTTAGAATGACTTGATAGCATATTCACAGCTTCAGAAAATTGTAGGTATTATTTCTCTAAAGCACCGGAGAAGTTCTGTAGCTTCTCAATCTCCCACATTATAATGATTGCTAAACTTACTGACTCCCATTTAAGTCAACCCCTCATTTTCCACAAAACACATTTTTCATGTTCTTAATTATAAACAGAAATCTTCAAAAAAATAGAAAACTCTAGATATGAGAGCAGTGAAAAGAAGTAAAAAAAAAAAACCTGGACTGTCATCTACAGAACATCATAAGTTAAATGTATTAATTTCAAATTAATTCGATACAGTACAACCTGAGATCCCAGCTATACCACTCCTGCACATATATTCAGAAGATGTTCCAACATGTAATAAGGACACATGCTCCACTATGTTCATAGCAGCCATATTTATAGCCAGAAGCTGGAAAGAACACAGATGTCTCTCAACAGAGGAATGGATACAGAAAATATGGTGTATTTACACAATGAAGTACTACTCAGCTATTAAAAACAACGAATTCATGAAATTCACAGGAAAACGAATGGAACTAGAAAATATCATCCTGAGTGAGGTAACCCAATCACAAAATAACACACATGGTATGCATTCATTTATAAGTGGATATTAGCCTAAACACCAAGAATAATGAAGATAGAATTCACAGACTATGTGAAGCTCAAGAAGAAGGAAGACCAAAGTGTGGATGCTTAGATCCTTCTTAGAAGATGGAACAAAATACTCATGGGAGCAAATATGGAGACAAAGTGTAAAGCAGAGACTGAAGGAAAGGCCACCCACCTGGGGATCCATCCCATATACATACTCCAAACCCAGACACTATTGCAGATGTCAAGAAGTGCTTGCTGAAAGGAGCCTGATATAGCTGTCTCCTAAGAGGCTCTGCCAGAGCCTGGTAAATACAGAGGCAGATGCTTGCAGCCAACCATTGGACTGAGCATGAGGTTCCAAAAGGAGGAGTTAGAGAAAGGACTAAAGGAACTGAAGGGATTTGCAACCCATAAGAAAAACAACAATATCAACCAACCAAACACTCCAGAGCTCTCATGGACTAAACTACCAACCAAGGAGTACACATAGAGGGACTCATGGCTCCAGGCTCATATGTAGCAGAGGATGGCCTTATTGGACAACAGTAGCAGGAGAAACCCTTGGTCCTGGGAAGGCTAGATGCCCCAGTGTAAGGGAATGCCAGGGCAGTGAGGCGAGAATGGGTTGTCCGGTGGGTGAGCATCTCATAGAAGCAGGAGGAGGGAAGATGGGATACCAGGTTTCTGGAGGGGAAACCAGGAAAGATAAATAAACTTGAAATGTAAATAAATAAAATACCCAATTAAAAAAAAAAAACTTGGACTATTTCAGGCTGTACCTGAGGGTCCTTTTCTCCGTTCACCCATTCACCCATACATCATACTTCTTTATTTTGTTTTTCTATCTCCTAGCTTCTTTCCTGGCTTATTTGCTGCCTTCTGATTGCCTTGGGGAAAGGTACAAGTAGTGGCTTGCCTCACCAAGGTTCACTTGCTTTCTGATAACTGAACCTCATTATTCAAGATCCTGGAGAGAATAAATCCTAAGTGAACTGAGGCAGTCTCTGTGTGTCTATTTACTGTCAAGCAAAATCTAACAGCATTCATGTCATTTCACTCAATAAAGCATTAAAACTGACCTTTGGGACACTTGTGCATGAAAGTAACCCATTTATAAAATGAAGTTATAAATATGACTGTTTCTCACTCCGATCTATATTCATTGTAACGTAATATCAGAAATAGTTTCCCAAGTTTCTGAAACCATTAAGGAATGTCAGTGTAGAGCCCAAATTTATATATATTTAAGTAATAGAAAAAATGCATATGCTTTCAATGACAGTGTTGAGCTTCTAAGTGCAAATGCTTTATTATTTAACTTGATAATATCATTGATAATTATTACTAGTACATGATGATTTTTGTTTAATTAGGGTAAGCAAATTGATGTTTTTACATGTTTACAGCCAAAAAACATCTTACCAAGAGTGTGGCCTGGTGCAGCAGATTTCTTTTCCCAGCCAAACTCTGAATTCATTATGAACTGGGGTAAGGCATGCACAGAAAGGCACAGTTCCATCTCTTCTTTTGGGATTGCATTATCTAGGCATCTGTCTGAGACTTCTCTGTTGTATTTAGAGCTAACAGATAATACAGATTCTATCTTAATAATGTATTTTCGGTCTCTAGAGGTCTCACATAGAGTAGTTCTCACTTTTGCATGGTTTAATTCTTTGAATTCATTGATTATTCATGGCTAACTGTTTTCTCAAGATATTAAATGGAAAATACAGGATTAAAAATAATAAATTTAAAATTCTATGATGTTCTGAGGAGGAAGCTCTGTTCTTCCTGGGATAAGAAGTCTGTGCTAAGTATGAACCAGCATTTTCTGAATTCTTATCGGCCACATTCATAAGTTTCTGTACAATGTGAGTGATTAAATTTAAATGGCTCATAATTTCCTTATTAATGATCCCAAACCACAAAAGTTATGATGCAGTAAATTAAAAGCATCACCCAAGAGAAATCCTAAAGTGATTATTTTAAATGAAAAAAAAGGAGAGTGTTATGTAAGTTCTCAACTTTAAAAGGAAAGGGGAAATCGCGATCAGAGGTTGTTTGAAGATATATTCCAAGAAATTTTTGTTAATCACTCATCATGCCTAACTTATTAACTAACTTTCTTAAAGATTAAGAATGTGGAATAAGGAACATGTTATATGCCAGGTTTTGGTGTCATAATCCCTATGGACAAGGCAAGATAATGACTTTTTAAAGATGACCACTCTACATGGTGTGGTAATGCTCTCCTGCCATCTTAGCATTTAAGATTATTACTGAGAAGGACTGTGAGTTTGAGACAATCTTGGTTTACAGCTAAGATCCAGTTTTAATTATATATAGATGATATACATATAGATGATATAGATATAGATGATATAGATACAGATATAGATAGATATAGAGATAGAATTAGATAGAGATAGATATATATAGATATAGATATAGATGCATATATAAATTATGTACCATTCATAACAGAAATAATATTTGAATAGTGAGATGTCCACTTGAAAATTTGCAACATTTACACAATGGAACATTATTCAGCAATTAAGAAAAATTAAATTATGAATTTGTACAGCTACATGGATGGATCCAGAAATAACCATTCTGATTGCAGTAACCTACGCCCATAAATACAAACAAATGTATATTATCTTTTATTTTAGATAGTAGATTTTAATATTTTTATATGCGTTATATTTAGACTATCCACTTAGGTTAGGTAGCTCATAAGGTGCCAATAAGGAGTATGGAATCTTCCACGAAAAGGGAAATAGAATATAATGCTATTAGAAGATATTGGGGTAACTAGAATATGGGGGTTAAATGAGGAAGGTAATGGGAGGACAGGATACAGAATGGAATATGGGGAAGGACAACTAACACTCAAGATATTTTGAGAAACTATAGGAAACTCTACTACTCTAGAGTCTGCATAAATATATAAAAGAATTTAAGTGGAGTTCCCATATAATGTGGAGAGAATGCCCCAACTAGACATTAGATGCTACCAAGTAAATCTCCAGAAACAGTAATGGGCTACATATTATTGTGGCATTGGCCGAAGAGATCTCATAAACTCTAAAAATATTACAGGCTATGTCAATGTAAAAATGATGGTAAGTGTCCATCTGTGAAGGCATAGCATATTCATGTCATCTAAGAGTAAATACAAGATGCTAGTGCCTAAGAAGAAGCTTTGCTCAGACTGACAAGAATTCATAGTACTGAGAGGTACTACGCACCTGATCAGAAAAGAAAAGCAAACATCACTGTCTTCCATCTATTGCCCCTGTGACCTACCTACCTTCAAGATATGTTTATGGAATAGTGGCACAAATGTCCTGGAGATTACCAATCCCCTTTTAAATTTGATTGTAAGTACCACTCTGTGAGATGGAGCCTACACCTGACAATAATAATGAGGCCAAGAATTTGAAAGTAATTAAGTCATAGTCCTAAGGGAAAATTTAATACTATTATTCTTCTAAATGAACACAGAAATTAAACTTCTAATACCTGTTGGTAAATCCATAAATCAGTGCATCACTCAATCCTCAACAGAGAAGGTTCTTCTTGTAGTAGGTGAGAGTTAACTCAAAATATCACACTACAATGTACAGAAAGTGAGAGAATTTAGAGCTCTCAGTCCTAAAAGGGATATCTTTACTTGAAAACCCTCTCCCACTTCAAGGTTCATAGATTTAAATGGAATAGGGGACAGAAATGTTATAAGAAACAATATCTTCCAGACATAATAGGGCTGAGGTACATATGAATTCAAAGAGACACGAGGAATGCACAAGACCTGAAAAATCCAAACTAGACAAAAAGTCCATCATGAATAAGGGAAGTGACACAAAACCACTCCCCTAATCAAGAAGTTATTTGCAGTATGTACAAACGATATGTACTGGGAGAAAAAGACTTGGGATTTTAATTTTCACAATGGAGTGAAACTGGAGATATCAATTATGAGGCCTACCAAAGTAGGCCTCATGCTCAGTAGTATTGGACTAACACAAAATAAAGTTCATTGTTTTTGTTTGCTTGCTTTGTTGTTGCTGCTGTTGTTGTTGTTTGTAGGTGGTGTGGTAGTGTTGTGTGTGTGTGTGTGTGTGTGTGTGTGTATAGTCTTTTTTAATTTTGTATTTTCTTTTTGAGAATTTTCTTTTTGTATCTGTGCTTTTTTGTTTGATAGAGAAAGAAACTAAGGTTGAGTGGGTAGGGGTAATAAGGGAGGACTTTAGGGAGTAGAAACCATATGATTAAAATATATAATTTTAAATAAGAAATAATGTCAATAAAATTGAATAAGAGATGCTTTCTAAAAATATATGAAAACAAAGAAAGCAAAATAAAGCCTGCAAATTTTAGAATCATGCATCATGAATAGTTTAAATTTTGTCACTCACTATTTTATTACATGGGGATTAATTGTGAAATGTGACTATTGTCATCTCCTTAGGTTTCACTTCCATTCTTGCTTCCTAGGGTGGCTTCCCTTTAAATAATCTTAACAGGAAATGATCCCCAGGCTCCCATTTCCATTGGTGTAATTTCAATTTTTAGCTCAGGATAATAGCCTTGTTGAGGAAGCCCCAAAAATAACTAAAATAATGTCAAAAACAGAAATTAAAGAGAGATATCTTATAACTCCTTCTGAACTTTCCTAACTCTCCTCTCATAAATCTGACCATATTAAAAACAATTTTACACTTGAAATCAATCACTATATGTTAAAAACAGTTAAATGTGTTTCTGAAAAACTTGATGATCTAAATTCCTCTATTACATCAATTAAAAATTAAATGCTATGGACCAGAAATTCTAGGAAGCCAGGATACACTAATCAAAAAATGTTTTGTGATTCAGTCTCATTGTAAAATACATTAACAAACAATTACAGTTGCTAGCTCTATATTTTAATGTTTTCCTAAGAATATTGTAATATCAGGAGCACTCAGAATCTTTATTTATACTTTCTGCTTCCCAAAACCTAATTGCTGTCCCATAATGCAAACATTATCCTCAATATTTTATTATCTCTCTCATTGTTTTCCATTTTAAACTTATTTTTTTCTTTTATTTCATAACATTTTGCTCATCTGCGTACAGGTAGTTGATTATCGATTAATCTCTATAGTTTCTCTAACAATTAATTAACAGTTAACACATTATTGACTGTTGCAGTCTGCCCTTCAGACACTTGAAATTTGGTTTAACACCCAGAAATAAAACTGAGAATAGATAGCAGACATATACAATTTCATGCTTTCAGTCAATTTTTTTCTAATAATGTGCTGCTTCATCAAGAAATGTGAGCTTCTCTGGTCCCAGCTGAGTTCAGAGCTGATGACTGAGCATCATGGATGTTACTGAGGTAAGTCAGAAAAGAGTATAGAGTATAGAAGACCAGACAGGGCAGAAGAAATGGCAGGAAGGAGAGGCTGATATTGCGTACAGAGACAGAGAATAATTCTACTATTTGTATAATAGTGAGATATCTGAATAGCATATATATACATAAAAGTAAGAAAGGAGATTAAAGACTTGAATTATAGAGTAATTAGGAAAATACAAACATTAATTACACTGATTTGAGCAATACAAATATATTTATTGAAATATAACAAAATCATAAATATGTATAGTTATGCTAATCTAAAAAATTAAAAAACATTTAAGTAGATGGAAATTCTAGTCTCCTTGATTTGATCATTGCATACACTATGTGTGTCCATCTATGTGTATGTGCGTGTGTGTGTGTGTGTGTGTGTGTGTGTGTGTATGCACATGGATGTGTGTCTGATTATCACACTATACAATTAAAATATGAACAATTAAAACTATACTTTTTAGAAATCCATTTTTTTCTACACAAGAATAAAATAAAGGAAGCATTGCCATGATGAAACTGTTGAAAATACTTTAATGCATTAGAATGGAGAGATGAACCTATTCTATACTGGTGTCTTGAGCACACATAACATCAAGAGAGAGTACAGCTAATATCTTACAAAAAAAAAAAAAAAAGAGAAAAGAGCATGGTAAGAGATGCTGTGTAGCAGATGCTGCATGGGCTATGAAAGATAGGATCCAACCACATGGTACCATGACAAGAAAACACCTGGATTCATTTGCTCATCGTTTGCACTGAAAAAGATTGGATAAAGGACATCCAGGTGAGGATATAGAAAGTTTTAGTGGAAAAACTTTGTTATGTTGTATTAGATCCATAGAAAAATCTATAAATTGTACATTTATCATTTCACGGGACAAACAGTATTTTATTCTTCTCTGTCATACTGTAAATAAACATAGAATGTTCTAGAACACTTTTTATGTAGCCTAATATATCACTTTAATTTTGTACTAATTATTATATTTATTTACATCCCAAATGTTGACCTATTTTCCTGTTTCTACTCACAGAGTGCTTCCTCTTATCCTCCATCTCCTTTGCCTCTGAGAAGGTCCACCCCACCCCTGGTATTCCCCCTAGAGCTTCAAGTCTCTACAGGATTAGGCACATCCTTTCCCACTGAGTCCAGACAAGGCAGTCTGCTCCATATGTGCCTTGGGCCTTGGACCAGCCAGTATATGCTCTTTGGTTGCTGGCTTGGTCTCTGGGAGCTCCCAGGGGTTCAGATTAGTTAACACTGTTGGTCTTCCTATGGGGTTGCCATCCCATTCAGATCCATCTTTCCTCTAACTTCTCCACAGAGGTCCCTATTCTTAGTCCAGTGCTTGGGTAGTTGTATCTCAGTCAGCTGCTGGTACAGGCTCTAAGAGGACAGCGGTCCTAGGCTCCTGTCTGTAAGCACAACAAAGCTTCAGTAATAGTGTCAATGTTTAGTACCTACCACTGGGATGGATCCCAATTTGGGCCTGTCACTGGTTGGCTATTCCTTCAGTCTCTATTCTGCTTTTGTCCCTGATTTCTTTTAGGCAGGAACAATTTGGGGTCGAAAAATTTGAAGGTAGGTTGGTGTCCCCGTCCCTCCACTGGGGAACTTGTCTAACTATTGGAGGTGGTCTCTTCAGGTTGCATATGGCCACTGTTGGGCATTTCAGCTAAAGTCATCCACATTGAGTTCTACGAGTTTTCCCATCCCAGGTCACTGGGACATTCTAGAAGTTTCCCTGATCCACTATACTTGGCAGCTACATATTTCCATTCATTTTCCTGGCCCTCTGGCCTCTCCCCTGTGTCCCCTTCTCCATACCTGGTCCTGCCTCCCTTATCCCCTTGTCATTCCCTCTCCTACCCAGATCCCTCCCTCCCTCTGTCTTCCATGATTAAGTGGTTCCCCCTTTGAAGTGGGATTTAATCATCCTCACTTGGGCCTTCCTTCTAGTTTAACGTCTTAGGGTCTGTGGGTTGTATCCTAGGTATTCTGTACTTTTTGGCTAATGGCAACTTATGAGTGAGTACACACCATGCACGTCCTTTTGGATCTGGGTTACCTCACTTGGGATGTTATTTCCTAGTTCCATCCATTTGCCTGAAAAATTTATGATGTTAGGTTTACTTAATTAAATCTTATTTGCCCTGCAACACCACTATAAAATGAATAATTTAGTTTTTATATTTGGATTTTCAAACTGTGTTCATTAAATATAAGGTCACGATTTTTTTTTTGTTTTACTTTTAATTTTGTATACGCATGTGTGTCTACATGTGTGTATGCATTAGTGTACAAGTAACTGCGGAGATCAGAGGGGATGGATCTATTGAAACTGCAGGTATAGGCAGTTCTGAACAATTCAGTGTGGACAATAGTAAATAAACCCTAGTCTTCTTAAAGAGCAAGACATGCTCTTAAAAGCTAAGAAATTTCTCTATCACATAGGCATGTACAACTTTAAAGAAATAACTTGGGAAATTTAATGTTATTTTTTAAAATAGTTTAAAATGTCTCTGGAAATTTTTCTTGTATATAGTCAACACTAGTATTTTTTTTTTAAATTCTTCAGACTTTTTGGTACTAATTGGTATTGAAGTACAAACTGCTATTATGTTTATGTGACTTCTTGGAGCAAAAGTCAAGTCTCTAAATATAGAAAACAAGTCTGGTGGATATTATAAAACTGTCCTGTTCAATTTTATGTCCTTTAAAAGTGAGACCTGATTTTATTATTGAATAATTATAGACAATATTAAAGAACTAAGATAGTATTGTACTAAATCCTCATTTGTAAGTGACAAAATCTCAGACTGTATTCTTTCTTCCTGATGCATACTCAAGGTAAAGTCATTTTAATGAAATATTTGTGGTTTGGGAAAAACAGAACACAATCTATAAAGCTAAAAATAACTCTCAAATTTCTCACATTTGAATTTTTTATTATACTCAAATTTAGTCCAAACAAGGGAACTTATTACATGATCAGTGATATTGCAATTTCTCCTTCACTTCAAATGCACTTTTGTTCTAAAAAAAACAAAAACAAAAAATCAAAAAACAATATCATTATTGAAAGCTCACTGACTAAATAGTTCAAAACCTTTTTCCAATGGCTGGAGAGATGCTGCAGTGGTAAAGAGTACTTAACGCTCACTCTTGGAGATGACGTGGGTACATTTCCCAGAACAACAGCCACAACAAAACATGTCTATTGTCCATCTTCAACTTCAGATTAGGCTTTCAGATGTCTTCTTCTCAGACTCCAGGAACACATTTAATTCACATACACATGACTAGGCCAAAAATTCATAAACATAAAAATATACATCTAATTTTAAAGCTCTCCAATACACACACAAACACACATACACACACACACACACACACACACACACACACACAAACACACATAAAATATTATATTTAGAGACTGAGTAAACTTGCTTGGCAGTAACCTAAACTAAACTTGGTCCAATAAGTTCTTGTGGTACAAGAATTAAAGATCAAAGTGTAATCAAAATCTAAGTCTGGCCTATTTGGACGGGAGGTATATTAACTGAGAATGTAAACAAATATTAGCGTTGAGACAATATGTTTCATAGAAAATGTGACCATAAACTGTCACACTGCATTTATGGCCCCTACAGAAAATATTATAAGTTACTGCATAAATCTCCTACCTTATTAATGAAATATCATATATAAGTAATTTCACAATTGTCTTCTTTATTTACGTAAATTATTTGGTGGTTATTGCATTTGTTATTTCATTCACAAAGAAAACATCAATATGGCACTTTTTAAAAAACTGAGAATAAACATGTAAAATTTTCAGTTATGTTAGATTTCTGTTTGATACTCTGTTGTGCTTGCAAACAGGAATATAACATAACTGTCCTCTAAGAGGCTTTACCCAACCACGAAGGGAAAGAGATGCAGAGGTGAACACCTAAACAGTAGATGGAGCTCAAGGAGTCTTACGAAGAGTTGGGAGAAAGACTAAGGGACCTGAAGAGGACATGAACTCCACAGGAAAACTCACAGAGTCAACTAACTTATACCCTTTGGAGCTCCCAAAGACTCAATCACCAACCAAAAAGGGAACAGGGGCTGGACCTAGGTCCCCTGAACATATGTAGCAGACAAGCAGCTTGGTCTTCATTGAGGTCCCCCAAACAACTGAATCATTGGCTGTCCCTGAGTCTGTTGCCTACTTGATTGCCTGCTGATCTCACACCCCTAAATGGACAGGCTTCTCTGGCCTCAGTGGGAGAGGATGTGCCTAGTTCCACAAAAACTTGATGTGCAGTGTAGGGGGTGGGGGATGTAAAGGCTAAGAGTGGAATGGTGGGGGTTAGGATGGGAGTATGGACTGGGGCTAACACTCAAACTGCCCCTTTCTAAGGAAATTTGGGTAGGACATATATGAGGGGGTACTAGGAGGAGAGGAAGGGCAATAATGGGTAGTAAAGTGAGTACATAAATAAATTTAATATAAAATACTATTAATAATAACCAGGACATTATGTCTCTACTAGAGCCCTAAAACACTAATACAGTAGGCCCTGACTAATGTAATACAACAGAAGCAGAAGACCTGGACTTTAAAATAGTTATTATAAAATAAAAACATGTGTATATATTTAAATAAATTTAAACATATAAATATATATGTATCATACATATGAAACACATATATTAAGGAACAAATTTTCAGGAAATATGGACACTATAAAAAGACAAATCTTATGAATAGTATGAATAGAAGAAGAGAAGCCCAGGTTGGAGCCATAGAAAATATTTTCAATGAAAATCATAAAGAAAATTTCCCTTATGTAATGAAGGAATATCTATAAAGGTACAAGAATTATAAAGAACACCAAGTTAAAAAGACAAAAGAAATTCCCCATAGCACTTAGTAATCAAAACACTAAATGTACAGAACAAAGAAAGAATATTAAAAGCTGCAAGGGGAAAAGACCAAGTAACATATAAAGACAAATTGATTAGAACAACTGATGTTTCAATGGGAAATCTAAAATCTAGAAGGTCTTTGATAATGTTCAGAAAATTCTAAAAGACCACAGATGTTGGCTGAGGATACTGTAACTGACAAAGCATTGAATGACAACAGCTTGAGAAGAAAAGACATCCAATGATAAAAACCAAGTTTAAGCAATATCTACTGAAAAATCCAACTCCATAATAGGCATTAGCAGTTCCCCAAGAGAACACAAGGAATAAATAATATCAGGCCAGCAAGTCAAAGGTGGGGGAACCCACACTACAGCACCAAAACAACTGCAATCAACAAACTACTCATAGATAACTCAATGTGAATAGTCTCAATTCCCAATTTAAAAAAAAAAAAAATACACACTAACAGATAGGATACAACTGTGGAATCCATCCCCCTTCTTTAATTCAAGAAACATTCTTTAACATTGAGAATATATAATTGCAACGTAAAAGGAAGGAAAAGATAATGGACTTACAAAACAAGCTGGTGTAGCCATTTTAATGTGTGACAAAATAGAAATCAAACCAGAACTAATCCAAAGAGATTGAGGATCACATTATATACTCACCAAAGAAAAAAATCCAAGAATATATTAAAATTCTAAATATCTGTGCACCAAATACAATGGCATCTGATTTCATAAAAGAAATACTACTACAGTTTAAATCATATATTGACTGCCACAATTGATAGTAACTTCAATATCCCCTCCTACCAATAAACATGTCATACTAACAAAAAGATAGAAATGCTCTCCCTAAATGATATCATAAATCTATTGGACCTAACATACATTTTCAGAGTATTTCACCAAAACACAGAAGAATATACCATCTCTTAACACATCATAAAACATTCTCCAAAATGTCCTCATTTTTAATAGCTGAATAGTATCAAATCCCGTCCTATTTGGACACAAAGCAAGTCTTAACCAATAGAAGAAAATCAAAATGGCACCTTGCATCCTATCTGGCCATATAACTTAAACTGAATATGAAGAAAATCAAAAAACAAACAAACAAACAAACAAACAAACAAACAAAACCAGAAAGCTTATCTATCTCATGGATACTGTAAAACTTACTAGATGAAAAATCAGTTAATAAAGAAATTAAGAAATTAATAGGAAAACATTTTAGAATTGGATAAAAATGAAAACACTATGTACATAGCCCTATGGGACTAAATGAATAAATGAATGCTGTTCTGAGAGGCAAATTCAAAGATTTAAATGCCTACATGTTAAAAAAAAAAAACAAAAACAAAGAACACTGGAGCGATCTCATACCAGTAATTTAACAGCACACTTGAGAGCTGTAACATGAAAAGAAGAATTAATTCCCCCAAAGCCAAGATGAAAAGGACCAATCAATTTCAGGTTGGAATCAATAAAAACAAACAATATCAAATATAAATAATTAATGTATGAAAGAGTTGGCTTTGTGGGTAAAAATTATTAAGTTTGAAATATTCTTATTTAAAGTAACTAAAAAGCAGGCAAAAGAAAATCAAAATTAAGAAAATTAGATATGAAGAGGTGGATACACTCAGATACTGAGGAAATTCAGAAGTATAATGACTTTTTTTAAAGACCTATACTCTACCATATTGGAAAATCTAAAAGAAATGGATAAATCCTTTGCTATATACAACTTAACACTGTTAAAACAAAATGGGATAAACAATTTAAATAGACCTACACACCCTGGTGAAATATCAGTAGTGATTAAATGTCTGCTAGCCTAAGGAAGCCCATAGATTCTACAAAAGTTTCTAAGGGAGTTAATCACACTATTCCTCAAATTATCCACAAAATAGAAAAAGAAAGATTATTGATTAACTTGTTTTATGAGACCACAGTTTACTATTTACCTACACCTACACGACATAAATATCCAATGAGAGAGAGAGAGAGAGAGAGAGAGAGAGGGAGAGAGAATTAAAGAACAACTCATGAACATAGATGCAAAAATTCTCAATAAAGTATTTACAACTAAAAACGGGAACACATCAAAATTATCATCCACCATGATCAAGTAAACTTCATTTCAGAAATGCAAGGATAGTTCAACATACATAAATCAATAAATATAGTCTACTATATTAACAAATTGAAAGACAAAACACTTCTGGGTCTGGGTTACCTCACTCAGGATGTTATTTTGTAATTCCATTCATTTACCTGAAAAATTCATGATGTCAGCTATTTTAATAGCTGAATAATACCAAATCCTGACACTATTACTGATGCTAAGTTGTGCTTGCAGATAGAAGCCTAGCATGGCTGTTCTCTGAGAGGCTTTACCAGCAGCCCTGAGACAGGTGCAGATACTTATAGCCAAACATTAGACTATGAAAGAGAGGAAGGCTTGAAGGAGCTGAAACAATGAATGACAACCCCATAGAAAAAACAAGAGTGTCAACTAACCCAGACCCCTGGGGAACACATTCTCAGAGGCAAAGGGGATGGGGGATGAGGTGAAGAACTCTGGGAGGGGGAACCGGCAGGGGGGAAACACCATTTGGGATGTAAATAAAATAAAATAATAAATTTTTAAAATTAGTTCAAAAAAGAAAAACAAAACCCCAATGATTTTCTCATTAGATAAAGAAAAGGCTGGTGAGAATGGTGAAGAGGGGAATTTTCGTCCATTGCTGGTGGGAGTGCAAACTTACACAACCACTATGGAAATTAGTGGGGCAGTTCCTCAAGAATAAGAGAATAAAGGCATTCTGCTATACTCAGAGATCAATGTCTTGCTCAGCTATCATTGGAGAGTCTCCCTCCAGCAGTAGATGGGAATAATTGCAGAGATCCACTGACGGACATATGCCGGGAGCAAGAGGCCTTGGAACACTCATTCCTCAATGAGACATCTCCATCAACTCCTTTCCCTCATTGCTCGGGGAGAAACATCTCACAAGAGAAGATGGAAAACACAAAGAAGGGAATATGACCTGCTAAGAAAAGCAGGATCCATGCACCTATAAACTCACACAGTCTAGCAGCAAGTGCAGGGCCTGATAGGGTCCCATTGTTGACGATGGAAACAGAAAAAAGCCCACAGTCCTAACCCAGGAGGTATCTCCACTTGATTATCACTTGGAAATAAATGAAAACATAGCTTTTTCCATTAAGTCTCACTGGGAATACACACCCCTCTTATGGCAGGACCTATGCCGAATAATGAGGAAGAAAACAAACCTCAGTGGTATTTGTAGAAGGCATTTTTTGGTCTGATAATACTTTGCATGGGCGTTATTTTTTTGTTGTTTTTTGTTTCCTTGTTTTTTGTTTTCCTCCTCTCACCCTATAAGAACATGTCCAGCAAGCCTCTGGCATTACTCTTCATGAAAATGAAGCAATGCTAATACCTCAACCCCAGTCAATAATGTACACACACCTTGAGAACTCCTACCCACTTTTGGGTTCTGGGTACGCTTGGTCCGTGGGAAGTGGCACTATTTGAGATGTGGCCTGGTTGGAGGAACTATGTCACTGTTGGAGTGAACTTGGAGGCTCATAGGGCTCAAGCTCCACCCAGTGCAAACATGAGATCCTCTTTCTTGTTGCCTGTTGAAGTCAGTCTTTTCCTGGCTGCCTTCAAATCAGGATGTAGAACCTCTGCTCCTCCAGCTGTACCATGTATGCCTGCCCTACCTGACATGATAATGGACTTAAACTCTGAAATTATCCTTTGTCCTGTTGTCTTTTTCCTGCAATAAAACCAAAAACTAAGACTGAAGCTTGTAGCAGGGACTGTGGTATTTGGTTTGGAGTGATGTGGATTTTTGGACTTTGGAATTGGAAAGCAGTAGATGCTTTAAATGGGGCTTAATGTGCAATACTAATAGGTACATTATGGGGTAGGAATATGAAAGATATTGTTGATGAGGGTAATTTCAATTCTAGGATGTGGCTCAAGAGGTTTTAGAGGAAAAGAATTATAGTATGTTGCCTAGGGACCATTATTGTGATATTTTGGTGAGAATGTGGTTGCTTTTTAATCCTTATCTGAAGAGTCTGTTTGAGGCTAAAGTAAAAAGACTCATATTAACTACATCGACAAAGAAAATCTCAACACATCCCAGTTTGGACTCTGATTCTAGAAAAGGATATATTTATGTATATGGGGGTAGAACTATACACACAAACATTAAGCAGTAAAGTAAGGGCTACACCACTTGTTACACTTACTGCCCCTTTCTCTCACAGCCCTCAGCAGACAATAATTACCCAGGAAGCAGCATGGCCTCAAAACTTCTCCTTCATTCATAATGGGCATGCTTAATTTTAGGTAGTCCCAGTGCTGACAGACTCAAGTTTGGTGTGTTTATGGCTGCAACAGCCCAGAAAAGGTCATCTCATCGTCTTTCTTCCAAGCATGTAGGACTTACCTTTTTGACATCTCTTAACCTAGGATGTTTCATAAGCCTTGGGGGGGGGGGGGTTATTTCCCATTTAGAAATGGCCACTTAGTAGTCACTAGCTTTTCAATTCTAGGCAACAATGAGTTTCTGCATTAATATCTTTTCACTGGAAAATTGCTTGATCAAGGTTGAGAGCAATATTTCTATGGCTATATTTAGAAGGTAGTTTAGCAACATTTCCATTTAGTAAGCCATCCTGTAAACTCATCCTATAAACGATTAACTATAAACCATCTCAGCCATAGGTCAATGATCAAGTTCATGATATCAGACAAAGGCTCCCTCCTTAAACACTGAGCAGATGTTGCTTAAAAGTTTGGTATGGAATGGTCAGAGTCCACATCTGGACAAGACTATTGATGCCTTTTCTCCCCTATGTGTTTGCATAGAACTGTCTCTCAGAATAAACTCTATCAAGGAGGCAGTTTCTATTTAATTTCCAGACTTCCTTTTGTCTTTCAGGCAAGAAATGTGATATCATCAGCAATAGGAACTTAACTAGAATCCTCCCAGCAATTATGAGGACCCTTCAGTGAATATTACTAGACTTGTTCTTTTAACACATGATACATCTTTCTGAATACAAACAAACTTTGTTTTTCAAATTGTCAATGCAGAGAATAAGCAAAATCTACCAACTCTCCTACATTGATAAAGCCATTAACCCTTATTCTTCTTCCTACTTTTCTATGTTCCTATGTATTTTATGATACCTAATTTATAAAGACTGAAAGAAATATGTCAGTGTTCTCACATTTTATCTGCTCTTCTTTGGCCTGCCTGGTGTGTTGCCTTCTTCAAAATCTCATGCCTCTGACACTATGTCTAGGGTACATATGCACTGCTGTATCATAGCATGCATAGCATCCATTAAGACTAAGGCCAGCGAGCTCAGTTTTCAAAGTGAGTGGTGTTCTGTCAAGACAAATCTCTTCTGTCCAATTTTGTATCTCCTTTTGCTTGAATTTTTTCCACATAGTTAAAATGGTGACATGTTTTATCAACTTTCTTAATGAAAATCACCATTGTGAATATTTTCTTTCCATAGAATTTATGAATGAGAAAATACACATGGAAGCACAATCAAATTACACAGTGCGCAAACAGTTGTACAGAACATTGGCTGTTGCCTTCAACCATCAAAACATCCTAGTTTGTGGGTTCAAGCTTGACTGCTGGTTTTTGGCTAAAAGTAAGATACACAGTAATAAAATAGCTCTGCTATTTTAAATTGTTAGAGATTTCCCATGGTTTAAATGGATTAAAATAACAATGTGGTTGACATTTTATAATCTCTATAACCCCATTAGTCTCCTCATAATTTATTGATACTTTAGTTTTTGCCCTCTTTGCCATATAGACTCCATTTCTCCATTTTTCAAATATTCAGTTGTGGTTTTTGGAATTATTCGATATTGTGCTGGATTTCTGTGGACTTAATTTTATCATTTTTTTTTTTTGGAGGCTTTATTAGTCATGCAGTATTACATTGCTCTCCTCTCATACAGAAATATCTATTCATCCTCTAGTTTAAAAAATGTCTATAGTTACATCCAACACACATATGAGGTTCAATATTTATATTATTGAAAATGGATAGTCTTCTCTGTAGCATCGCCATTCATCAGGATAGCTTTGATAGACATTTGCATATAGTATTAACATCTTGATTAGATGGATATTCATCTTTCCTTTTCTACTTTTTCATTTATACTAACAGTAGGCATCAGCACTTTATATTGGATAAAAATTTACTGAAGAAGAACAAGAATCAGAGAAATTGTCTAAAAAAAAACAAGAACAGCAGAAAACATAAATATTATTGATAAATTACAATTCATCATTCGATAACATAAACCAAATCCAATAATAAACAGTTTTGCAATGAGTTTTTTATAGTTCTGCTTTCTTAATTCTTTCTTGCTATACTTTAAAGAACTCTAAAAGCTGATCAGTGTTATAAAATACTTCATATGGTAATTACATTTTGACATCCAAAATGAAAAGCACATTCCTTATTTTTTTTCATCCTCTATTTCAAAGTAAAATTATTTTTAGAGAACTGATAAATATATATTGTTTTGTTTTGTTTTCTGCTGGCCCTCAGGGCTTCACTCCTGCTCCCCACCCCAGTACCTGGTCATGTTCCCCTTTTACACTCTTCCTTCCCCTCCCCTCCCCTCTTCCATCCAGTTCCCTCCATCCCTCTGTCTTTCACTACGTTACATGTGTATTTTAAATTTTCTTATATCATAAAAATTAGTAGAATTTCAATGGCTAAGTTATTTACCTTTCAATTCAAAGGCATACAAAGGTATAAACAGAGACATCTGGAGATAATGTGATAACTACATGCATAGCAATGAAATTATTAAACTACAAATATCAGGTTATCTTGTCTTTTCTGAAAGAAAAATCCTTAAATCTTTTATTGGAACTGAAAGGAAAACATAAGACACAGCTTGCTTAAATCAGAACTAAGCCAGCAGTGGTTGTCTGCAAGCTTGCATTACAGCTTCTGAAAAACAGAAAGTTTTAGGTAAGAAAATGTGAAAATTCATGGAAAATAAGACTAATATAAATAGGATTCAAATACCTTTTGTATGATAAATTTCACAAATCTCTAGCACAAAATGTTCTGGTGTACAGTATTTCTCATCTCTCAAGTCCAAATGTCAAGGGCAATTCTCATTTTGTCTTTGTTACATGTAGTAAAAGATAATGTCAAACAACCAAAAGCTGTAAGAGAGTCTTCAGAGTTTGGCTAGCATTTGGGAATACAACCAACTGCTTTCATTTTACAATGAAAGGAAAAAATACTTCAAGGATAAACTATAAACACTATAATTTCACTCTTATTTTATAGGTAAAAATATTCACATAGAAACAATTTAATGAGCCTGCCCTTTCTCAAACTACCTTCTAGCATGACTAATATGAGACTACTTCCTGGGGGGAATTTGAATAATACTATTGTTTTTGTTCTATTAGAAAATTTTACCAAAGACATTATATGACACATTTAAAATAGTCAAATTCAGTGGTTTTTATTAGTAAACAGAAAATACATTAAGATAAACAGGATGGATTTCATCTTTTTGTCACTTTTAAATTAATCTTTAATTTTAAAGTCACATTTTATTATAAATAGCTACACATAATAATGAGCACACTGTTCCATGGTGTATTATATATACCCATAAATAATACATGCATAAAGAAAGGGCTGCAAAAACAGAGAGTGAGAGAGAAACAGAACTCTCAACACGTAAAAAATCTAAGTGCAGCAGTTCCACAAGAGAAATCACATCATTTAAATTTCAGAGGCATGACAACTAGCTAATATCAAAATCACTTAGTATGCTGATATTCCTCTTACTGTATTCCTATACAATACAGTATCTTAAAAACTGTTTGAGTCATTTACAGATGTTTAATGCACTAAGCAAATTGCATTATAGCCGTCCTTGTTTAGAGGAAAACAATTAGAAAAATTATACCACTGAGAATTATAAACATTTCCTCTGAATTTATAAATCCAGATGAGTATTTTAATTGACACCATGACACTATGGAAAAATCATTGTACATAAATGAAAAGGCAGTTAAAAAGAAGCTATGAAGCAAAGGCAAAGTTTATTCAGTATGTATTCCACTTTGCCATTGGTTTTCAAAAGCAATCTAAATGTCAAATTTCTGACACCAAAATTGGTACCAAGAAAAGCACACAGCACTAAACTGCTAAGTGGAATGCAGAATTTAGAACAGTAGGTTGTATATAATTAGGAAAGAGTTTGTGCTTCTAAATATAAAAGTCCTACATTCAGCACGAGAAAAGAAAACCTTCTGGAAGAAGGCAGTCTGGTTGCACTTTTCAAAGATTCTGAAGACAAACATAATGGCAAGAGCTGAAACATGACTGCTCAGATAGAAAACACAGGCTTTTCACAGACAAATATGTGAGATCTTTAGTAGAGGTAACCAGAATGCTTTAGGTTTCACTTTTCTCTATCTTTAAATATTTTCTCTTCATTTATTCCAGTAGTTCTGTTGGAGGCAGAGACGGGTCTGAAATGAAACACTTGCATTGCTAAATCTTTTATATACTCCAACCATTTGTTCATTCATTCATCACGGTATTTTAAGTTCTTCACATAAAGAACTGTAAAAGAAAGAGGAATTGTTATTATATGACTGAAATACCAATGACAGAGGTAAATAACGAACAGATGAAAATATAAATAGATGAATAACACTTTGAATAGTACTTTGTCATAAAATAAAGAAAGGTGATCAGGTTAAAAAATTATTAGGATGAGCCATAAAGTATCACAGCAATTATATTCATCCTTTCTAAAGTTTCTTTGAGGAGAAACCTGAGTTAAGTTAGGGCAAGAGTCATGCAAAGATGTGGGGGAAACAGCTCCCTTGAAATTATATCAGAATATCCAAAGAGTCTGAAGAATAAATGTACTGAGCTATGTTGACAAAGATAAGATAACATTGAGATGCAATGATATCCATTAGAAGAATTGCAAAAGATGAGTTAAAAAACACATTGTGGCTGCAGATCTGGAAGCAATAATCATTGGCATGATTGAGTTAACAGCTTGGATGCTGAATCAATAACAAAGACAAACCAATACTCATGGCCGAAATGGCTAGAAACGTGACAAGGTAACTGTCAGTATGTTAGCTGGGACACACAGCACAGAGTAGTGCTTTTAGTAATACTGAGAAAGTCATGGTGAGGACAGATGAGAATTAGGTTCTGGATATATTCAGTTTGAGTTGTCATCCCAGTACTCTAGAATTGATACTAAGACAGCAATTATAAGTGGACCAGAACTGTCAGTATATGACACAATACATATTGCAAAGTAAGATGGTAGATGAGTCACATAGGATTTATAGTGCAAAATATTGTTTATCTTGCATATCTCTTGGGAAATTATGGCGAAGGAGGAAATGAAGAAATGGACTTCTCTAATTTTATTGTGTAGAATTTCCCATGCCGATCCCTTCTCCACATCCCATTTCTTCTTGAATTCTCATCTATTCCTACAACTCCAAATCTCACCCACATGCTCATATTATGTACATTAATAATTCCAGATATTTCCCCATAACTTGTTTACTGATTGTCAAGAAATCGCTCACTCTCAAAATATCCTAAAAAAGAAAATTCACCTATCACCCATCACCTATCACTATCTATTTATCGAAGAATACCAGTTTTCTTCTAGTTTCCAAAACTGAAAATCAGTAATAAGTTCTTTAGCTTTGTCCTCTCTCTGTATACACCCAAACCCATGTTTACTATACCTTCTCTATGTGGTTTGTCCAGTTATCTCTTTGCTAAAATATACTTCATCAATTCCCCCTTATTTTGTACAAAAACCATTCTTTTATTTAGTCCCCTTGTGTGGGGCAGTGATCTGTGAGAGGAAGCTCATTCTCAGTTGAGCTAAGTACTTGAAGTCCCAGAGACACTGGAAGGACAGTAGGAGCTTTGCCTGCTCCTGGAACCAGGCCCCTGGCACACAGTTATAGCCCTCCCCCAAATACATTTGTGGCCATCCGTCACATAAGGGCAACGTCCCCAACCCTTTCCATATGTTGATGAGCCATCCCTAACATCTCAGACCAAGACAATAGGAAAAGAGACATGACCTATAGTCACATAGGTTCAAAACAGAGATATCCACTCTAATGAGGTACCTAGAGACATGGAGGGCATTGCCAATAAGATTCCCTTCCCAGACATTTCTCCTTGCAAATGTATTTAATCTCAGGCCCACCCTGAGAAGTGGGGTATGGTTTTATGTGTCCACTTTCCACCATGAGAATAAACAGTTTGGAAAACCAAGGACCAGGTTTCCTCTCACAGTCCATTACCCCACACCCTTGCTCTAAATATGACCTATATTCTCTGAACAATAACTCTACATTTTTCAACTTAAAATTTTAGCCCTATAGTCCACGTTATCTATTTACCACTTAACCTTTATTTTTGTTCTTCTATGTGTATATGAAACAAAAATCGCCCATGAATAAGTTGTAAGGCCAAGTATAAAGCATGGAACTATTAGTTTGCTAAGTGGTTGTGTTGCCAAAGTCTCTTCAAAGTATTTGTGTTTATATTCATAGATCTGACCTTCCATCAACCTTTTTGTCAGAGAATTTTCTTTTTGCAGTGTGTAGCAGACAACAATGAAATGAATAGCTGGTCAAAGTGCTTAGAATAAAAGACTGAATGATGCCTTAAACAGAACATCAATATCTTTCCAACACAACAAAGCTTAGGAAATATCAATGAAGATGATTTGGAAAGAGGGTGAGAGCTGGAAGATGGAGTAGTATATTATGAAGTGCTGTCTAATGGACCCTGACTAGTGCCCTAATGCTTTCATAGCAACTTTGGTTAACTTCACAAGATCACCTACTTTTCTTGCTGTTTTGGCAAAAGACTGAGCAAAAGCAACTTGAGGAAGAAACATTTACTTTTGTTCATTCCTTTTTAGGAATACAGTTTAGTATGTCAGTAAGGACACAAGTCAGAAACATATGTTAACATTTATAATCAGGAACCTGAGGAGAGCTAAGAAGTAGAGGCTGGGCTATAAAAACTTCAAGGCTCATCCCCAATCACCATCTTCCTTCAGTAAGGTTCTACATTCTAATGGTCTTTCAGCCTTCAGAAGTAACACCACAAACTCCATTCCAGGTGTTCAAACATGAAGATACGGGGGTCACACATGCAATGAGGAAAAAGTGATTAACTTCTAATAATATTCAAGTAGAAACTGAAGTTTATGTTATAGGAAACTAAAGTCAAGACTGTATACTTTCAGAAATTATAGTGGTTATTATTCTCTTATATACTAACTTGGTAAAGAAATCTAATAGGTATGAGGAATTGGAGTATCAATGTATGGTTACTTTACGACACCATATATGAAAATAATTACATTCCATTTGATAAACTAATACATCATGTTTACAGGAAAGAATAGAAAACTATACTATCAGGAGATAAATATAAATTGACTATATAAAAGAATCATTTCCAAAATGCCCTGAAATGCTATTTTGATAGCTTTATCTCTTATTTGTAGAAGTCTGCCTAATTCTTCAAAACATAGTTCAAAAGCCACATTTATAATGATATTGGCTTTAGAACTCAGTATGATATATTACCTTTTTGCTATATTTTTTGACCTTTAATTAAAGTTGCACTTTATTGTTATCTTTAAATAGTTTTGCTAGCAACATACTATAATAGATTGTCTTCTATGAAGACAATTTGTTTGGATTTTTCTAAAATATAACCATTTTTCATATGATGACTTTTATAATTAAAAGCACATCGAGTAATTTTTATTTTATTAACTAATATAACTCAAAATGTGCTACATATATTTCTTTGTTGATTCAGAATACAGCTTTCCACTTAAGAATAAATGATGTAGGGAACTGGGGAGATATCATAATGGGTAACAACACTTGTTACTGTCATGGAGGAACTGAGTTCAGTTTCCAAAACCCACATGATTGCTTATGGTAACTGAAAATCAGTCCCCTTCAGTTGATGGGAACTCAGCTCACATTTCTCACAGATGTGTCATCAGGTATGCACATGGTACAAAGCTCAGGTGCAAAACATTCATATACCTAAATATTAAAAACGACATAAAATTAAAATGCCTTCAAAAGAAATAAGTGATATAGCATAAATGTTTAATATCCTCTCTTATAAACTTATTCTTTTCATAGACAAAAGCATAAAGTTGTATCTATTTTACTGAAATCCTATGCATTTACAATGACATATATTTATTTCTTACACACAAGAGCATCATACAAATGTGTATTTAGGAAGATATGCACATTCACACGTGAAATTCTTCACAAAAGCAGAACTCAAAGGAAATTAAAATATATATATTGCAATATTTAAATAAAAAAGGAGCTAATCATATATACACTGAGAGTAAGACAAGGGAGCGGTATTTATTTCACATACAGTTCTAACATAAATTTTAAAATGCTATTGAATTTTTATTTTTGTTACACTGATTTACTTTCTTATATTTAGTTATTAAGTGTGTGTGTGTGTGTGTGAGTGTGTGTGTGTGTGTGTGTGTGTGTGTGTGTGTGTGTGTGTGTGTGTGTGTTTACAGACACCTCCAGGGAAATATAGAAGTCAGAGTACAGCCTGCAAAAGTAAGTGCTCTTAGGAGTCAAACTCAGGTCTTCAGTGTTGGTATCAAGTATTTCTTGCTGCAGAGATATAATATCAGTGGCCTATAAAATATAATTTGATGTTTTGGTTTTCAATTTTCTCATGATTTTTTAAAATATTAAACTAATTATACTATTTACCTCTTCCCTGTTCTCCTTCATAGCCTTCCCTTTTACCTGTCTTGCATTCTTTCAAATTTATGGCCTCAATTTTTTATTGATTGGCACAACGTGAATCTCTCACTTGTATGTATACACTAAAATAAAATTAATATACATTAGTACAACCTCAGAAGTACTATTTTGAGGTTTTGGTGAGGAGTGTGAATGGTACTGCCAAAACAATATAGGTTACTGGTATTGCCTTGGTTGCCCTGGATAAGCGAAAAGTGCCTATTACTGTTAAAAGTATGTAACTTTTCTTTCTCTGATGTAATTATGATCTCTACACCTCGGTGCTGAATAAGCTCACCATTTCAAGTTCTTTCTAAACTCTGACTGGCTGGTTCAACTCAGCTGTTCTGGTTCAAGCTATTCTCCAAGCTGATTGATTCAATCTGATTTCTCTGAGCTTTTCACTGAATTGCTCTTCTTAGCCTCAAAGTAACTCTAACATTCTGCCGCCTTCATATTATCTGGCTTCAACTGCCTCTGCTAACCTGCATTGAACTTTACTCCACTGTACTGAACTCACTGGCCTAACTCCCAATTGACTACACAAAACTCACCTCCACTCAACTGAATTGACTGAACTGAACTGAATGAGGAGACATGTTGCTGGATTAAAACTCTTCTATATCTTCCCCCCTTTCTGTGTAAGCTAAAAATGGTACACAATTTAAATTTTACAATAGAAACATTTATCAACCCCACAAACTTAACAGTCTGAATGTCCTTGTAAAGATCTGCTGATGAGATGATCCTTCATAACTGCAGTCCTGATCATATGTCCTTCGGCAAATGTCCATTTCATCATCGAGGTTCTCCCATCTGTCCTCAGATTGTATCTTTGTCCACATTGATGGAACGCATAGTCTTTAATCACCTGTGGTAATATACACCAAACTGCTTCCACAGTGTAACACATCCCCTGACGTCCATTCTAATATTAAAACATCTTTAAAATATATGGGTTGATCTAATTTAGCAGTTTTTTCTACAATCTAGTATCTGTCAGTTAATATTATTCCTTCTTTCTGTTTATCAAGGTACAATTAGATCTTTATGAATCCACACATAATCTAGACATTTAGGCCCCAGCATTCAATGACTGACTCCACAGCAGCAGAGCTTCTTACCCACTTCAACACAGAAATAATCAATCCACATTACATAAAATGTTAATATTCAGTGTCAGTTAAAATATGTATCCATTTGAAACTGAAGGAATATTAATGTGAGCTACCCATTATTTTAAGAGATATCTTCCTCAATAGGTTTATGGCTATATCTACCACATAAGCCTTTAATCTTCCTATGTGACCTTCTGGTTCCACATATTTAATATGTCTTATACTTTGTTTTACTTGGGATAATGTTCTTGTCCCTACCAACTGTGTAGATACCTTCTGAAGGTGTCAATGTAGATTCCCAGATTCTCATGGGATTATAGGTACATAAGCTCCTGTGTCAACCAGATCTTCAATTTCAATACCATTTAATTTTAATTTTAATTTTGTTCTCTGGTCATTAACAAAAGTTTTTCAAAAAGCCTCTTCCAGTACTTCCAAATGCTCCTGTTCTTTCTACTGGAACTCTTTTGCCTCGACCATATAGAAACAGTAAAAGATGAGCAACCCTATCTCCCACTTTGAAGTGCATATTTTTCTTTACATAAGCTATGATCTCAATCTCTTCTTTGAAATCTTCATCTATAATTCTTGGATGCACAATAAATCCTTGAGATGTTACGATACTTCTTCCTAAAACCATTCCTACTGTTTTTTCTTTAGGGGGGGAGGAAGAGACCCATGAACTCCACTGAGTATTTTATAGCATGAAATTTTTGGTGATACTGTGAAATGTTTACTTATGATTAAGTCGAGGGCACTGCTTCTTTCTGTAGCACGTATTAGATCTCCAATACCTAGTTTAATTTTCTCTTATTGCTCTGTGAATTGCTGACAGAAAGCACCTGGTTCATGTTGTTTGTTGCTGGATTATGAGTTAACCCCTCTTATAGAGTTGTTATTTAGGATTATTGATCATTGCCTGTTCAATTACAAAGTCATTAAGGTCATTATCAGCAGCAGTCCTAATCCATTCATCCATGAGTACTGATGAAACTTTTAAAGTTCTAAGAATATTTTACACTTTGCATTTACATTTTTGAAAGTCAAAAGCTCAATTAGTGCCTGTTGCACATCTGGATCTGATATTGCCCTATTTGTAATGCGCATCAAGCTATGAAGAAGTCAGTAAAAGTCTCTCACAGGTCTTGCAATAATTTTGTAAATGACATAGACAATGAATACCATGTCAGCCATTATAATAGAGAGCCTGCTTCCAGTAGAGCTGCTGCTAAATCTTTTCTGTCTTGGGGGTTAATTCTGTTTTGTTTAACATCTGCCTCACATAGGGTGAGTGATTATGTAAGTTACTATTGACCCTTGAAAATGTTTAGGATCTTAGATTTTAACAGCATTCCAAAGTATTTGTTCACTTTTTTGAATGTCCACCACTTTCTGACATTTTTTCCTTGGGTAACTAGAAAAACCACTGTAGTCTTTCTTCAATTTCATTAAGAGATGGTACATCCCATATATAGCCACCTAACCTGGACATTCTTGTGGGTGCTGGGAAGTGCTGACTAACAGAAGCATGATAAGCTGTCTCCTGAGAGGCTTAAGCAGAGCCTGACAAATACAGAGGCAGATGCTCACAGCCAACCATTGGACTGAGCGTGGAGTCCTGGATGGAGGAGCTGGAGAAGGGATTGAAGGAACTGAGGGGTTTTGCAGTCTCATGGACGGAGCAGCAGTGTCAACTAGCCAGACCTCCGGAGCTCCCTGAGACTAGACCACCAACCCAAGAATACACATGGAAGGACCCATGGTGCTGGCCACATATGTGGCAGAGGATGGCATTGTTGGCCATCAGTGGGAGGAGAGGCCCTTGGGACTGAGGGTGTTAGATGTCCCAGTGTAAGGGACTGCTAGGGAGGAAAAACAGCTGGGGGGGCACCCTCATAGAGTCTGGGGGAGGGGGAATGAGATAGGGGGTTTCCAAACATGAGGCCTGGAAAGGGGGAAAACATTTGAATTGTAAATAAAGTAAATATCCAAAAAGAAAAAGAAAAAGAAAAGAAAAAAAAAAAAAAAGGAGGTGGCACCATAAGTTCAGTGAACTGTCTATCTCGGTCCTTAATTTCATTAATTGCAATAGGTTCACAATTAGGCACTTCTTGTTCTCTTACCACCTTTGTCTCTTGTCTCTCAAGTCTTTGTATTATCATAGATAATTTTTTGTTCTTGTACATTTATTTTTTCAACTGTTTTTGAGAGGAACTATATAAAGATTGCAATTGAAAGTAGGGAGTGGTTTGCTCCAGTAGTAAGCATTGCAATAGGCACTGTGATGACTATTTATTATTATTATTGTTGCTGTTATTATTATTATTATTATTATTATTATTATTATTATTATTATTATTTATGTTTCAAATGTTGCCCCCAATTCCTGGTCCCCTTTCCCTCAAGTTTTTCACCGCCCTCCCCTTCCCCTTTGCTTCTGAGAGGGTGCTCCGTCACCCGTTCACCCACTCCCACCTCACCCTGCCACCGGTCCCCTTCCATGGGGCATCAAGTTTCCACAGGATTAAGCACATCCGTTCCCACTGAGGCCAGTCAAGGCAGTTCTCTGCTACATATGTATTGGGGGCCTCGACCCAGCCCATGTATAATCTTTGATTGGTAGCTTTGTCTTGGGGAGCTCTGAGGGGTCTTGGTTTGTTGACAACGTTGTTTTTCCTATGAGACTGCCATCTTGTCTGCTCCTACAGTCCTTCCACTAACTCGTCCATAGGGGTCCTGACCTCAATCAAATGGTTCACTGATGAGCTAAGCTGGAGTTCCTGATTCCTCCAGCCCTGGGCTCATCAACATCCTCAGTACTCGGCCCCAAACTTTGTGACTCCTCTGTGCAGTTTTCCAGTGGCAACTGGATGCCTCGGAGCTTGGGAACACCAGCTTCAGCCAACCACATCCTAGGCTACATTTTTCCACCCCTTGAACTGTGTTTCCATGCTTTTCTAAGGCCCATAACCCGACAGCAGCAGCACAGGTTAAACATAGTCTAGAGCTGCATGTTCCATTTGCCAAGCAGCTTGTCCCACACCCCAGAATAGGGAAGATATGCAGACCCACAATTGGCTGCAAGTATTTGCATCTGTCTCAGTCAGCTGCTGACAGAGGCAGCCATGCTAGGCTCCTACTGCAAGCACAACATGGAATCAGTAATAGTGTTGGGGTTTGGTGCCTGCGCTTGAGATGAATCCCAAGTTGGGGTGATCACTGGATAGCCTTTCCTTCAGTCTCTGCTCCATTTTTGTCCCTGCATTTCTTTTAGACAGGAACAATTCTGGGTCAAGACTTTTGAAGATCTGTGGATGGTGTCAGGTTTTAATGTTTCTGCCACTTGCCCTTAAGGAATCTAACATAGAGATTTCCATTTATTAATGGAGAAAAGAATACATCTGTATAACTAAATTTGTCTTTTGTGGTGGCTTACTGTGATTGACTGTTTCAAAGGTTCTTGTCTCATTCCTTGCTCTGGGCTGGAGGTCTCACTACTTTGAAATCTCTCAAGTCTGTCTGGGTGTCCCTGCTTAACTTAAAGAAGTGATGCTTCCTGTGAAGACAATCCCAGACAAATTTCTCCTTTGTGGCTTTGTCGGATGTCTCCTGTCCTCTGTAAAGTTTCTGTCAGATATCCTCTGCTTTCTGTAACTTTGGTAGAGTCTCTTCTTCACCAACCAGGTATCTTTTTTATCGCCAGATATAATTGTCATCTTAGAGGCTTGCTGCTGAATAAGATCACCCTTTCAAGTTCTTTCTGAACTCTGGCTGGCTGTTTCAACCCAACTGTTCTGGCTTAAACTCTTCTCCAAGCAGACTTATTCAATTGGGCTTCTCTGGGCTTTTCATTGAATTTTTCTGCTTTGCCTCAATATTCTCTGTCTTCAACTGCCTCTGTTAACCCGCACTGAACTGTGCAAATGAACTACACTGAACTCAACTCCACTGCATTGCACTCACTGCCCTGACTCCTAACTGGCACCAGACTCTAATCCATTTAACTGGACTGCCGAACTGAACTGACTAACTGCCCTCCAATTAGATATCACTTTCAAACATGGCTGCTTCCTTCTCCAAACTATCTTACCTACAATGTTTAGGATCCAAGTGTGTACTCGGGGTATATCTATATTCCGGTCAAAACACATAGACCTAGAAGGTCTTTGGATGTGATCTCTTGCCAGAGCAGCCATGCGGCTGGATAAAAGTTCCTGTACCACACACTTTAGACATAATGCTGAAAGGCCCCTGAACTGAAACTGACCAGGAAATTTCTTCCATGAGGACTTATTTTCAAAGTCCCAGAAGGCACAATGTAAGTTTCTAAAGGAGAGATGCAACCAATAGCTCTACAAGCTATGATGGCTACAAATCACAACGTATTAGTCAGGGATCTCTAGATGGACAGAGCCTATATAAAGAATATCTCTATATACACAGAATGGGAATTTATAGAATGACTTATAGCCAGTGGCTCAGCTGACAGACAATGCCTGTGTACCTATGGAAGCTGGTCTTCAGTAAATGTCAGCATCTTGAAGAAATAATCTCTAATCTCAGTAAAGGAATGAACTTGTTAGGGAGGATATAAGAAAGCAAGCCAAGAGTTAGTATTCCCTCTGCCATGTCCTTTATGAAGGTTTCTAGCAGAGGGTATGGCCCAGAATAGAATTAGGTCTTCCCATCCCAAAGATGTGAATTGAAGTTGTGTCTTCCTACTTCAAAGATCTGGATTAGGACAGAATGTTCCCATTTCAAATGATTCAACTAAGCAAAAAACTTTCACAAGTGTGTCTTGTGTGTCTGAGTTATAGCTAATTCCAGATGTAGTCAACTTGACAAAAAAAAAATATCACACACAGTGAAGATTAGCATGGCAGGACAAACCTCAAGATATAGCAGTGGCTGAAATATCGGTTTGACCAATGGCTCTGTGTTGGGCCATAAAACCTGTTCAACAAGAGAGAAATCTTTGCTGCTACTGTAAACCCTTCCAACTACACTGGAGTATTGAAGTCATAGATTTTGAAGAAAAGTCAATAATTGCCTTGTTACTAAACCAGCATAACCCTTAATTACCAATTTGTCCTAATTCCCATGGATAAGTGTAGTTCTCTTCAATCATAAAGAAACTTTCCTTTGCCAAAGACTGACACAATTACAAAAAAACAAAAACAAAAACAAAAAACAAAACCAAACAAAAAACCAATGAATCAAAATGTAGAGTTGGAGAGCTCACTCTCAACTGATATATCTGGAACACTACTCCTACACTTAAAGGTAGGGGATTATTGAAGAACCAGTGGTAGAAAGATTATAAAGCCAGAGGAACGGGAACTTTGCTGTTAAATTCTGTCTCCTAGAAATACTCAAAGCTCTACCATGTACATAACTTTTCCTGAACTTCTATTTAGTAACTTTTCTTGTCAATTAATACAGAACACCTTAGTGTCACATTGACAAACCATTTAATTTAGTACCTTTTCATCCACATCATATTTTTCTGAACAAATTAAGGCTGTCAGTCATAATGGTTTACCTTGCATGTAGACACTGTCTCAATTACTTCAACCACTTTATTTTGGGTGCTGATAAAATCAGGTTTATTCTAAGAGCTTTAAAACTTTTTATGAAACATTTTTAAAACACAAAAGCCAAGGGGGTATAACTATATAAAATGTCTTTAACAAAAACATGAATACATCAGAATAAGCAAAGGAAATATAAAAAACAGTTGCATTCAATCTCTTAATAGTCTGATATAATTAGACTTATAATAAAAGTTCTATTTCATTAGTTTAAAATGAGTTTATTTTACAATATTTCTTTTTTTACTTTTATATTTTGTACTAATATTTATTTTAAATATTAAATAAATATTAAAAATTAAAATATTAAATATTTTACATTTAATATACTTTAACATGTATTTCCACTAATATATGATCATACTAATGAATGTCACCAGTAAAAGAAAAACACAGCCTGCTTATGCACACAAGCACAGGCACATATACAAAATAACTGGACTTCATATACAGAATAATCAAGAAACCATATATATAATCAAGAAATCATAATATATATGCATATATATGTGTGTGTATATAATATATATAATTATATAGTATATAGTGTATAGTATATAGTATTATATATACATATATTATATATACGTATAACACATGTTATATGTATATATAATAATATATAATATATAGTTATATATAATATATAATATATAATATATAATTATATATATATATATATATATATATATATATATATATATAATTTGAGTGCAGTCCCCACTTCCAGATGGCTAGAACAAAATAAACTCAGTAGTAATTTTGAAGGAACTTTTTTGTCTGGATGGATAGATAGATAGATAGATAGATAGATAGATAGATAGATAGATAGACAGACACTCAATGACATGGAAACTATCCTTAACACCATTCTGGTCCCCAAGAAGATGATATTAGATAGACAGTGGAGCTAAGTGAAAAGCAAATACGACCCTTATGGTAAAAGAATGTAGCAATAAAATGAATCCTGACAACACTCCGCAGTACTCATTCATCGGCTACTTGCTCAGCCATCATCAGAGAGACTCCCTCATACAGCAGATGGGAACAAATACAGAAGCTCACCACCAGACAATGTGTAGAGTGAAAGACTTTAGAACACTCAGTCCTAAATGGATGTCTTCACCAAATCCCTCCACTCAGAGTTCAGAAAACTCTAGGGAAAAAGCTAACAGATTTTAATAGTCAGTTGTCGTCCAAGACTCTAAGGAAACAAGGCTTTGTAGACACAAATGGCTGACACACCTCTGAACTCACAGAGACTGAGGCAGCATGCAAATAGACTGCACATGTTCAAGCCAGATGCTGAGAGAGGAAGTAGACATAACCCCCATCCCTAACCCGGAAACTATTTTGTACCGGTAACCAGTCACAAAAGTCACAAAGGGAAAATTAGTTTCACCCATTAACGTTTAACTGGATATATAAACCACACTTGAAGGCAGCCCCATGCCCAGAGGTATGTAGCTAAAACCAAATACATCCAGTGGTAATTTTTGAAGGATTATTTTTGTCTCACAGTGTATCATCTGGGTAATTTCTTTTTAACTTTAAACATCTTTTACTTATAAATTATAGCTTCTGATTTTGTTTTTATGGGTTTTCTGTGTGTGCTAAAGTGTGTGTCACAGTATCTCTGTGGTTTTTGTTATGGGCTTTTATATTCTGTTTTTCTGTCTGTTTGCTTTGTCCTATTTGTTCTTATTTTTGCTTACAATATTTTATAATAACATTATTAAATAGATGATTATTATTTTCTAGTAAGATAAAGAAAGAAAGAGTATATATTTTAGTGGGTGGTCAGTGGTAAGGTTTGAGCAGAGTTTGGGGAGGGAAAACCGTAATCAAACTAGAGTGCATAGAAGATCTCTCCAATTTCAATTAGAAGAAGAAATCATGTATATCACGAGCCTTTGTTCAACCAGGATTAATATATTTTTGATTGTGCTTAGGAAAGAGCTATAATGATGAATAAAACTGCACACAGTCTCTGTAGAAATTCAGACAAGCAGTGCTAACAGATTCAGAAAGATGTTTAAAATAATGCAGACTGCATATCAGTGATTTCCGTAGACAATGATTAATTCACCTTAGATACAGAATGATTCATTTAACGTGGGTTTCAAAGCAAAAAGAAAAGTGTGATCACAAGGGCATGTTGTTCCCGCAGTATTTTATAGAGAATGAAGATGGTCTGATGTCCAGAGAGGAGGAAGACAAAAACAGAGAAAGTGAGCAGCAGAGAGGGAGGGAGATGAACTCAGGAGTATCATTTAGACATGGATGTCTCCATTACAGTGCGCTTTGTACATTGAAGACACTAAAGCCTTTTAACTACAGAACTTTATTATGAGACGTGCATTGTATAATCAAGTAAAAATAACAAGTCAGTCCTCTGCTGGCAAAAGAGCTGGTAGGAAGATTGCGAGCAAATAAAGAGTGCTCATTATTGGTTTGCTTGACTATTCTCTACACAATCCATATAGATTTTAAAATACATATGATGAGCTGGGAGTGGGAGCTCACATATGTAACCCTGAAACTCCATAGAATGTGAAAAAGGAATATTACAGGAGTTATGGTTGAACTGGGCTACACAGTGAAGTCAGGTCTCAAAATAAATAAATAAACAACATTAAGAATAATAAACAAATATACTATTTATGTAATTTACATAAGCTTATTTCTTTCAAATTGTCACTATCAAAACATTTTTTTATTGATCAAAGAAATTGATACCATCTTATTCCAGTGCATGAGCCCTACTTATTTCATCCCAAATTAAAGGGACACATTGATAAATTGCTGAAATTCTTTCATATAGATGTGCTTATTTCCTTAAATAATAATAACTTTAAACTTCGGGTCATATTAACTAAACACTCTACTTGAATTCAGTAAAAATGTAAATGATATTCAGATTTGCTTTTCCTATTGAGAATTTTCATCCTATCTAATTGAATTAGTACACCTGATCTGGAAAGGCTGCCATTTCAGGAAATATTCCTTATTGTTTGGTTGTAGGTTTTTGTTGTTATTGATGCAAGGATTCATATAGTATAGGGCAGCTCAAACTCACTATGTAGCAAAACTTACTTTAAGTTGATCCTCTGACTCAGCCTCACAAGTATTAAATTATAGATTGTGATACCATTTCCCTACAGTGTTTTAATTCATAATTTATTCTCTCTCTCTCTCTCTCTCTCTCTCTCTCTCTCTCTCTCTCTGTGCTCTCTTTGGCTCTCCCTTTGGCTTTTTCTGTTTCCCTCTGTGTCCCTTTCTCTGTCTATTGTCTATCACACACTGTGTGTGTGTGTGTGAGTGTGTGCATGTGTGTGTGTGTGTGTTTCTGATTTTTGATACTGGAGATTGAGTTTAGAGTCTAATGCATGATAATCATTTGCTTTATCACCAACCTATACCCTGGCCAGGATTAAAAGTATACAGCAAACCAGTAGCCAACATCAAACTAAATGGAGAGAAACTCGAAGCAATCCCACTAAAATCAGGGACTATACAAGGCAGCCCTCTCTCTCCCTATCTATTCAATATAGTAATTGAAGTTCTAGCTAGAGCAATTAGACAACAAAAAGAGGTCAAAGGGATACAAATTGGTAAGGAAGAAATCAAATTATCACTATTTGCAGATGATATGACCGTATACTTAAGTGACCCGAAAAACTCCACCAGAGAACTGCTGCAGCTGATAAATAAGTTCAGCAAAGTGGCCGGATATAAAATTAACTCAAACAAATCAGTAGCCTTCATATACTCAAAGGATAAACAGGCTGAGAAAGAAATTAGGGAAATGAAACCCTTCACAATAGTCACAAACAATATCTTGGTGTGACTCTAACCAAGCAAGTGAAAGATCTGTATGACAAGAACTTCAAGTCTCAGAAGAAAGAAGTCGAAGAAGACCTCAGAAGGTGGAAAGATCTGCCATGCTCATGGATGAGAAGGATTAATAGTAAAAATGGACATCCTGCCAAAAGAAATCTACAAATTCAATTCAATCCCCATCAAAACTCCAACTCAATTCTTCATAGACTTAGAAAAAGCAATTCTCAAATTCATTTGGAACAACAAAAAACCTAGTATAGCAAAAGCTGTTCTTAACAACAAAAGAACTTCTGGGGGGAATCAGCATCCCTGACCTCAAGCTGTACTACAGAGCAGTAGTGATAAAAACTGCATGGTATTGGTACAGTGACAGGCAGGTAGATCAATGGAATAGAATTGAGGACCCAGAAATGAACCCACACACATATGGTCATTTGATTTTCGACAAAGGAGCCAAAACCACTAAGTGGAAAAAAGACAGCATTTTCAACAAATGGTGCTGGTTTAACTGGCATTCTACATATAGAAGAATGCAAATTGATCCATTCCTATCTCCCTGTACAATGCTCAAGTCCAAGTGGATCAAGGACCTCCACATAAAACCAGATACACTGAATCTAATAGAAGAGAAAGTGGGGAAAACTCTCGAACACCTGGGTACGGGGGAAAAGTTCCTGAACAGAACACCAGTGGCTTATGCTCTAAGATCAAGAATAGACAAATGGGACCTCATGAAATTGCAAAGCTTCTGTAAGGCAAAGGAC
>CM052708.1:32555778-32598621 GCA_028551405.1 Uromys caudimaculatus | reverse complement strand
ATGAGGCAGAAGAATCACCTCGATGGCCACCAGGGAGAAAGGAGAGGACTTTGGGCCTGAGGGTGCTAGTGGCCCCAGTAAAAGGAAATGTCAAGGTGGGAATATGGGAATGGGTGGGCGGGTAGGTGGGAGGAGGAATTCCCTCACAGAGGCGGGGAGGGGGAGGGGACACGGGGTTTCCAAAGAAAAGGGGAATCATCGGAAATGTAAATAAAGTATCAAAAATAAAAATAAAAAAAAATAAAAAATAAAAAAAATAATAACTTACATTATCTTACATTTGTGAATACTACAATAATTTTAGCTGTTGAATTATTGAAAAAGAACTTTTAACTTTCTATAGATGTTTACCCAAATCCTTTCAGAATATATTTAAATATAGACAAGATTTGAATGCTTTCAGTATTAAGAAAAATAACTTATATTTTTATGAAATATTACCTAATATAATTATAAATAATTAACCAGTTTTTCTTCAACCACAAAATGCTACTTATGCACATAGCACATTATTCAGACAGCATTTTGGCAAAACTAAATTGTGTAAACAGAGTATTTCAAATGCCACAAGGTTTCATATCTGGTTCATTTATTTGCCTCTCAAGAGCTCCCACTTGCATTGTAAGAACTAAAGCCATTTGTTGAATTTACTTGAATAAATGAATAATATCAGTTAACAAAAATAAAACAAGGACATCAAAACAAGACATACTTTGGTTGGAGAACTGAGAATACAAATAAATAATGATGTTTAAAAGACATTTAGATTTACAGTTCCAGTTAGGTCACATTTGATATTTTCTGAATGTGTGAACCACCCAGATTCACTATAAAACTTGTGGTGGAAAATTAGCAAAATATGAGGATCCATGCAAGTATCACAGTGACCTTTTGATAATATGTTGAAAAGGGATACAAATTAAAACCAATATTAGACATAAAGATTGCCTCTTACCAAAAATAAGTATGGACATTACCATGAGATATTTACTAAAAGCTGCTTGTGTAGTAACACCATTTAAAGCTGGTGTTCTGATTCATCTCTGACTGTGGGTTTGATTGTAACATTCCTACGAAGCTAATGCAATGTTTAATAATATCTATGCAGTTGAAAAGCACATCTCACAGACATATTTGTCTTCTATTCTTAGAGTAGGTTGGTAAATGTCTATGCTTTTTAGAGTTAGATGAGATCAGCAGGGAGTGCCTAAAAGGCTTCACAGTGAGGACTTTTGCTTTATGCTAATAAGCATACATTTCATAATTAAATGGGGGAACTTCTATCATTCCACAAATATTTAATTGTCAGACTAAAGTCAAAGTCAGCTTTGTTCAATTCCTTAAAATAAACCTTGAGTCACTGTGTCAAAGACTCAGATGAGTCAGTACATTGTGGTTGCGGCATGGCTTGATTATAATATTGGAACTTTTAATATGAACAAATGTACTATTCAGGTGCTAGAGAATTTCTAAACTATGCATGCATCTCTTCTATTTTACATACCTTAGTGTATTGCTTGTAATTCAAATAACATAAGTAGAAATGAAAAGCAAAGGGCTATGTTCTGTCTTTATGAAATACAGTTAGATACATCTTGAAATTTTCAAACCGTTAAGCTCTTTTAATGTATTTCTTTCTTCTCATTCATATACATCATCTCTTTCTCCTGTTCAGGTCTTTATCTAGTATTGTGGAAGTGTGCTATCCAGATTTCCAGACCATCATATTTTTTTGGTTCTCTTATTTAGTAAGCACAAAATTAGCAGTATTTACTGGACTGTGTCATATGTTCATGTATAAACCATTCATCGCAACTGTGCTGTGATAAGCTGGATTTCACTTTCAAGCTCACCATTTTGAGTTGGATCAGCAAAACTCAGCACAGGAAAAGCTTGCTCTGCAGAGAAATTGTCAGGTAATGTTGCTGAGAATATAGAAATGGATACTATGTCAAAGAAGAAATTCCTATCTCATCCCTTAAGAAATCTGTAATACTATTTTCAAGACTCATCTATTTTGACTTGTTAAACATTTTTGAAAATAGACTATATTTACCATATTTAAATGGATGTAGAACAACTCAGCTATATCAAGTATGAACTAATTAAATAAATAAAAATATATATGAATACATAATTTTTGTCTTGTTAATTTACATATTTATATTAAGTTAATTTGCATGGTATATATCACAAAATCAGTATAAAAGTACAAAATAACTTAACCCTCTGCAGGAAAACAGAAACAAGCAAGATACAATTTGGAGCCTAGCATTTGAGAATAAACTGTAATGTAAAGTATTATTAAAATATTTGTAACAACTTTTAAAAAGACACGTAATTTTGAAAAACTAGGAATGTAGAAACTTCGCTGTTTCTTAAAGATGTGTTTCAAACAGCTCGCTAAACTTTGTCTTTAACTTTCTAATTTGTGTAATGTTCTTTACAAGTGATTTTCTGTTTTCTCATTCTGTAGATGTAACTTTTCTGTGCCAAACCATTTCAATATGTAGTTTTCTCTAAAGACTACCAGTGTAAATAAACAACTAAGCTAATAATTATGAAACTCACTCTGTCTCTGTAGGTGAATTTTTTTCACAAATAATTTTGAAATTTAAAATTCTGTAGAAATCATTTCAAACATAATTTAAAACATAAATGAACACTGAAGTAGTAGCCATGATTTCCATGCATGGATATGTTTCAAAATCTGCTTTAGGATTTTCTGTAGTTTGTCTCAACTTTGGTGATATATCATTATATAATATCTTACTCAACCCCTTGGTACCAAGTAAACAGCATCATCTAAATTCAAATTGGCATTTGTTTCCAAAATTCCAGCTAACTTTTTCAAAATATATTATTTCCAGAGAATGAATAGGAAAACCTTTTGAGAATGAAGACATCATGTAATTTCTTTTTTCTTTGAGTCTGAGTAGACTAAGACTCACTTAAGGTGTTGTTTTTCCCAACAGAAAGTCTTTCCCCATAGTCAAGCAATGTATCTTTACCTATATTGAGACTAGCAAACTGTAAAACACTCATAACCACAGGGAAACTGCAATATTTATTCTACATTTGGTTCAAAGAACTTCCAACAGGAAAAGCACATATGTCTGCTTGTGTGGTGACAGCAGGTTATCTCTTTGGAGAAAACTCAGTACATCTGTGACTGTCATCTGCCCTCATTCCCACCCTCTCCAAATAATTCCTACAGAAAGAAACAAAGCTCGTGTCATCTCCCCACTTCTCCCAGGATAGATGCTTTCTATAGCATATTGCTTTCAGTGAACTCTGGGGAGACTGACCCTGTCATTAATAGAGGTTGAACTTCATGTTTCAAGGTAGAGAAAAGACTAAGATCTTTGTTTAAAGATGCCTTAGTTAAACACTCATGATAGATTCAGGGAGATGATAAATAGGCAATAAGGCTAAGAGAAAGAAGAACTGCCAGCATAGTACACACCAACGTCTTATACTGAGTAGCAGAATTCTCCCCAGCATCTACTTCCATCACCTTGTTGCTCTTCTGCAATCCTCAGCCACACTCCTACTGCATCCTTCCTACTCTCCATTAGACTCCCACCTCTAGCTAGCTCCTGCATCTCACTATACTCCTATATCCTCTTGCTATCTCTAATTGCCCTCTCATCTCCTATTGCCCTCTGATCTCCCAACACCATCTTACTTTCCACCAAGATACACACAAAATAAAGCAATAGCAATGGAATGAAAACACAAGTAATTTGCTTTAAGAATCCTTAGCCAAACTATTTGAAAAGAGATGCTATCGATTTCAAAAATTCAGTTTTAACAATTTGATTTAATAAAAAAAAAAATCTGTCCATGTTAGGATATTCTTCAGTTAAAAGGAGATTTTGCTTTTGAAACTACATATCAGTTTAAAAGATTTTCATTCAATTCAAATGTACTTTTATTATATTTCCATGAAATATCCTCTTTTATCAGTGTCCTTCGCCATTATCTGTCACGCACAAAATCAAGCCAGCGATATGGCTAGATAGACAATGTAGGAATACCGAAACGTGAATATCAAAGGAGAAGACATATTCTCTTTATTAGTCATAGCTTGGAAGTAGATAATTATAGGTATAACAGCCTTCTAGCAACCCAACGGAAGGGGATATGCTTCAAATAATAAAGCAGAGATCTATCCTAATGGCTTCAGAGATGCCTTAAAAGACAGAGTCTGCCCAGTTTCTGGACAGTTCTGTTAACAAAGAAACTTCCTTCTATAAGGCAACTATTTGAGTCTTCTATTATATGTTTCTTAATCTTATCTTAATTAATATACTTATCTGGAAATAGAAAACCACTACTTTTTCAAGGGTGACTATATAAGATTCTTGAGTGAATTAACATTAATGAAATGTTGATCATATATTTTTATTATGTCTCCAATTAAATGTGAATATCTAAAAGTTGAGAGGGTTGCAAAAAGGTTATTTTAAATTTGTTTTATTTTAAGTCACAATTATTCCCAAAACAAACTCATTTATATAATAAATTATCTGGTTAAATAAAAAGTAACCTATAGAGAAACAAATGTCAGAAATTGTCACCAATTATCAAAGAAAATTATATTAGTAAAAGAATTGAAATTTGATAAAATAATATTTTCTTTTGTTAAAAAAAAAAAGTAACATGGTAGTGTAGAGTATGTGATTATCATCCCACACATCTGAATAGAAAGCCTCTGTAAGGAAAGGACCTAGTCAATAGGACAAATCAGCAACCTACAGATTGGGAAAAATTTCACTAACTCTACATCCAATAGAGGGTTAATATCCAAAATATGTAAAGAACTCAAGAATGTAACCACCAGGAAACCAAACAGTCCAATAAAAAAATGTGGTATAGATCTAAACAGAGAATTCACAGCAGAGGAATCTCAAATGGCTGAGAAGCACTTAAAGAAATGTTCAAAGTCTTTAGTGATCAGTGAAATGCAAATCAAAATGACCCTGAGATGCCACCTTATACCAATCAGAATGGCTAAGATCAAAACCTTAGGTGACAGCACATGTTGGCAAGGATGTGGAGAAAGAAGAACACTCCTCCATTGCTGGTAGGGTTGTAAACTGGTACAACCACTCTGGAAATCAATCTGGAGGTTCCTCAGAAAATTGGAAATAGATCTACCTGAACACCCAGGAATACCACTCTTGGGCGTATGCCCAAAAGATGCCCCACCATGCCATAGGCACACATGTTCTACTATGTTCATAGTGACCTTGTTTTTTCAGATTTTTAATACATTATATTCTGATAATAATTTCTCCTCCAAAAATCCTCCTGGACCCTCCATACTTCACCACTAATCCAAATCCAAACCTCTTTTTTTCTCTCTTTAGGATAAAATCAGGCATCTAGAAATATAAAAATAGTAAAATAAAATTGGATAAAATATAAACAAATAAATACAGGTAGAAAAAACAAGCAGAAATAAAATAGACAACAAAAAAGCTAAAGAAATGCATATAGACACAAAAGCACACATAGTAACACACAGAAATTCCATTAAAATAAAAATTTAGAAAGTATTATATATATGTGTACACACACACACACACACACACACACACATATATATATATATTACCTTTATATATATATATAAAGGTAATGTTAGAAAAACTGCAAACAAAATCCCTGACACAGCATTAGGTGACAAAGAAACTCCCAAAGTGTCATTGAATTTATTCTGCGTTGGCTAAGTGTGTTTTGTATACCCAGTGAGACTCCATTGGAGGAATCTAATTTTTTATTTGTGGACAGTTAAATATTGGAAAGAGCTGGGTTGAGGATGGTAGATTGTGTCAACTTCTGCTTTCGGTGCTGGCACCCTGCCTGGCATAGATCTGTTCAAGCCCTGTGCATGCTGCCACAGCCTCTGTGAGACCATCTGTGCATTTGTCAGGCTGCATTTAGAAGATGATGTTTTCCAGTCACTCTAGCTCTTAAAATCTCTCTGCATCCTCTTCCACAGGGTTCTCTGAATCATCAGAGGAGGCTGTGGATGACATTCCAGATAGGACCAATGGTTCCAAGGTGTCTTACTCTGTGTATTGTCCAGCTGTGGGACATTGTATATTTGAATATATATTCTCATGTTTATTTTTTTTCTTTATTTTTGTGGCAGTTTACAGAGGAAGCCATTTCCTAAGTCCCAAATTCTGAGATTTTGAGCAAAAACAAACATAAAATAATTAATATATTTGCATTATTAGCTATTTTATTGTGATAGAACAAATCTTTTGTGTTCAGACTCCATCTTAGAGAACCTGACCTAAGCTTAAACTTGGATTAACTAACAAACAGGCACCTAACACCCGTTACCAGGTTACCCCCTACAAGACCTAAGTCTAACATCAGTTTCCAGGTTGCTTTCCAACAAATCTGCACCTCCAGGTTACAAGCCTGCCCCTGACACTTCTCTTCCTAATAACCACCTCATTCAGGAGGAAAACAGAAATTCAGTTTATTGTTTGGCTCCCAGCACCAGCCAATTATGTTAAAGGCCATAATGGCTCCCTCCAATTAGATGTGTTCTAGCTAGATACCTCCTTTTTGCCTCTATAAATGTTTGCTTAAAACTGAGCTCAGTGCAACCCCTCCCATTCTCCTGTGTCAGAGACAGTGGTATGGCCCAAGCTTGAGCTTGTAATAAAGAGACTCTAATGCGATTGCATTGGAATCTGCTCCTTGGTGGTCACTTGGGATTCATGAACACTTCCTGATACAACATTTTCTGTGAAGAGAAAACAGGACTACTTTTATGAATGACATCATTATTTGGGCTTTTGAGTTCAGAGGTTTATTTCATTATCATTATGTCAGAGAGGCATGCAGATAAGCTACATCCAATAGGGGGGGCAGAGAGAGAGAGAGAGAGAGAGAGAGAGAGAGAGAGAGAGAGAATGGACCTGGCATGGATACTTGAAATCTCAAAGCCCTCCCCCAGTGACGCATGCTCATTAACAAGGTCACATCTCCAAATCTTTCCACTTCTATCAGAGTCCTTGTTGAAAGTTTCATAAATATATGAGGCCATGGGCATCATACTCGAATTACCAAAATTCAAAACCTATTATTTTATTTCTGTGATAATTCACCAACAAATATTGACATAACCAAAATCACCTCCCAAAAATCATAGATAAATATGTAAATGTCACTGACTTGTACTACAATGCAACTGAAACTTATTAAAGAATGGCCACAGAACACTTATATTTTAAAGGCACTGCATAGGATTCTATTGGAAAGTCAGTTAAATTAAAATTTCAATGAATGCCAATAAATAGCAAGCAAGTTCAGATGGGTAAATGATGAGGAATTTAAAACTAAGAAAATCCTAGAATAAGAATATAAGTATAATATATAAAAATAGAAAATAAGGGGTTACTTCAAGAATCCTTAAAGAATAAATAATCAAAAGAAATTCTAATGATGCAGCAACTAAGGGATTTCAAGAATTAAAGAATATATAAATCTTTATATTGAACTGCTGAGCTTTAATAAGCAAACAACGCAGTTAAATGTATGACTAGACACATTGACTTAAACTGGGAGCATGAGCTGACAGGAAGAAAAGACAAATTAACCATAAAATATCAAATGTTATAACGGTGAGATTCAAATCAGCAAGAAAAGCCTAGAAGACAATAGGGTGGTAATGTCTGCGAAACTGTACGCCAGAATCATATTTCATTCTATATTTAATATCTTGCTGGAATGAGAATTAAATAAGAATAATTTCAGGACAACTAATACTGAAAGAACAATCACTTCTGAACAAAGACGACTTTGGTCCCAACCTTTGCTGGACTCCACATCTATCAGCTTATATTAACATGGTAGTAAGTATATGTCTTAGTCAGGGATTCTATTCCTGCACAGACATCATGACCAAGAAGCAAGGAGGGGAGGAAAGGGTTTATTTAGCTTACATTTCCATGCTGCTGTTCATCACTAAAGGAAGTCAGGACTGGAATTCAAGCAGGTCAGGAAGCAGGAGCTGATGCAGAGACCGTGGAGGGATGTTTCTTACTGGCTTGCTTCTCCTGGCTTGCTCAGCCTGCTTTCTTATAGAACCCAAGATTAGTAGCCCACAGATGGTACCACCCACAAGAGGCCCTCCCCCCTTGATCACTAATTGAGAAAATGCCTTACAGCTGGATCTCATGGAGGCATTTCCTCAACTAAAGCTCCTTTCTCTATGATAACTCCAGCTTGTGTCAAGTTGACACACAAAACCAGCCAGTACATTATATTGCTGTCTACTCTTTCCATAACCCACTTCTATAATCTACTTTGTGTACCAACACTATAATAGAATAAATTACAATGCTTAGAAAAATTAGACAAATATATGCAACTAAGGAATACCAAGTGCAGAAAACATTTTTATCAAAGGAAGAGCTGTCCAAGGAAGCCTCCCTCTCTCTCTCTCTCTCTCTCTCTCTCTCTCTCTCTCTCTCTCTCTCTCTCTCTCCCTCTCTCTCTCTCTCTCTCTCTCTCTCTCTCTCTCTGTGTGTGTGTGTGTGTGTGTGTGTGTGTACATGTGCTTTTGTACAGCCATGAAGAGAGTACATTAGGTAGGAAATTATATTTTAATTTAAAATATTAATTCTTGAAAATCCTTAGTTGCTGAGTAAGAAACAATTGAAATATCCTTAAACAAGTCTCTATTACCTTCTGACTAAACATGTTCCCTCAGCCTAAAGGATTTCTAATGTTTGCCAGTAAACTTTGATAATCCTGTTTCTTAGTCTTATAAGTGTCCAGCATGCTGCACTAAAATTCAGGTAACACTTGCTCCTGTCTCCGTGTTTTTGGACTTGTATGCTCATCTTCCCGTCACTTTTCTTTGATAGAAAATTCTGCTTTGAGTTTATATTGAATTCTAACATTCATTTCTTCATGTAGCTTATACTTTCTTTTCAAAGTTCCCATTCCTTGTGAATTCATTTAGAATAGACTATTATTAAAATTCTCCAAAGACTTCTTCATCTCACATTTGACCCATCGGCTGAACCTGTAGATACCAGAGTGCAGAGAACCTCATGCAGAAGTTTGTGAGTATAGACAGCAGTGTGTAGTATTGGAAAGTCTTCACTGACAGCTTCATCAGCTTTAAACACAGCTATCTCTATCTTTGAGATTTAGAAGAGAACTATGCCTAATGGTGTCCTTTCAGCCTGCTAGACTAGAGAGCCTTCTGAAGTAGAACTTAGGATAAGAAGAGAGATTATAAAATCTGTGCATGTTAGAAGGTGAAATTTCTTCAGAGGCAGAACACAGGGGCAAACGGGAGAAGAGGGTGACAGCAGTGATTCATTTTTGGTTTTAGCTTCAAGGTTCATTAGCATAACTTCTGGGGGCTCATTTTAATAGTGGCCTTAGAGAGAATGAGGTTCGAATAATACATTAAAGAATGCTGCTAGCTGAAAGTTCCGTGAGAAATTGCAAGTAGTTGAAGTTGTGCCTGAATAATTACTGACTAGAACAGAAAAAGAGGGGGAGCCCAAATTCTCTGCTTCTGTGAAGATTGGATTGAATAAATGCAATGAAAAGGTGCTGCGTAATGCTCCTATTGAGATGTGGTTTAATACCAAGGAGATAACTTGAAATAAGATAGCTCTTACTTTAAAGGAGCAAAGTGATACCTTCTTCTGGGTCCAAATATGACTTATCATGTATTGAGATCCAGGCTTAGATTGCTCAAAGTCCAATATATTAATAATTTTTTGTAGTTTAGATAGTTATAGAAAAATGAAAATCATGAGTCAAAACACTTTCAAGTTTGTTGATGGCAGTATCTCGTAAGTGTATTAGAACAAAGAGGATTTCTGCTATAGGGTTCATGTTCTATCTGATATCCTTCATCTTTAGTGGTCTGTTCACTTGACGGATCTCTCAAAGTTACTTAATAGTAATAAGAATGTTAGCTCAGACACAGACAGGGGCATAGGATGGCTACTGAGGGGACTAAAATCCATGCGCTATAAATTGTAATTCGGCTCTGGACCAGCAAGATCCAGTGTCTTCAGAGATATTGAAGCTGTTCGACCATGTAGGTTCCAAATGGGAGGTATCTTTAAAAATGTTTGCGAACAAAACTATACGGACGACAAATCTCTGGCAAATTGCAGAAACAAGTGTTATCCAATGGCTTTATGGATAAGGGCGAAATATATGGAGCAGGAGAAGTGATCATGATTTTAGTAATACTGAAACGTATCATCTTTACTTGGTACATTGGCATTTGCATTGCTATCATTTTGAGTTCTTCAGGGCCCTTAAAAGGAAGGAATCTTCCCAGCCACCGTATTTTGAAAAGATGTGAAAGACAAAGTTGCTCCATTTTCTTTGTGTTGAAGGAAATGTTTCAGCTAAAAGGTACTTATGGCTTTAGCAGGATTTTAGCACACCAGAGAGAAGAAATTGTACCAACTTGAGTCGGATTTTTGTTGATTTCTTTTCTTTTATTCTTTTCTCTTCTTTCCTTTCTTCTTTCCTTTTCTCTCTGCCTGTCTGTCTCTCTCCCTTCCCCCCCCCCCCCCCCGTCTCTCATACACTCTGTATCTATACTTGTGTTTTTCCCATGCACATGTGTATGGTCATGCATGGGAGTTATAGGGAGCAGCCTATTAGGTATTGTGCCATAGATTTTTGAAGGGAGCTTTTAACATTAACGACAACAATATGGGAATATACATGGAGGTATGGGGATCAGTTTTCTTTCCTCAACCATGCTGTTCAGATTTCCCCTTTAGGATATTTGTTCAGCCAATTTTATTAAAAGATCAAGTGCTGGTGGTAGGGGATAAAAATCAAAGTCTCCATGATATTTTAATGAAGATGGTCTTTGGAGCAGGCCAATCCTTCATCAGTGCAGATGCAAGACAATGGATGAGGTACACTGGCTTTTAGTAAATTGAGAACAATCTCACAGTGGTTTCAAGAATATTTAGCAAAAAGAGCACAGCCTGACCATCATTAACTCATAGTCATTAACCAAGACACAGCGGCCCCTGACGTCATTCACCAGCTCCTTCACTAAGCAGGAGTCTTCAGTTCTAAGATATGGTTGTTTTCCTTCTTGCCTCGTATCTAATTTGCTCATTCTGTCATTGAAGGTCCGCAGTGAAAGCAACAGGAAAAAAAAAATGCTTCGTGTTGCATTGTTTATAAAATTGCCTGGGACTAAAAGTGAACTTTCCTTTCTACAGAGCCCCAAGATTTAATCAAGTCTTCATTAAATGTTGGCACTATGATGTTCAAAAATCAAATTAAAACTAATTTTCTTAATTGTAGAGGAAGAGAGAATTCTTTAAATTTGTATATTTCTCTTAAAATATTAGTTCCTTATTTCAACACACCAGATATTTATTTTATACAAATAAAATTTAATAATTTATTATATTTTAAGTTAAAATATATCGTAATATTCATATTAGTCAATTTTCTTTGGAAATTTTATCTTAATAATACTTATTACTTGTTATTCAAGCTTATCAGGCTCAAAATCAAATCTCATCATATAATTGTGATGATTTAATAAAATTAATTTAGGGAAGCGATGAATAATTTGTGAGTAGTTAGGTAGTAAAGCCAAGAGAAAAATAAGAAGTGGACTATGGTATAAAAATTGAACAAACAGTTCAAGGTAAACACAGAAATTAGTCCAACTGGAAATTGTATTTTAAAATATCTTAATATAAAGTATCAGAGACTGTATTCAAAACTGAGTAAATTAAGAAATATCAATACTATTTAGAAATGAGGAAAGTTGCACTAGGACGAAGACCTAAATTAACGAATTTGTGGAGCCCAAGAATCAGGACTGAACTAGGTTAGAACTAAGAATCACTGTATTTTTCATAAAGCTTTCAATCTTGTGACATTTTATTTTAGACTTGCACAATAAATGTTAAATCAAATAAAAAGAAACTTACCATGTCAGGGCCCCATATTCTAGCTCTCCTTTCCTTTTTATAGCACACAGGAAAGTCTAAAAAATGCACAATATGGCTTTTTCTTTGCATAGTGAATACTTCAATACTGTTTTTCTTAACATTTAGATGTTTAAGTGTTTAGTCTAAAATATATTGAAATCTGCATTACACTGTTTTATTTACAAAAATATTATATTTAAACTATGTTTTTAAATGTGCCTATGATGAATAGTTAAGATATGTTTAGTAGTTTGTGCATAAGGCTATTGAATTCTTCTACAATATTCTTCATTCCTACCACCCTTTCTACTTCCCAAGCACACAACCACCACTGCCATCATCAATATATTCATATATATTGATGTATGTATGTATGTATGTATGTATGTATGTATGTATGTATGTATATATGATTTATTAGAGTGGCCTACAGATTATAGACTGACTATTACAGAAAGGGATATTTCTTAATAGAAATTCTAGGAACCCAGGAGTGATTCAGTCCCTAGTGTCAGAAGTCTGGATGTGTCAGCTGGTCTTCAGAATATGCCAGAATCCCAAAGAAATAGGCACCAGTATCAGTGAAAAGTGAACATCTTATTGAGAATGAGGACAAGCAGTCAGGATTCCTTCTTCTTATATAGACTGTCACCAGGAGTGTCTCACGGTTAACATGGATCTTCCCATCTCAAAAGATTCATATTTAGGGTGATTCTTCCCACTTTGAGTGATTCAATCAAGAAAAATGCCTCAGTGATATACCAAGATGTGGTTAAATTGACTACCAAGAGTAGCTATAACATATCAGATGAAATAGTACAACATAAAGGTCTTTACTGTATAAGAAACTATTACTGCATTTGAAGAATCAACTAGCTACATGATAAAAATAGAATATAATTGAAAATTTTTCACATCTATCTAAGACAACTTACATAAATTTTTCATATGTGGGAGCATTTTGTGAAAGGAAAGGGAAAGGAGAAGTATAATTATATTACAATCTCAAAATTAAGAAATAAAAAAATATTGGAGTGCATGCCAAAGTTCAATGCTGTATTTCCTTCCTTTAGTGCATTTAAATGAAATTCATCTATAAAACATATCTGAATGTCCTTTCTTTTAAAATATTCAAAAACACTTTGTACATAGATGCTATCATTGAAAAGATCTTGAATATTTTTAAAAATTAAGGTTGCACTGTGAAGCACTACCCAACAATACTCAAGAGTGCAAGCATGTAGTGAATAATGCTACCTTAATTAACTTTTAAAGTTATGAGTATGCCTGTGCAAGAATATTGATACCTGTAACCTGTACTGCAGCCCTTGCACGTAAGGATGAGAAGACAATATCGGGTCCTTTTGAACTGGAGCTACATGTAGTTTGATCTACCTGAGATAGATACATCAAACCAAATTCACATCTGCAAGAGAAAAACACGCTAACTACAGAACCATCTCTTCAGTCCCAAAGTTTTTCATATCAAAGAAACCCACAAAGTTTGCCCATATTCCTGTACTACATGATTATTGTTCAACATACACAAAGAAATATGAAAGTATATATTATTTTCTAATTTTACCTTTTGTGCTTTTCATTCTTTAATCTTAATCCCATCTCTACTGCATGTAAGGAGTCAATTCCAAACCATAGCAAACTTTATAATTAAAAAAAAAAACCTTTAAAACTCCTGTATAAAATAATTATATTTCATATGAAAGCACTTCAATTAAATTTCATTTCACATATAAGGTTATATATCACCAACAGAGATTATCCAAAGAAATTTTTAAAAACTTAGTTTACAAGCAGTGGGTGATATAAAAATATCCGCTTCTGAAGAGGCATTTGATTATTCACACTGTGAAACAGTTTTCACTGTTATTAAGATATCCTTAGGGAAGCTTTTAAATATATTTCGATAAATGGCTACCCTTGAACAGAAATATAAAAATTTATCTATGTTGATTTGAAATCTCTATTACTCACTTATTTAGTTACTGCACATTAGCAGTTCTTAATGAGAGACAGACTCACATAATCAGGCATAATTTATTATAAATTACTGTAATATTATAGCTGCTTGTATTCCCCATCTAGTGACCTAACTTCATTTATCCTGCTTGTCATTTCAGCACTTGATCTTCCCAGGCATACATTTTGTTTAAAAAGAATCTGCTTTGCTTATACACAAAGAGATGCTCTTCTTTAATACTTTTATCATTATGAAAATGACAGTTAGGGATTGAGTTAATGTTTTAAATATTTTATTACATGTTAATATATCATATTTCCTCATAAGATATGTCTCATAATTTTTCTTTTGTAAAGTATTATGCTTATAATGTTATGTAAAGTGTGTTAATATAAAATGTGCAGAGTCCAATAACAATATAAACTAGAAAAATAACGTTTCGATGAACTATGTGAAATTGTCCATTCTGAGGCTTCACACTATAAGTTGAACCTTGAAACATCAAAAGACATATTTCTACATGAAATCATAGCTGGAAGGAAATATCAATGGCATCTCAAAATATGAGCTAATTTTTGAAGTCACCTTTTAAATATGTAAACTCTAATGGAACATGATCATATAGAACATTTAGATATATTACAGTGTAGAATGATTACATTGATGAAGGTTCATGGTATATTTTATTTATCCGATTAAAAGAAAAAAATATAAGAAAATTCGCCGTTTCAATATTTCCAGACTATGGCTCTCTGTCTTTACTCACATGCATTCATATTTTTACACAGCACAACAAAGCTAAAGTCAGAACCTCACCTTGATGAGTAAGATTTAAAACACAATAACTCTTAAAAATATCCATTTTAGTACAAAAAATGTTCCTCTCTAATTTATTATACTTATTAACTTATCATAGTTACATTAGGAACTTTACTTTTAGAGCTAGCTTTTAAGAACTATCACAACATGCCACAATATGCCAATACACTTTATTGAATAGTTAGAATGCTTAATAAATTGGGATCTCATGAAGCTAAAAATCTTTATAGCAAAGAACAACATAATTTGAGTTAAGATACAGTCTACCGTGTGAGAAAAATATTGGCAATTGTAATGGTTACAGAGAGTTACTATTTAAGAATACTTGAAAAATATCTAGAATAAGAAACTCAAGAAAAACAATTAATATGGTATATAAAATTAAATGAATATTCCCATAAAATGAAATACAAATTACTAATAAACAGTGATACACTTTCAAAAATCTTTGCTCTCAGGAAAAAGTTCACTTACCCTTTGAGTTATCCTCTTAACCAAGTCAGAATGGCCAAGACAAGATTAATCAAACAAATAACAACAGATGCTGGCGAGGATAAGGGGAAACACCCATTGTTGGCATAAATGTATAATAAAATAGGCAACATAGAAGTCAGTGTCGAGGCTTCACAAAAAAACTGAAAAGCAATCTATCATAATAGTCTACACTATCCTACTCTGGAGGATAAACCCAGAGGACTCTGCATTGTACTACAGAGATTCTTTCACATCCATGTTCATTGGCGTTTGCTTATATATACAATAATTAAACTGTAGTTTATCAATTATGGAAAGTGGCATCTTAGAGTAAGAAATTCCCTCTAATGCTTTCTCCTGATCTTTTCCTTCTATCTACCCAATCATGAAAATTTGCTTTACATTTAATATATAATCTTATCTTTAAAAGAACTTAGTCACTATTTGGTTTAGCTATGCATCCAAATGTGCAAGAATTATAGATTTTTAATGTCAATAACTCTGCGTTTATTGCTACATTACTCTTACAATTTTCTGTCTCAGTAAGGTCCATCTCCAGCCATATCTTTCTCATGCAAGGACTCCCAGACACAACACACCCCCCTTTTATCCTGTCACTCTTTTTCCTCTTCTGATGTTTTGTTACTTTAATTTTGTTTTCAATTTTCCTTCTTAGGTATTCCACCAGCTGAATTCTACAATCTTTCTCTTTTCCATGTTAGATCCTTCTTATTTCTATATCACTTTATTCTGTCGTTAAAAATGCCTTTGTTAATTATGTTATTACCTACAGTATTTTATTAATGTTTTATTTTTATCTTGTATTTGCCATAATCCTTTTATGTTTTATTACTTTATTATATATATATGTATATATATAAAACCATTCATTAAATGTAGTATATTTAAATAATTTTTATTGATCATCTACTTCAATCATATTAATATCTTATCAGATACATCATCTTCTTGCTGTTTAAGGATTTTTTTTCATCCCTCCTTATGGATTCCATTACAAACATAAAATATCTGTTTATAGTTAAGATTCATAAGAACAGAGAACCAGTATTCCTGTTAATTTTGACGTACTAAATTTATGCTATTCCCTGAAATATGGTAAATTATGAATCAATGCTTATTGCATAGAAAACTGTGGTATTATTTACCTATTATTTTGCTACTATATAAAATTTAAGGTTTACTGATTTTTATCAGGTAGGACATGTAGACCAATCCTTATGATACTATCAACTTTAGATTCTATATTACAAGATATGGTTAATTGTACATAGACTTTCTAAACAAATTCTCCATGTTTTAGAGTTGTGGTTTCTCAAAAAACTCATTGTCCTTAAAATAGAAAACACAATTTTATTATAATCTGATGATACAGAGCATAAGACAATATAAATATCTTCTGTTTTGTCCTCCTCCAGTAAATGTGGGCTGTTCCTTTTTTGTTCATCTGTTTACTGATATTTTTAGGCTCTGTGTGTAGGGAGAGAAATATTTCTTAGAATAAGAATGACATCAGAATAAGAGGAGTTTCATTATTTTAAAACAACTAAAAAGATTTTAAATGAGGGAAATAAGTAATATGCTTTTACTTTAACAAAATAGAAATACTACCCAGAAAAGAAACACTAACCAATCTCCACGGTTTAAAGGAAGTACATTTTTAAAGTATTTAAATGTATTTCTATATTTAAATAATGATTTTTTACATGAGTTTTAAATTGCCTGAATTTTCTTATTCTAATATTTTGGCAGAACTATCTATCAATTGATGCATTGTGTATCATGTCTATGTAAATAAAATATGTATACATACATGTTTAAAAATCAGGAAACAATAGCAATATAAAGAGTGAAGAGTTTAAGTAAGGTGGATATCTCATTGCCTGTCCAGGTCAAAAGTCCACAGACAAGACAACTCAATAATTTCACAAGAATGAAGATCATTGGAAGCTCTATGAAAGATTAAGAGAACCTAAACCTTCATAAGACAGTGACTACTCTGTTTTCTGTTTATTTGTCCTTCCATTTCTGCCTTTCTGTCTATATACCTCTCTGCCTATCATCTATCTACCTAATTACCCTATGTCAAGTACAAAACTGCTAAAATGACATTTTTTGGTGGCTTGTGTAAGTTTAGAAATTATAATGTGAAATTTATTTATATTATGCTATGTGCTTTAAATATATTTTTTAATGGATGCTGCCTTAACCAAACATCCATTGAGATCTAAAATTCTCATTGTAGTATTTATTCACAACCGACAGCCTGATAGCAAGGAAAGCACAAAACATTGTTACAGATTAAGATGCCTGTCACTGGGAAGACAAAGGGAAAGCAGAAACAATTGCAGGTAGAGCTGATGCTTTTACAGTGTCTCTTGAGTAGGTGATTGCTAGTGCCAGAGCTCAACTGAAGAGAGGACAGATGATCATGGAAAGAACTAGGAAAGTAGTCTCAGCGCAGGGAATGTAGGAGAGAAAGTATGATATTCGGAAATGTGAACTAGAAAAGGGAGGATTTCATGAGGAGACAAGCAAGCATGAAAGGCAGTCAAATTTAAAACAATATTGCTTTTCCTGTCTGAAGCTGGATTCCATTCTGATTACAGAGCAGTCATTGGAAGGCTAGTGTTAATGCACTATAAACATTTTCAATGCAAAAGAAAAAAATATCACTGAAATGATCTTAAATTGAAGACTTGGAATGCTTAAACTGACTGAACACTAGAGCAGTTGATTGAGATTATTTAAAATTAGGAGTAGTAGAATTAGGTTTTGTGCTACTCAAGATGTGGTTTCCGTGTAGTTGTCTGATTGCAATCACCTGATACTCTGCTCCTTAAAAATAGTGCATTTTCTTTCTTTTTCTTTTTCTTTTTTTCTTGGTCTAATTGTTCCCAAGCCAACCAGAAACTCTGAAGTATTGCACCCAGGAAGAAAAAAATCTACATATGGTGATTTGGAGCATTCAGGGAGCTATTAAATTACTCTCTCCATGTGCAGTAAATAACATGTAAAATGCTTTTTAAACTCGGTATCAAATAAGCTTGCAGTCAACAAAACATTAGTTTACTTTTACATGGATCTGTGAGGATTCCTAATAGTTATTAACTTCTGAAAGGGCAGCGCTTTAATCAAGTAATACCAGCTCAGAACAATTCTGGAAATATTCATAGCATTTATGGAAGAGAGAGAGAGAGAGAGAGAGAGAGACAGAGAGAGTAAAGAATTTATAAATAAAGAAAAAAAATCACTGATACCCCAAAACAGTCCCAAGGAAAGAAGTGCATAAGCCCATTATACTAAAGGTTACTGGTAGTCTGCCTGTGCCTCTCAATATAAGTCATTTCCATGACTTCATCTAATTACATGGAATGTTGCAGATGATAAAGAAATGCCTCATTATTTTAAATGCCAATGTCTTTATTAGCATATCTCCCCTCAGTTTCTCAATGTAGTCTTCATACAGACATTCTTTCCTAATTTTACTTTAGAAACTTCATGTTTTCTGTCACCTTATATTTATTAAACTAGACTCTTAATTTTAGAATATGACGCCTAATCTGGTATTCCTTTTAAGTTTAATATGTATTTTTAAATCAGTTTTGTAGTCTCCTTGATCAAAGCTTTAAGTATGTCACCAAGAACACAAGATGACCTTGTTTTTGAGATGTTTCAATAACAACTATTCAGAAATATTTACATATCACAGTGAAAGAAAGAAATGTCTCAGCTGAACTAACAAATTATATTTGCATGTAACACATTCTAAGTAAAATTGCAGCTATAAAGTCATTCTATTACTGTCAAGAAAATTTAACAATTTAAAGTATTCTAAAAAGATGTCTTGGAAATAAAATAAGCTGTGTAATATAGTTTAAATATAATTGACCCTGGTGAAGCATATTTGATCCTTTTTCCCAAATACAAATTTGTTTAACTTAGCACCTGAAAAAGAGAGAAGTCATAGATTGATTTCACCATCTGGTAAGTATTTCAGTTGATGTAATTGTACTTTTGAAGAAAATATTTAGATGGACCCCAAACTAACCACCATCTCTTTAACAATGCTCTCTCTGTATCTATCTGTCTCTCTGTCTCTCTTTCTCTGTCTGTCTGTCTGTCTGTCTGTCTCTCTCATTCACACAGCTTCAAAGGTAGTAGACTTTACTGCACTGGAGGGAAGTGTGGTTCTTACAGTGTCTTTTCCTTTAGAAAAGACAATAAGCAAATCAGAGACTCCTCTCTGCAAAGTGGTTCAGAAGTGCCTTCACCAAAATGCAACCAGGGTGTAGCTGTAACTTCGATATTTTAAGAAATGATATTTTGGGCAGGAATAAAAAGGCAAGCAAACTAAATAACAAATAAATAAAATTATTCTCAGATGCCTTGAAAGAATATTTGAATGCTAAATAGTCATATATAATAAAAAACCACAAATACTAGTTAATCTTATTATCTAACTATTTTATATAAGCATTTTTTAACATTTTTATCCCTTTCAGTTAAAATGTTTACAATATTGGGCTTGGTAATGTAAAAACACAATTCTTATTAAATGACAAAGGTAACATTAAAGTCACCTTTTGTGATTAGGTAAAGAGGAAGGAGTTCGGGACAATTCAAATAAGACCCAGATGTTTAACAGGTTGCTTTCTCTACTAGAAAAATGTGTGTTTTTTGCCCAAAAATCTGTGCATTATTAACAGTTTCTGTGAATTAGTTTTGAAAGCTATCAATTTGGAAAATTGTCTGATGAACAGATGCCATTCAAAGAAAAACCCTATCTGTAATACAATTAAGAAATTCAGGAACTGGACAGTTTGAGGCAGCAGCTGATTGAATGTTGTCACTTCTATTCATTACCCATCCTTTGGAGGGCGATATGATTGAATCCTCCATCTGGTCATGTAAAATAAATCCAAAACATATACTAAATTTCTAATATAATTTTATATAACATATTGAAAATATTAAGAAACATTTACAAATATTGAGAATCTTTATATTTATTTGATTTATTCCCTATAACATGTCATTTTAATTTGAAAAGAAACTCATTTATTTAAAATAACCATTTAAAATCATATTTCTTTGATACATTATATTTATTCCTCACTGTTTTACACTAAAGAAAGGAAAAAACAAAGATGGATAGCATCCCAATAAGTTTAGGAGACAGAGAAAAGACAGGACTATAAAACAGTCTTATGCAACAGTTCTCTAAAACTTAAAATCTGACTGTGTTAATTGACTTATACATGTAAAAAACTGGATAAAAATGCCACTGAAAATGCCTTAGAAATAAAGATTTGCATGTCATAGCATTTAATTAGAATTTGAAAACACAGTGACCTTGAAATAACAGAACCTCCATGTAAAGACTGTACAATGATTTGTTCCAACTTTTCTGGTACTCTTTTCATTCACAGTATTAATAAAAAAAAAAGAGTTAGTATGAGAAATTTAATTATGTGGTGGTAGATGAAAAGCAAATTCAAAAGACAAGAATTTAAAAACAATTTTCTAGGAAATAGTCTATAAACTTCTGAGTAAAATGTTTAAGGAAAACACAGTGGCTAATTCTGTCATATAATATAAGATACTGGGGTCCTGGAAACTATCTGCTGTTTTTAATAATAACACAAGCTATTTTAATATACTTATATCAAAATTAATGTACATAACACTATCAGGGAAATTTTTTAACAATATTCAAGCTCAGGCATGTCATGATTACAATTATTAAATTTTTTTATACAATAAAATTAATGTGAATTAAAACAACTTAGTCACAGTAAGGTTTATTTTTGTGATAACTCAATAGATTTTCATTATACTTAAAGAGTTTCTGGCAGCACAAAATTGTCAGTAACTCCAGGCCCAGGGCCTCTTGTACCCTCATATAGACAGAAACACATGCAGACAAAAACACCAATGCACATAAAATAAAAACAAATATAAAGTGTTTTTACTTTTAAAAACAAGTATAAGACTACAAATGCAATGTAGTTAGCAAATACATTGAAAAAATAATTTTTAATCCATTAGAAAATTTCTTCTACACAAATAAATGCAAGATTTGCTGTTGACAATATTCAATTACTGTATTTACTTCTTCATAGGGTCACTTTGGGAAGTTTAATTTTTAACAAAAATTTGGATTTTTGTTAAGTTCCTTGAATAAGCATAACTATACACAGCAGCTTACTCAGACAGGTACAAACATCCAGAGTCAAATAGCGGCTAGATCTTAGGGACTCTTATGGAAGAATAGGAGGAAGGATTGTAGGACCTGAAAAGAAAAGAAACTCCACAGGAAGATCAACAGTGTCAACCCTTGGGGTCCTCAGTCTGAAACACCAACCAAAGAACATACACAGGCTGACCAAGGCCTCCTGGCACATAAGTAGCAGATGTGCAGCTTGGTCTTCATGTGGGTCCCCAACAACTGGAACAGGGGCTATCTCAAAAGCTGTCGCCTATACATAGAATATGTTCTTCTAGCTTTGGGTGCCTTGTTTGTCTCAATGGGAGAGGAAGCACTTAACCTCACAGAGATGTGAAATGCCAGGGTGGGGGCATATCAGGGGTTGGGCACCAGCTCAGAGGAGAAGGGGAGGAAACACGGGAAAAAGGTCGTGGGAGGGTGTGGCAGGTAGCTTGGCAGTGAGTGGAATGTAAAGTGAGTAAGTTTAAAAAAAATAAACAAAACCAACAAAAACCATAAGTATGTATAAAATGTTAATTCTTCAGTTAATGAATATGAAAAACTGATAGATAACCAATACCACCATGGTATCCTCCGATTCTCTACGATTCTGCCCTTTGCTTCCATGTTGCTGCTCTCACCATGTGACTGACTTTCATGCTGGTTTATCTGAAAGAAGATGATGCTTCTTCCTTTTCTTCATTCTTCTCCTCCAAAACTCTACAGGATTTATAGTCTTCCTACCTTGGATCTTTCTTTTAAACTCTAATAAATTGACCCTAATGTTCTGTTTGAGTCCATACTTAAATAATTAAATATTTTCTTATATTGAGTCTAAAAGTCCCAGTAAGGGGCCATGTTTTCCCAGATATCTTCTGGTAGCTCCAACAGCAATCTTAAGACTTTTGTCAACACTGTTGGCCTGCCTTTGCACTTATTTTAGCTGGTAGAAAAAATAAAGTCATTCTTCACCTGTAATGATATGAATATTAAACAGCTCACTAATGCTTTAAATAAATCTCTAGAAACTTTCTATAGTTCTCAATGATAGAACTTCATCATGCTATTCCAGAACAAAGAGTCATTTCTTAAATTAATGTGTTATTATTTTTTGATTATTTTCAGAAAGAATTGGACAGAGTATGCACAGGCTTCTCTTATTCAGATTCAATTTCCCCTGCTCACCAATCTGACATTAGTATATAAACTTTAATTAAAGTAACAGCTATTATTGAAATATTGTCATTACCACAAGTTCTTACTTTAGTGATATTTTCTTATTTTCTCCTGATATAGCTTGCTCCAGTATTCTTTCACTGTGTCACATTAAAAGTGTAGTGTTCTAGAAGGATGCCTCCTCATGATGGAGTCTATTTCTCAGAATCAGTTTGTGCTAAACAGCTAGACTAATATCTTTTGAAATGCCATATAATGGAGTTTTGCATTTGTTCGTTTTACAATCACTTTGAAATTTTTGATTTGTGGAGGATACTTCACTTTCATAAAGACCTTTTTTATATATTTTGTAAAGAATATCTCTAATTAATATGGTTTACTACTATTGAAATGTATTTTCTCTATTGCTTATTTACTCTATTCTTTGAAAAGAGATTTTTATGAACAACTCAAACAGAAAAAGTTAAAAATTAAGGCTCCCTTTCATTATTGTAAGATATTTACCAGTGTTTAATGCTTCAAAATTAAAACATTTCATTCTTGAGGGAAGGTTTAGGCTCATGAGACTCAAGGGGGAGCCAATTCAGAAGTCTTAGGAAGTACCTAAATCTTACAAGATTCATAAATATCTACTCAAACTTATAGAAAAAAACTAAACAATTGCTAAGTAGGGGAGACATTGCATTTATTGAAGTGCCCTGGAAGTTATGAAGAGAGAAACACTAAATGGACTCAACAGGTTATATTTCTAAACATATAACGATGTATATCTGTGGTACTTAAAGAAGACAAGGTCATAATACTGAGAAGGAACATTGTAAATAAGCAGACTTCTGAAGAAATGTGCTTGCAGACTCTCAAAGAGCTCAGATGCAAGCTCCGAATACTATGCCCAGCAAAACATTCATAATCATACATGGGAAAAAGAAGTTATTTCATGATATAGTCCAATTTAAACAATGTTTATTTATAAATCCAGCTCTAAAGAAGCTGCTAAAAAGAAAACTCCAATTTATGGATGTTAACCATACCCATGAAAGCACAAGAAATAAAAAAACCTTACAGTGGCAAAAACAAAAGAAGACAAGTATGCATGTGTGTGCATGTACACACACACACACACACACACACACACACACACACACACACACAAAGATGTGTATCTTAAACATTTGTTTTCTTTGTGGCTAAATTTGTTTAAAATGAGCTTTTTTCTAATATTTTAATGTTCTACTTTTGATAATTTCTATACAGATTAAATTGTATTTGATGGCATTTCTCCAACAATTTATTACTTCTTATCTTCTCAGAATATTTTCACTTAAATATTTAACTGATACATACATATGTAAATGACATATATGAAGTAATGTTTTTAAATATTATTGCAATTTATTTATTGCATTGTAGTTGAAAATTTCATACATGTGCATTATTTTTACATTATTTCCTCCCCACATTTTTCCTACTTCAACTCCTTCCATATTCACAATGCTCTCTTTCAATACTATGACCTCTTCTTTAGTTATCACTGTTCTACATAGTTATATGTTTATAAATACAACTTAATGAATCCATTGAGTATTGCTCTCTTTTCATATTTTCTAGGCACTTTGATTAATGCAGTGTCTCTTCTCCTTGGCAATTGCTCATTTTTTTCTATAATTCTCCAGAGAAATTTTAATCCAGCAACAAGGCTGTTCTGATCACATCAAAAAGCATTCTAGATCTTCTTGATCTGGCTTGAATACAGAAAGACCACATGCCTTTAATCTTTGTCGGAATACAAACTTGCCCTTTCTACACACCTTTAAAACCAAACAATGATACCTAATTGAGGAGCAAAATAAGTGATGAATCAGAGAAAGTTTTGACAAAATCTTGTGTTGTAGTTAGAATAAACCCAACTCTCACAAGAGGAGACAGAATAAGGAAGTTATTTAAGACCAGTGGAGAGAAAGAGCATCAGTGTCCTGGACATTCCAACTCAGATGAAGCACAAGAAAGGTCATAAAACAAGTATTATGAAGATAATAGAGGTCAGTAAAGAGGCAAATCATAAGTCTTTTCAAGAAATCCAGGAAAACACAAGCAACTGGAGGAATTTAATAAATTCCTTAAATAAAGGCAAGAACGTAAAGATAAACAAACAACAGATGGAGAAAGTGAATAAAATTGAGATCTGAAAATGGAAATATAAGCAATAAAAAAAATCATAAGCTAAGGGAATCCTGGAGATAGAAAATATAGGTAAGCAAACAAGAACTTCAGACATGAATATCACCAACAGAATACAAGGGATGAAAGAGAGACTCTAAGGCATAGAAGATATGATAAAAGAAATAGATACATTAGTTAAAAAACTATTATTTCTAAAATTCAAAAATTCATAGAAATTGTTAACAAATAATCCAGGAAATCTGGAAAACTATTAAAAGAGCAATTCTAAGAATAATAGGAATAGAGGAAATAAAAGAATCTCACTTCAAAGACCCCAAAAATATTTTTAACAAAATAAGAGAAGATAATGTTCTTAATCTTAAGAAGGAAATGTCTATAAAGGTACAAGAAATGTACAGAACACCAAATTAATTGACCAGAAAAGAAAGTACCCTTGACACATAGTAATCAAAGCACAAAGAACCAATATTAAAATCTGCAAAAGAAAAATTTCATGTAACATATAATGGGAGACCTATCAAAATTACACCTGACTTCTCAATGAAAGCTTGAAAAGCCAGAAGGACCAGGGCAAATATCTTACAAGCCCTAAGAGTCTGTAGATGCCAGGACAAACTACCATACCTAGTAAAACTTTAAACCACCATAAATGGAGAAAATAAGATATTCCATGAAAATGTCAAATTTAAACAATATCTATACACAAATCCAGGCATATAAAAGTACACTAGGAAGAAAACACCATTCCAAGGAGGCTTATTCCACCCATGAAAACACAAGAAATAAATAATATTATATCAGAAAACCCAAAACAATGGAAGTGTGTGTGGGTAAGCAAAGGAGCACGCGGACACACACACACTACCACCACTATCAACAAATACAACAGTGAAAGATCAGACTCAATTCCCCAATAAAAATACACAAGATAACAGGACGGATATGAAAACAGGATCCAACTTTCTGCTACACAGAAGAAACACACTCCAATATCAAAAATAGGTATTACCTCAGAGTAAAGGAAGGGCTACAAAAAGATTTTCCAAGCAAATGGACCCAATAACTGAACTTTTATTGACAATCTGATATCGAATAAAATAGGTTTCAAAACAAAATTAATCAATAGTGACAGAGAAAGACACATCATGCTAATCAAAGGAAAAATCTACAGAAATGGCATCTCAAGTCTGACTATCTGTGCTCCAAATGAAAGGACATCCACATTTGTAAAAGAAATATTACTAAATCTTAAATCATGCAAACACCCCATACATTAATAGTAGGAGATTTCAATAACCATTATCAGCAGAAGATTTCAACACCCCACTCCCACTAATAAACAAGTAATCCAGACCAAAATTAAAAAGAGAAATTATAAACAATAAATAGAGAAATAATGGAGCCAGCAGACAGTATGAAGCAAACATACCTAACAAATATATACAGATCATCCCATTTAAGTATAACAGTATATACAAGTTAAAACAATCAGAAAAGAAAAGGGAGTTATAACAACAAATACCAAGATCCAAAGGATAGTTTGTTCATCTTTCAAAAACCTATACCCGCAAAGTTGGGAAATTTAAAAGAAACAGACAATTTTCTTGATAGATATGACTTACAAAAGCTCAGACAAAAAATTTAAATAGACCCATAACTCCCAAGAAAATAGAAGCAGTCATTAAAATCTACCAAGTAAAACACATACATACACACACACATACATACACACACACACACACACACACACACACACACACACACAGCAAAAATGAAACAAAAATCAAAACACAAAACAAGCAAATGCAAAAGCCGAAAACCAGATGGTTTTAGCCCTGAATTTTACCAGACTTTCGAAGAAGAGCTAATGCCAATACTCCTAAGATTATTCCACAAACCAAAAGGAAAATTGCCAAATTCATAGTCTTTGTTATATCCCAACCACACAAAAATTCACAAAAAAAGAGACTTGCAGACCAAATTTCCTCATGCACATTGATGCTAAATCACTCACAAATGAAATTCAAAAATAAAGATCTGCTATAATAACTTAGGTTTTATCCCAGGGATGTAGAGACAGGTCAACATATGAAGATCCATCAACATAATCCATCATGTAATCAAACTGAAAAAACAAGCAAACAAACAAACAAAACAAAACAAAACAACAACAAAAAAACCTGATCATCTCTTTAGATGATGAAAAAGCTTTTAACAAAATCCAATACTCCTTCCTGATAAAAGTCTTGGAGAGATCAGGGACACAATGAGTATACTTAAACATAATAAAAAACAATTTGCAGCAAGCTGATAGTCAACATCAAATTAAATGTAGAGAAACTCAAATCATTTCCACTAAAATCAGGAACAAGAGAAAGCTGTCTACTTTCTCTACATCTATTCAATGTAGTACTTGAAATTTTAGCTGCAGCAATAATAAAACTGAAGTATAATATAAATTGGAAAGGAAAAAGTCAAAGTATCTTTATCTGCAAATGATATGAAAATATACATAAGTGAATCTAAAGCTTCTACCATACAACTCCTACGTCTGATAAACACCTTTGGCAAAATGGTCAGATAAAATCTTAAAATCAGTAGCCCTCTTATGTACAAATGTGCTGAGAAAGAAATCAGGAAACAGTACCCTTCACAAGAGCCACTAATAAAATAAAATATATTGGAGCAATTCTTCACCTACAGTATTTCCTGCCTGCAAGATTTTCAAGGCTATGCAGGCACAGATCTTGTGAGAATAGCCAACTAGTGACTAATTTGACTGAAGATCTACTCCATGAGAAGAAACCCATACCTGACAGTGCTTCTGTAAACAAGGATCAGAGAATAGATAGCCTAGAGACATGGAGCAAAACAAAACTCTATCAGTCTAAAAATGTAAATAAAATAATTTGTAATGATATTCTGCTATATTAACAAATCACTACTTATCCAGTCATCATCAGAGTGACTTCCTTGGGCAGAAGATGGAGACAGATACAGAGACCTCCAGACAGACATCATGTAGAGAAAGAATGAAAATGGGAAGTCTCCAGCAAATTCCTTCCGTCAGAGCTCAAGAAATCCTCTGAAGAAGAAGGAGAAAGAGGGTAAGTGTCAGAGTGCTGATGGAGAACACCAAGAGAACAAGGCCCCTCTGAATCAATTAGACCAGGCTTATAGGAGCTCACAGATATTGAAACAGCAAGCATGAGCCCTATATGGGTAGACATCAGGTCCTCTGTGTATGTACTATAGTTATTATCTTAGAGTTTTTGTGGGACTCGTGACTGACAATGAGTGGGTCTATGACTCTTCTGGCTGCTCTTGGAACTTTCTTTCTACTGTTGGGTTGCCATGTTCAAGCATGATACGATAGCTTTTGTTTCATCTTTATATTTTATTTCATCATGCTTGCTTGTTATCTCTTAGAAACATTCTGCTTTTCTAGTGAGAGAAATGGAGTGGTTATTAAAGAGAGGTGAGTTGGAGAGCAATTGGGAGTAGAAGGAAGAAAATTATAATCAGAATATATTGTATGAGAAAGTAGTCTATTTCCAATAAAAAATGTAGTGTCATGAATTTCTTTGGTTTTGTTAGAAGCAACCACAGCAAAAGGTTGATTCTGACAGTTTTGTTGGGATAACTTGTGAAAACAGCTTTGTCTGTATTGAAGTAAAGCAGCTAGAGCTCACACTCATGTGTTAGCATCAGTCTTTTCATTAATAAAATTACAGAAAGGTCATGATTTTAATTTCTTCCATTTCTATTCCTTCTGGAAGAAGACTCAAAGGAAGCTTTTATTTATTCTATATTAGTTGCACCAATGACATCAGTCCTGTCTTTGATTAGGAAATTGCAGCATGGTTTATTTAAATGGATATTTTCAACAATGAAAATATGAAATTAAAAAGAAATTGGATTATGTTGTTACTTTGATCCTACTTATAGTTAATGTTTGGAAAATTTGTCTTATGTAATTGTAACATTTATTTTAGGTTCTTTACTAACAGACTTTCCTTCAAAGTAGCATAAATAGTATTTTTACAAGACCTATACATCTTTCCAAATACCTTCTTCTACTTTGAAAATACACCCTTGAAAAAGTAAGACAGTAATCTTTCAGCAAACTCAAAGAAGATAGTCACACAAACATAAAAATAACATTGAAAATAACAGGAAGCAACAATCACTATTCCTTAATATCTCTTAACGTCAATGGACTCAATTCCCCAATAAAAAGAAATAGACTATCAGACTGGATACATAAACAGGACCCAGCATTTTGCTGTATACAGGAAACACACCTCAAGATTAAAGACAAACACTACCTCAGAATAAAAGGACTGGAAAACAATTTTCCAGGCAAATGGTCCAAAGAAACTGGCTGAAGTAGCCATTCTAATATTGAATAAAATCGACTTTCAATCAAAAGTCATCAAAAAAGATAAGGAAGGACACTTCATACTCGTCAAAGAAAAAAATCTACGAAGAAGAACTCTCAATTCTGAACATCTATGCTCCAAATGCAAGGACACCCACATTCATAAAGAAACTTTACTAAATCTCAAAGCACACATCGCACCTCACACAATAATAGTAGGAGACTTCAACACCCCACTCTCATCAATGGACAGATCTTGGAAACACAAACTAAACAGAGACACAGTGAAACTAACAGAGGTTATGGCTCAAATGGATTTAACAGATATCTATAGAACATTTCATCCTAAATTAAAAGAATATACCTTCTTCTCAGCACCTTATGGTACATTCTCCAAAACTGATCATGTAGTTGGTCACAAAATAAACCTCAACAGATATAAGAAGATCAAAATAATCCCATGCCTCCTATCAGATCACTACGGAATAAGGCTGGTCTTCAATGGCAACAACAACAACAACAGAAAGTCCACATACACATGGAAGCTGAACAATGTCCTACTAAATGATAACTTAGTCAAGGAAGAAATAAAGAAAGAAATTAAAGACTTCCTAGAATTTAATGAAAATGAAAGTACAACATACCCAAACTCATGGAACACAATGAAAGCAGTGTTAAGATAAAAACTCATAGCTCTGAGTGCCTCTAGAAAGAAACTGAAGAGAGCATACACTAGCAGCTTAACAACATACCTGAAAGCTCTAGAACAAAAAGAAGCTAATACACCCAAGAGGAGTAGAAGGCAGGAAATAATCAAACTCAGGGCTGAAATCAACCAAGTAGAAACAAAAAGAACTATACAAAGAATCATAAAAACCAGGAGCTGGTTCTGTAAGAAAATCAATAAGTTAGATAAACACTTCGCCAGACTAACTAGATGGCACAGAGAACATATCCAAATTAACAAAATCAGAAATGAAAAGGGAAATATAACAACTAAGCCTAAGGAAATTCAAAAAATCATCAGATCCTACTATAAAAGTCTATACTCAACAAAATTGAAAAATCTGGATAAAATGGACAATTTTCTAGACAGATACCAAATACTAAACTTAACTGAGGATCAGATAAACTATCTAAATAGTCCCAAAACTCCTAAAGAAATAGAAGCAATCATTAAAAGTAAAAAAAAAAAAAAAAAAAAAAAAGCCCAGGACCAGATGGGTTTAGTGCAGAATTCTATCAGACCTTCAAAGAAGACCTAATACCACCACTCTTCAAACTATTTCACAAAATAGAAACAGAAGGAACACTACCCAATTCACTCTATGAGGCCACAGGTACACTGTCCAAAATCTTACAAAGACTCAACCAAGAAAGAAAACTTCAGACCAATTTCCCTTAAGAATATCGATGCAAAAATACTCAATAAAATTCTTGTAAACCGAATCGAAGAACACATCAAAACAATCATTTACCACGATCAAGTAGGCTTCATCCCAGGGATGCAGGGATGTATCAATACCTCCGGAAATCAATTAGTTTAATCCACTACATAAAGAAACTCAAGGAAGAAAAACCACATGGTCATTACGTTAGATGCTGAAAAAGCATTTGACAAAATTCAACATCCCTTCATGATAAAATTCTTGGAAAGATCAGGAATTCAAGGACCATATATAAACATAGTCAAAGCAATACACAGTAAACCAGTAGCCAACATCAAACTAAATGGAGAGAAACTTGAAGCAATCCCACTAAAATCAAGGACTAAACAAGGCTGCCCTCTCTCTCCCTATCTATTCAATATAGTATTTGAAGTTCTAGCTAGAGCAACTAGACAACAAAGGAGGTCAAAGGGATACAAATTGGAAAGGAAGAAATCAAAATATCACTATTTGCAGATGATATGATCATATAATTAAGTGACTCCAAAAATTCCACCAGAGAACTCGTACAGTTGATAAACAACTTCAGCTAAGTGGCCGGATATAAAATTAACTCAAACAAACAGTAGCCTTCCTATACTCAAAGGATAAACAGGGTGAGAAAGAAATTAGGAAAACGACACCCTTCACAATAGTCACACACACACACAAAAGTATCTGGGTGTGACTCTTACCAAACAAGTGAAACATCTCTATGACAAGAACTTCAAGTCTCTGAAGAAAAATATCGAGGAAGACCTCAGAATATGGAAAGATCTCCATCCTCATGGATTGGCAGGATTAATATAGTAAAAATGGCCATCCTGCCAAAAGCAATCTACAGATTCAATGCAATCCCCATCAAAATTCCAACTCAATTCTTCATAGACTTAGAAAGAGCAATTCTCAAATTCATTTGGAACAACAGAAAACCAAGGATAGCAAAACTATCCTCAACAATAAAAACTTCTGGGGGAATCAGCATCCCTGACCTCAAGCTGTACTACAGAGCAGTAGTGATAAAAAATGCATAGTATTGGTACAGTGACAGGCAGGTTGATCAATGGAATAGAATTGAAGACCCAGAAATCAACCCATACACTTATGGTCACTTGATCTTTGACAAAGGCACTAAAGCCATCCAATGGAAAAAAGACAGCATTTTCAACAAATGATGCTGGTTCAACTGGTGGTCAACATGTAGAAGAATGCAAATTGATCCATTCCTATCTCCCTGTATAAAGCTGAAGTCCAAATGGATCAAGAACCTCCACATAAGTCCAGATACACTTAATCTAATAGAAGAGAAAGTGGGAAAAGTCTCGAACACATGGGCACAGAGGAAAAGTTCTTGAACAGAACACCAGTGGCTTAAGCTCTAAGATCAAGAATTGGCAAATGGGACCTCATGAAATTGCAAAGTTTCTGTAAGGCAAAGGATACCATAAATAGGACAAAATGGCCACCAACAGATTGGGAAAAGACCTGTATAATCCTGCGTCTGATAGAGGGCCATTATCTAATATATACAAAGAACTCAAGAAGTTAGACTCCAGAGAACCAAATAACCCTATCAAAAAATGGGGAACAGAGCTAAACAGAGAATTCTCAACTGAGGAAACTTGAAGGGCTGAGAAGCACCTAAAGAAATGTTCAGTAACTTTAGTCATCCAGGAAATGCAAATCAAAACAACCCTGGGATTCCACCTCACAGCAATCAGAATGACTATGATAAAAAACTCAGGTGACAGCAGCTGCTGGTGAGGATGTAGAGAAAGAGAAACACTCCTCCATTGATGGTGGGATTGCAAGCTGGTACAACCACTCTGGAAATCAGTTTGGAGGACCCTTAGAAAAATTGGACATAATACTTCCTGGGGACCCAGCTATGCCACTTCTGGGCATATACCCAGAAGATGCTTCAACATGGAATAAGGCCACATGCTCCACTATGTTCATAGCAGCCATATTTATAATAGCCAGAAGCTGGAAACAACCCAGATGTGCCTCAACAGAGGAATAGATACAGAAATTTTTGTACATTTACACAATGAAATACTACTCAGTTATTAAAAAAATGACTTCATGAAATTCACATGCAATTGGATGGAACTTAAAAATATCATCCAGAGTGAGGTACCTTAGTCACAAAACAATGAACACAGTATGTACTCACTAACAAGTGGATATTAGCCCAAAAGTTCGGAATACCCAAGATTCAATTCATAGAAACTGTTGGACTGAGCATGGGATCCCAGATGGAGGAGTTGGAGAAGGGACTGAAGGAGCTGAGGGAGTTTGCAGCCCCACAGAGGGAGCAACAGTGTCAACTGGACTGACCCCCTGGTGCTCCTGGAGACTGGACCACCATCCAAAGAATACACATGGAGGCACCCATGGTGCTGGCTACATATGTAGCAGAGGAGGGCCTTGTTGGCCATCAGTGGGAGGAGATGCCATTGGGCCTGAGGGGTTTGGATACACCAGTATAGCAGAATGCCCTGGAGGGAAGACGGGAGAGGGTCGGTCGGTGGGGTAATACCATCATAGAGGCAGGGGAAGGGGGAAATGGGATGAGGGTTTCCAAAGGGGAGACCTGGAAAGGGAAAATCATTTGAAATGTAAATAAAGTATTAAAAAAAGAAAGTGCATCATTGAAGAATACCTGAGACATGCTGTAATGATATGCAAACAGTAAATTGTCCATGAGTTTCTTTAATATAATCTCAATGATTTTATTGCTAGATCTCATGGGATGATTAAGTTCTTGGTTTACTGCAATTAGTCTGGGGCAGAATTTGGGTATCTTGACCTTAAAATTTACTTCATTGATGACAACTTTATTGAGATGTTCCCAAAACTGTACTAAAATTTTGAATCACAAATGCCAGTGACTACTGAAAGTAATGCCCAGATAAGCCACATTTTGTGGAAAAATATTAAAGAGAGTTATTAGTGTTTAGTGTGATAAATTGTCTTCTAATTGAGTCAATATAATGCACATTTATGAATATTCAGGATAGTGTTTATATTTTAAAAAGCTAAGTATTTGATAAAGAGGGCTATTCATATAAAGAAAAGTAACTTCAAGAACTAAAACTTGGCATATATTGTAGTTAAAATAAGATAAGCATTGAATTTTACTAAAAGATAAGAAAATAGTTTCATAATTTTGCCATGAATAATAGTCTATTAAGCTGAAAATTATTAATTCTACATTTCAATATTTACATTTAAAAATTTCAGGCATTGCTTACATTTCTAGAAATATATATTCATACTGAATATCAAAATTCAAGAATGCTCCTATTTATAGAGAACTAAAAAGAAGCTTAGTAGTTGGTTGGATTATAAATTGTTGCTGGGCAGTGGTGGCGCACGCCTTTATTCCCAGCACATGAGAGGCAGAGGCAGGTGGATTTCTGAGTTCGAGGCCAGCCTGGTCTACAGAGTGAGTTCCAGGACAGCCAGGACTATACAGAGAAACCCTGTTTCGAAAAAGCAATAAATAAATAAATAAATAAATAAATAGATAGATAGATAGATAGATAGATAGATAGATAAATAAATAAATAAATAAATAGTCTATAAAGTAGAAACTAATATTACTTGTGTAAAACTGAATATGCATTGCATTCCATCATATACAGCACGAAGACGTCCCTTAAGCTTTCTCTTGTGATCGTACTTTGATCACATAATTTCTACAAATAACTAATCTCTGTTTTCTGAGCTAAAAAGATTAAGTACTACTTATAGTAGTTTAATTTGAAAATCAAAATAAAGACTATTCATTAAACTACATTTTAACTATAATGACTTTCAAGATTGATAATAACAGGCAAATATATGAACATTTTTAAAGTTATAAATCATTACAGTTATATATGCAAGGAAGACTGACTGAATGGCCCAGACTTGTATGAGAAGGATGCTGTGGTCTCAAAGTATATTTCAAACAAAATTAAATTGAGACAATCATGTAGTATATGAGAATGTATTAGTTTTTATCACAGTAACTGACAGTATGCAGTTTTCATGGATTTATTTTCACATAATTGTATGCAACAGTGTTGAGCTGTGCAGATCTTGTCTGCTGTACTTGGGATCTGAGGACCTAAAAGAATGGAGCAGATTACCGTCTTATACTGTGGACAATCTTACTTCAGTTTCAGTCTACTCTTGTAAATGAATGTAATATAGAAAGAAATGATCTGAGTAAGGTTGTTTGAGTTCATGATTAAACATGTTTGTTCGGACATCCAACAAGAATAACCATGTCTTATAAATTGAATTTAAAGGTTTGCCAAAAGCTGCGCAATATCACATGAGAGAACAATCCAGGCAACAAAGTGCTCCTGAAGTAAAGTGGCCTCTGCCTTTCCCTTGTGCCTCTCTTACAGATTCTTAAGGCATTATTCGTAGGGCTCATTCTTTTGATCATGTTTTGACATATCCCTCTTTCACATTTTTGAAAATTTAGGGTATTTACTTTTGTTTGGATTCATTAACATCTTTAAAAACTCACGAAAATACATGTAGTAAATGCGACACTAGATGCAAGGGCACTGTGCTTTTTTTCCCATCATGGATGAGGATCCGTACCTTCTAAGGCATAAGCAATGACTTTTCTTATTTTTTATTCTGAAATTCTACGTAACTTTTTAGAAAATATTTATTTTTTTAGCCTGAGATTCCAGACAATTGCTTAGAAAATGTCTGAAATGCTACATCTTGATACACAATGGTCTATCTAGTTCTTTATACCGTATCCTGAGAATGTCTGCAATATGGTGAAAATAAGAGCTTTGGAAGGGAATAATTTATCTAGCTTTGAATATTGAATAGTTAGTATTTTATCGTTTAAGGCTTGAGCATAAATATTTATATTGTCAGGTGACCATCTTTGCTTGGGGCAAATATAATTAGAGATATCTGATTTCCTGACAGCAAGTGGGAAGTTATTCTCTTATCTGTTAACAAAGTGAAGCACACGCTGACCAGGTACATAAGCTCAATATGTGTCAGCAGGAACAGATAACTTCCACAGAGACAAGGTAGCAAAAACAGTGATTTTGTAGATTTCATCAGCTCTCTTCACTGTGTCTCCATTTTAAAAAATCTTTTATCTTTCTTCCTTTTCTTTCTTTGTTTCTTTGTTTCATTGTTCCTTTGTTTCTTTCTTCCTTCCTTCCTTCCTTTCTTCTTTCTTTCTTTTCTGTTTCTTTCTTTCTTTCTTTTCTTCCTTCCTTCCTTCCTTCCTTCCTTCCTTCCTTCCCTCCTTCCTTACTTCCTTCCTTCCCTTCTTTCTTTCTTTCTTTCCTTCCTTCCTTCCTTCCTTCCTTCTTTCCTTCTTTCCTTCCCTTCTTTCTTTCCTTCCTTCCTTCCTTCCTTCCCTCCTTCCTTCCTTCTTTCCTTCCCTTCTTTCCTTCCCTTCTTTCTTTCCTTCCTTCCTTCCTTCCCTCCTTCCCTCCCTCCCTCCCTCCTTCCTTCCTTCCTTCCTTCCTTCCTTCCTTCCTTCCTTCCTTCCTTCCTTCCTTCCTTCCTTCCTTCCTTCCTTTCTTTCTTTCTTTCTTTCTTTCTTTCTTTCTTTCTTTCTTTCTTTCTTTCTTCAGGTAGCCTCTGCAGATATACCTTTAGAATACCTTTGTCCATCTTACACCTGTTCAGCAAACTTTGTGCTATGCAAGTCAGTTTTTCACCATGTTGAGTTACAAAAAATGCAAAAGCAGGCTTGCCTCTAGTGAATGATTGGTGCTGGACCATTCGATTGGCCAGACATAACATCTCTCAAAAGAACCATGACCCTGCTTGGTTTTGGAAGGGACAAAAACTTTCTATAGCAATAAAGCCACCTTTAGCAATTTAATTTTAAATTCAGTGTGTAAAAATAGAGGATAAAATTTTGGGAGGAGTAGTCATACTGCCCCACTATCTCTTCTTTATTTTCAAGTAACTTTAAGTTTTCTGTTAGTGGCATTTTAGTAAGTGTGTTTTAGTTTTTGTCTTAACCCAGCTAGCTCCCAAATAATTGAGCCTGGAATACTATTTTTATTTACCAGCTTTAAAACACAGCAAATGAGCAGTATTAATATATTTTTAGTCCTTTTAGCTAATCTGGCCACCTCCCAGTTAAAACCCCAGTGATACATGCATTTTAGTACTGAACTGGCTCTCTAGGTTCCAGGTGTTTTCTCCTGGCGACTCCAGGACTTTCTCCCAGTAGCTGATCCTCCATCTCCTCTCTCTTCTTCCCCGTCTCTGTCTGGAGAAGTCCAGCCCTCTTCTCTCCCCTCCCAGCCATTGGATTATCAGCTCTCTTCATTGATCAATCAGATAATAATTTGGGAGCAATGTTTATAGAATATTGAGACAGGAGATCACATTACCAGATATGGGGACAAAGAGATCAGCATCTGAATAATACAAGGACAATCTTTTCATCATCACAATATCACTGGGCCTTCAGTTATGCACTGGCTTTTTATCAAAAAATTGACCACGAGGGTTTCATGGATTGCCTGTCATGTCGGCTATATCAGCCTGTTGGCAAAATTTCTGAAAAGGCTTGGCAATGTGTTTAGGAGCATTGCTTTTCAAAAATATTTTACAAGGAGCATTAAATAGCATTTTATTTTAGATATACTTTGCTGATGCTAATTTTACAGTTTTATTAATCCTTTCCAAAAGTGTTGGAAAATGAGTCCCATAGCTTGTATTCATCTAAAGAGAATTAGGACTTTAGATAATTTCCTTGATATTTAAATGTATATTTGCAATTGTGACAAGGAGATCAGAAAAAGTTCAATTTCACAGTTATTATTCCTGTAGAGAATTGTGTTAAAGACATTTTGTTTCTCTTTTTTGTTCAATTTTAAAACTTTCTTTTAGTTTTTGAGAGTATGATATAATTTCCCCCTATAAAATATAGAATTTCCCCCAAACCCTTCTACTTCTAAATCTTACCATGTACCTCACCCCATAAATTCAAAATTATGACCTCTTTTCTCAGTAACTGTAGTTACACGCATATGAATGTAGATTCAGTAGATGCACATGTTTTCCCAAATACATATAATCTTATTTGTATAGTACTACTCAGATGTATGTTTTCAAAGATAACTATTTGAATAATCAATTGGTATTGTCTTTTCTGGATGAGACTCTTTCTCCTGCTTTCAGATTACATAGTTGCCTTTAGTTCCTTGTATGGGGTTGAGGCCTCATATTTTTTTCTCCTGACCACATTACCATGTCTATTGTTTTCTTCATTAAACTCATGTTTAGGTAGCCATGTTGGTGACACCTCATGTATCTAGCTTCTTAAATTGCTAGAAGACACATCTTCCCAGCAAATTCCCTGATTAGCTAGCTGTTCCCACCTGTTCAGCCACTGAGCCTCATGAGTAAGTGTTTTCTAGATGTACCTGTTGGAACTGAGCTCCACAGCTCTGTCTTTTGATTAGCTGGGATGCTCTTTTATTTTTCCCATCCTTTCAAAGAACAATTTTCTTGGTAAGTAAGAATTGAACATATTTTTGGGCATAAGGACACATACTTAAACTCATTATCCTTTGTGGCAATTTTAAGAAGCATGTGTTCAGGGATCTATTTATTTGATTTTTTCATATAATTTATAATATATTCTCTATGTTATTAAAAAGGAAGGAATAAGTCACAACCTACCATTTTGGAGACAGGCATTTATTCAGAAGCGCTCTGGGGAAAGTAATTTATCATTGTTAAGTCAAATGTTATATAAAAGTTATAATTTATGGCATAAATTAGGTAGATTTTGTTAAATGTTAATCTTAATTAACTTAATTATTATCTTTGTCCTTGACTGCCCAAAGACATTGCTGTTGGCTTTCATGTTTGTTAAAAAATATGTTACTAAGGGACTTCTCTGTACAGAAAAATGGAAAACGGTTTTATAAAATTAATTTACATTTAAAGCATAATTTTTATTCCTTATCAATCATTTGATGTGGAGCCTTCAATGATGATGGGCATAATTTTCTATTAAGCACTTAAAACCCATGTAGTGCAACTTGAAAATTGATTTTTAAATTTTATTTGATTTTGGTGTATTAAATTTTATACTTTTATATCCACATGAATAGTGACTTCTACACTGGAGTTCAGAGTTTTGAATTTTTCTGGTTTGGCCATCTGTCATATTTTTTAGCATTTGAAGCAATGATATTTTATGATCAATTTTCTTATTAAATTAATAGAATGATTAATTTTTCTTGAGTGCTGGGAGTTGACATGATTTAACTCAAATTTTAGAAATTATAGAAAGTACTAGGCTGTATGAATTTCTTTGTGATATTTTTAATTAATAAGTTTTTAGTGCTTAAACTTTGATCACAGTCAGCCAGTCACCTGATTTGTGTAAGGCTCTTCATTGATATTTCTTTGTCAGGCTATTTACCATGACCTAGACCAAGTCTAGAGAAAGTCCACTTCATAAATTGCCTAGAGAATTTTAGTTGAGTATCTGAATAATTTCAGATTCTATGTTGAGTTAAATAAAAAATTAATATAAAATTCTTCCCAGAAGCCAGTGTAAGCAGGTGCATGCTTTTGTACAAGATGTAGATGGCACAAACAGAGGGTTGAATTTATATATATGAGTATCATATTTGAATTTATTAATATTATGTTTATTGTATTAGACTTTACCTTTTACATTCCTTGGGACTAGTTGACCATATACAGGTGATGACTTAGCAGATCTCTTAATTCAGTTATGAATTACAACGGAGGTTAAAAATTGGTACACATAAAAAACTGAAGTTTTGTATGTAAAGGGTTAGTAGTAAACTGGATTCTTTACCAGGAGTGATATTACTGTTAGACATGACCCTATAACTGGATGAAATATGTGGAGCAAAAATTGAATACAAACAAGGAGAGAACTCAAAATTATTTTTAAATATTTTCTTCAAGTTTTTTTATCTTTTATTTTGATTTCTTTTACAAAGGGTAGATTTGTTTCACATAATATATTCTCCTTATGGTTTCCCTCCCACAGTCAACCCAGTTACTCTCTACATCTACTCCCATCCAGAATATTGTGGATTAATTTATTCAGTTAATTGGCTGAATGCATTTATTATAATAAGGGATAATTCTTCATAATTCTCTTTTGTTGTTGAATCTTCATGCTATTTGGGTATCAGGATAACTGTGGCCTCATTAAATGAATTGGGTAACATTCTTTCTGTTTCTATTTTGTGGAATAATTTAAATAAATATTGGCATGAATTTTTCTGTTTTTAATTAATTAATTCATTCATTCATTCATATATTACATCCAGACAACAGCTTCTCCTTCCTCCTCCTCTCCCAGTCACTCACTCCAACTCCACTCTCCCAACATCAACTCCTCCTCCATTTCCCTTTAGAAAAGGGTGAGCCTCCTAAGCATATCAACCAAACATGGTATATCAGGTTGCAATAATACCAGGTATCTTCCCTCATATTAAGGCCAAAAGAGTCAACCCAATGGGAGGAAAAATGTACCCCAAAATAGGCAAAAGGGTGGGAGAGACAGGTCCCATTCACACTGTTGGTCCCACATGGTCTCTGGGGTATCTGGCCTCTGAGTAAAATAACTTACAAAACTATGACATACATGTAGAGGAGACCTAGGTTAGACAAATACAGGCTCTCTGTAGGTTCAGTCTCTGTGAGGCCCTTTGGGCACAGGTTAATTGGTTCTGTGGCTTTTCTTGTGTTGTCCTTGACACCTGTGGCCCCTCCAATATTTCTTCCCCCTCTTCTCAAGAATTCTTCTGTCTCAGTCTAATATTTGGCTGTTAGTCTCTACATCTAATTTCATCAGTTTCTGGATGAAATCTCTCTTATGACAATGGGACTAGGTACCAACAGCAGAATATCATTAGGAAATATTTTTGTTGACTTTTTTTGCCAGTTTTATTTGGTTCTATGTAGGTCTCTGGGCTGTTCAGCCTCTGGGTCCACAAACTAGGAACAACCCAAACGTCCCTCAAACAAAGAATAGATAAAGAAAATGTAGAATATTTACTAATTTGAGTTTTACTTAGATGTTAAACGGGGAAAGAGAGAGAGAGAACATGAGAGAGAGCATCATGAAAATTTCAGGCAAATGGATAGAACTAGAAAAAAATCCCAAGTGAGGGAACTGACCCAGAAAGATAACAATGGTATTTACTTATTTATAAATGAATATTAGCTGTAAGGTAAAAATATTATGCTTTAATCCACAGACATGGAGATGCTAAATAACAAACAGGACATCATAGTCAGGATTTTTATTCTTGCATAAAACATCATGACCAAGAAGCAAATTGGGGAGGAAAGGGGTTATTCAGATTACACTTCCACATTGTTGTTCATCACCAAAGGAAGTCAGGACAGGAACTCACACAGGGTAGGAACTTGGAGGCAGTAGCTGATACAGAGGCCATGGGGATTGCTTCCCATGACTTACTCAGGGAGGCCTTTCCTCAAGGGAGGATCCTTTCTCTGTGATAACTCCAGCTTGTGTCAAGTTGACACACAAAACCAGCCAGTACAGATTGCTCAAGGATGCATGAATTTCCAGGGAAAGGGGAAATAAAATAGTTACTGCTGGTGGCAACTGGAGATGGGAACTGCAGCGATCAGCAGGAGCAAAGATGGAGGGAGGGAGTTTGGGGAAAGACAAATAGAACTGGAGGGCATTTTCTGGACAAGGTAGAAACTTAGTGCAAGGGAAACTCCCAGAAAGCTATGAGGGGTTCTAACTAAGATTCCTAGTAATGGGGGATACAGAGCCTGAACTTTCCTTCTCCTATAACCAGGATGACCTCCAGTGGGGGTACTAAGACATCAACCCAGGCAAAAACCTTTTGACCAAAAATTTGTCCTATATACAAAATGTGCCGCGGTAAAGGTTTCATAGAAATTCTAGAAGTGGGTAATCATGACTGTTCTAACTTCTAACTTACTAGGCTTCATACATCTGATTAAATTGCTTATCTGCTAGTGATTCAACTTTGGCAAGTTTTTAACTATCAGGAAAATTATCTAATTTAAAAAATTTTTTAGTTTTGTGGAATACATGTTTTTAAAATACATCCTTAGTTTTATGTGGGTTTTCTTGGTATCTATTGTTATGTCTCCTTTTTTTCTTTCTGATTTTGTTAATTTGGATATTCTCTCTTTAAATTTTATTCACTTCAGGTAAAATTTTTTTCAAGAAACACTCATTGTTTCCTTGATTATTTGTAGTCTTCTCTTTGTGTCTATTTTATTAATTTCAGCTCAGAGAACTCCAGTCTAATTCTAAAAGTTCTATGTTCATATGTTATTTCATCTTTTCCCTTGAAAGTCTTAATAATCTCCCTTCGTTCTGTCTGTGTACCGTCGTGAGACAGGGTTCCCAGACTGCCCTTTGAGAATCAAAAGGGAGGCCAGAACCAGTCTTTTCCTCAATGAAGCACTGCGTACCGCGAATACATACCAACCCATTTGGACTGACTGCCTTCCATCCCAAGGCACAGAAAGACTGCCCTCCCTCCCTCCCTTTGTCCCTCCCTCCCTCCCTCCCTCTTGACCCATTTACCCTCTTCCATCTTAACACTCAATAAAATAGATAAATGAAAAAAAATATATATTTTCATTATTTTGTGACAAGAGGCCTTTCTTTTTTGGTTTAACGTATATTGTGGTTTTCATGCTTAATGAACTTTAATGCAATTTCTGTCTACAGGTTAGAGAAACTTTTTCTATGATTTTTGGGCCATTGGGCTGGGTTTATTCTTCTTCCTCTATTCCTATTATTCTCAATGTTTTCATAGTGTCCCAGATTTCATGAAAGTTTTGTGTCAAAAAAGTTATTTATGTATTTTTTTATACTTTATTTACATTTCCAATGTTTCCCCCTTTCTAGGTCTCCTCTTTGGAAACCATCTATCCCCTCCAACTCCCCCACCTCTATGAGGGAATTCGACCTCCCAGCCACCTGCCCGCCCACTCCCATATTTCCACCCTGACATTCCCCTTTACTGGGGCCTTTCCTCCCCCTGATGGACAACAAGGCCCTCCTCTGCCACATATGTGGTCTGAACCATGGGTCCCTCCATGTGTATTCTTTGGTTGCTGGTCCAGCCTCCAGGAGGACGGGGGGGGGGGGGGGTCAGGCCAGTTAACACTGTTGC
>CM052708.1:32524859-32555278 GCA_028551405.1 Uromys caudimaculatus | reverse complement strand
GGAGGAGTGTTCCTCTTTCTCCACATCCTCGCCAGCATCTGCTGTCACCTGAGTTTTTGATCTTAGCCATTCTGACTGGTGTGAGGTGGAACCTCAGACTTGTTTTGATTTGCATTTCCCTGATGACTAGGGAAGTTGTAAAAACTAGTTTCCATATCTGGCAACTTGTTAACATTAAGAGATAAAATGCACATTATATACCAGATACTACCTTTTGTATACTGAAGGAAATATATTTGTTATTTGGGTGACTTGTTTACCAAATAAATCTACAAAGTGTCAGTTTTCAACATTTCTGTGCCAAAAAGTTTTTGAAACAGACACTGAATTTAGAGAAACATTTATAAGTTAACCATGTGGTACAAAAATAAAAGATGCAGTTTTGATGTTGTTTCGGTAGAATAGAGATGATTTAATACTTACATCCTTGAATTTCTCTTTGGAATCTGTATTCAAATGATTCCTTAATGCTGAGTGTAGTTTTTTTAGATTTCAGCTTGTGAATTTAGTAAGATCGTTTTTCATGTACCATAAAGCAATGTGAACTGAGCCTACCATTGTGAGTTTGTAACCAATACCTAGTAAATTTTCTTCATAAAATAGAATTGTTTTATACAGCTGTCTGTGTTGTTTTACACAGATTCCAAAGTCACAAATAGTAGTAAGTACAAGTGAGCTGGTCACCTTTACTCATTATACTGTGTTTATATTGTGTCAGGGCAATTTGGCAACTGGATAGAAATGTATATGACTGTCTTAGATTTCTACATATTACCAAATGATACACTAACATTTAGATTTTTTAAATGTAAGATTTATTAAATGTAAGAAATCTAAAACACAAGCTAGATGATGCCATAATAGCATCTGTGAGATAGACTGGCAACATCTATGGCTGCCAAGCCTCAGGGAACGGACGGCAATATGGATATTTGACTTCTGTTATCTTTTTGTATAATAATAGTTTATTACAAATATTAATGAAGCATCTTCAAAGATTTCTCCAGCATCTGATAACAAATGTTAAAATATCTGTTACTTTGTAAATAGTGTAAATTTTCAGAAGTTTCAAGTTGTTGTATGGTGACAGAAATGAAGTATAGTGCAGAGAAATGCTTGTCGGGAAGAAAAGGATGAGTGTTCAATGTGAGTATCCAGGGCATAGGAACATTCTAGGGGAAACTGTTGGAATGTGGCCTCCTGCTACTGTTGAGTAAATATGGTACTGAGCATCTATCACCTGCATGACATTTGGCGAGCTAACTTGTGAATGCTCAGACTGGAGCAAAGTACTCAAAGGCGTTCTTTCATTTTTTGCATATTCTTCAGGAAGTACAAGTAAAATATTATTTTAACTTTTGGTGTCTCAATATATAGAATATACCATTATGTTTTACTTGGCACTATTTTTAATTTTACTCAAATTTATACATGTTACACAAAAAGTGTTTTTGAACTCCTTAAATCATATTCTGTATACAATTGAGGCAATTATAAGAATTCTTTGTGAGACACTTGTAACACTATACTAAGTAAGTACGCATTTAAATTTTCTGTTCCATGTTTTGTTGTATGTCTTATGTTTTTCATATAACATATTTATATATTTGTCTCAGTTAATGTTTTACTGCTGTGAACAGACATCATGCCCAAGGTAAATCTTATAAAAACAACATTTAATTGGGGCTGTCTTACAGGTTCAGAGATTCAGTCCATTATCATCAAGGAGGAAGCACGGCACATACAGGCAGGCATGGTGCATGCAGGTAGGCATGGTACAGGAGAAGCTGAAAGGAATACATCTCCATCTGAAGACCGCTAAGAGAAGACTGACTTCCAGGCAGCTAGGATTAGGGTTTTAAAGCCCACACCCACAGTGATAAACCTACTCCAACAAGGCCACACCTCCTAAGAGTGCCATTCCCTGACCCAAGCATATAAAAATCACAATATTCATACAGAGAACACATACATATCAGACGTATTATACATAGTAATGTGTTTTATTATAACAGTATCACACACATATTTAATGCTTATTAATCATATTACCTTCAATTAACCTTCCTTTTTCAGCTCTCACTTGTACTGGCACTCTGTCTTCCACGTAATCCAATTTCTATTTTAATATCTTTCCCTTTGGTATTTTGGGCAACCAATGGGTTTACATAGCATTACTGAAATAAAACATGAGTATGGAGTTATTTATTTATTTATTTATGTATTTATTTATTTATTTACCTTTTCACTTTACATCTCACTTACTGGCCCCCTCCCAATCAACTCCTCCCGTAGTCCTTCACCCACCTCCCTCTGCTTCTTCTCTCAGAGTGTGGAGGACATCCTGAGTATCCACCCCCATCAGATCAAGTCTCTGAGGAGCTAGAAGCATCCCACTGAGGTCAGACAAAACAGCCCAGACAGAAGAACATATTCAATAGACAGGCAACAGCTTTTGTGATAGCCCCCACCCTAGTTGTTCAGGACCTACATGAAGACTAAGCTGCACAGCTGCTACATGTGGATGGGGAGGCCTAGGGCCAGAACTTCTATGCTCTTTGGTTGGTGGTTCAGTCTCTGAGAGTTCCAGGGATGGTACAGGTTAGTTGACTCTGTTGGTCTCCCTGTAGAGTTCTTATCCACTTTGAGGTCATAGTCCTTCCCCCTATTCTTCCATAAGAGACCCAAAACTCCATCTACTGTTTGACTGTGAGTGTCTGCATTTGAGTCAGGTACTTAGTGGAGCCTCTCAGAGGACAGCGAGACTCCTGTCTAAAAACATAACAGAATATTATTAATAGTGTTGGGGATTGGTGCTTACCCATGGCATGGGTCTCATACTGGAGCCACTTGTATTTACAGGAACATAGACTCACTAGACTGCTTGAAAAGTTGTTTATTCATTCAACAATTATTAACTGCCTATAGCTCTTTGAGGAAGGGAGGGGCCATGCAAACTCTTTTGCTACAGTCATAAAGCCTATGACTACACAGGATGGGGTGTAGCCTCATGAGCGGTGATATTCTGCTATTGTATTTTTCTTTTTTTTTTTTTTTTTCTTTTTTTTTTCTTTTTTGTTTGTTTGTTTGTTTGTCGAGACAAGGTTTCTCTGTGTAGCCCTGGCTGTCCTGGAACTCACTCTGTAGACCAGGCTGGCCTCGAACTCAGAAATTCACCTGCCTCTGCCTCCCAAGTGCTGGGATTAAGGGCATGTGCCACCACTGCCTGGCGTATTTTTCTTATTGTTTTTGTTTTAACTCACCATTTTAAAAATTGAAAAGACTTTTTTTCATACAGTATATTCTGATTACTGCTTCCCATCTCCTAACTAAATGCAATCAGTTCCTTAGCACCAACTGCTCCCTTCCAGATTGTGTTAAAATCTGTTCTTTAGTTTTTGTTGACCTTTCAGGTTATTAGCAAAATGTGAGGACCTAGCTATACCTCTCCTGGGCATATACCCAGAAGATGCTCCAACATGTAATAAAGACACATGCTCCACTATGTTCATAGCAGCCATATTTATAATAGCCAGAAGCTGGAAACAACCCAGATGTCCCTCAGCAGAGGAAGGGATACAGAAAATGTGGTACATCTACACAATGGAGTACTACTCAGCTATTAAAAACAATGACTTAATGAAATTTCCAGGCAAATGGATGGAACTTGAAAACATCATCCTGAGTGAGGTAACTCAGTCACAAAAGAACGAACAGGGTATGTATTCACTGATAAGTGAATATTAGACCAAAAGATCAGAATACCCAATTTTCACTTTACAGTAACTGCTAGACTGAGAGTGAGATCCCAGATGGAGGAGTTGGAGAAGGGGCTGAAGGAGCTGAGGGAGTGGTAGTCCCATGGAGGGAGCAACAGTATCAACTGGCCTGACCCACCCTCCCCCGTTCCTCCTGGAGGCTGGACCACCAACCAAAGAATACATATAGAGGGACCCATGGTTCAGACCACATATGTGGCAGAGGAGGGCCTTGTTGGCCTTCAGGGGGATGAGAGGCCCTTGTGCCTGAGGTGTTAGAGGCGCCAGTAAAGGGGAATGTCAATGTGGGAATAAGGAAGTGGGTGGGAGGGTGGGTGGGAGGTGGAATACTCTCATAGAGGTGGGGGAGGGGGAGGGGATAGGGCGTTTCCAAAGAGGAGACCTGGAAAGGGGGAAACATTGGAAATGTAAATAAAGTATCAAAAAATAAAAATAAAAATAAATCAACTCAAAATGACCAAACACTAAAAAAAAAAAAAAAAAAAAAAAAAGAAAAAGAAAAGAAAGATATACTAAATGGTTTTCTCTAATCTTATGCTATCAAACTTTAAATCTCATAGCAAAATATGATATAAACAACAATTGCCTTGTCTAAGAGCAAATGATTTGTACTTGTATGACCAGAATTAAAATTTATCTGTAAGTAAGAAAAAAAAGAATGAAAGAAAAAGAAAAATATGGTGTCTGTGGGTTACCTGGTAAAGGAATGATTCAACATTCCTGACATTGTGACCTCAAGGGTTTCTGTGTAGAATGATTTTCCAGCTATGGGGAGCTGACACTGAGGAATGGAGATGGGCTAGAAGGAGATGCAGAGTTTAGCCATAAGGAGAAGGACAGCAAGTTGTGCCATCTGGATATGCTAGGTACTCTGGGAATGGGGCTAGAGAGGGAGGAGGAGAAACCACTGCAAGAGGAAGGGTAAAGATTGGAAGAGCCACCACTTGTTTTCCTGGACTACCTGCATTCCTGAACAGACTAACAGTTCCCCAGGGAATGGTTGCTGGAGTTGGTGGCTGAGAAAATGTTATGCGATGGTGAATAGATCTGCTTTGAAATGCTAATGTTGGTGAGATAGCCAATCTTGTAGTCATGGGCTATTGAGCAAAGATGTTTTCAGAAATTATGTCATATGGTACTGTATACTACATCCAAGTAAGTCATATACAATAAAGATCTAGCTATATTGAAAGTATAGTTTTTATTTATTAAATTGCCCTTGCATCTGTCACAACTAAAATTAAACTAATTCCCACCTCTTTCTTGTCAGGAAATGGCTGTCACTGTGCATCACTACATTTTCCTCCCACATTTTTCTAAGTTCTGTCCATTTAAGGAGAAAGATACTTAATGGTTGGTCCGAGGTCTTCAAAGAAATTCTTGCAGCTCTAAATCTTACCGAATAGTCGCTTCACAATTGCCTGAATGTAGAAGTTATATGTTGATAACTATGAAGAAGTCAATCTTCCTTTTCTGTGTCCATATAGATGGGGAATTAATTCTTAGAATTATCTTTCTTACATACTACTTCAATAAGGTGTTTCACAAGAGAACTATCTTTACTCTTTGTTAAATAAAAACAAGCAATTGCCATTTTGTGCTTCAGCATGTTCTTAAATGTTGTAAAACTGACATAATAGTTTTTGTTAACGCATACATTAATGGCATGGGGAATCAGGCTCAACAGTTTCCAGGAGGTCACTATTATTCCTAGTTTAAAATCTAGGTCTATTGAAAATCTCCTGATCACTCACAATATTGAAATTAAAAGCTTGTGTTTTGTGTTACTTACCTTGGATTTTAATGATCATTGTGGCCATGTGTTTATCTACAGGAGTTCCAGTTTACCTTCCATCCTTTCTACATTTTATATACCTTCCCCAATGGCATGCACTGTAGATGCATGTCTTACATAGTCTACCAGTCTGAATTTCATAGTTATGTAAGATAAACACATAGTGGCTTTAGATCTCTCATCAAATGACATATAAAAAGAAAATATATTTCAAAAATATATGGAAGACATCTTTAAAATTAAGAAGGATATAAGGCTGCTTTGCTTTCGTAGAATATGTCACAAAATCAGCTACACTAAGAGTCATGTTTAACACTGCAAAAGGTGAAAGCATCCAGCCTGAGATAGAGCATTACTAGTATGTATGTATTATAACATCTTATCATATTACACTAATGGAGATTATACCTTTTGTAATAAGCTAAGAATGTATAAATATAAAGCTTGAGATAAAGGAATAAAACTATTTAAATAATTGTATCAGTTGATTAGATGAATATGCTAATATATTAAGTACCTTCAATTAATATGAAAAAGTTAAAATTTTATCCATAATTTATTTATGAGTATTTTGGACAATAATAACTCAAATAATCTATTTAAATAAGTCTAGTTAATTACAATAGCACCTATAAAAGTACATTTTTATGAATCAAGTGTTATTTGTTAAAATTAAGGAAATTATAATTCTTGTTATTTTTAATATTCCATTGATTACTATAGTTTCAAACTTATTAATTTCTTTCTCGTATCTAGTAAGTACTTCTTATTGACAGTGCTCATTTCTGTTGTTTGTAAGAATATTAATTTAACAAAGTTATAATAATCTGCATACTGAAAATGTCATTATAATCAGGCACCTTTCTTGTCAATTGGTGTACTTTTCTGGTGTCCTTGGTAAGAGTCTTGCTATTAATTCGGTGCACATAAAATCATATGTAGAAACATATGGAACAATAATCTGGAAGGAAATAGCAGAAGTACAGAATTTCCTGATAGAAAAGAAAGGAATCTGGATTGAACAACTACTTGACAGTTCCTGACTTAATTAAATATAGTTTCTAAAATTTAAAGGGCATGGGAGTGGGACATGAGAATACATTAGCTACAATTAAAAAGCCTATAAATACTCAGGATGGGATGAAGCCTCATGAGCCTTTATACTCTGCTATTGAATTTTTCTTGTTATTGTTTTAACCCACTTTTAAAAACTGAAAAGAGATTTTTTTTCATATCGTTTATTCTGACTACAGTTTCCTATCTCTTACCAACATGTACCCAGTGCCTTGGCACCAACTGCTCCCTTCTAGATCCACATTCTTTCTGCCTTTCTTTAAAAAACATACAGGAATTGGTTCTATTTCTGCATGTGAGGCAGGAATTGTTTCCTTCATGCCACTGTGTGTTTGTGTTTCCACACATTTTTAAAGATAATTTTATTCATGAAGACTATTTGGAAATGCTTGCCTTATGCTTCGAGTATATTGCATTTTCGGGTCTGCCTATGGTAGGTTTGCTGAGTTCTAGTGAGCACATATTACCTTGGCTATTATTGACTAGGTTTTAACTCTGGTGTAGGTTATTTTGGTTTGAGATAATTGTTATTCTAGGTGGTAGTATCTGGTATTTTCTTTTTTGTGTGTGAAAATCTGTTCTTTGTTTTCTGTTGACCTGTCTGGTTATTAGAAAAATGTGGTGACTGTGAGTTACCTGGTGAAGGAATGATTTCACAATCCTGCCATTGTGACCTCAAGGGGTTTTGTGTAGAATGCTTTTCCAGGTATCGGGAGCTGACACTTAGAAATGGAGATGGGCTAGAAGGAGATGCAGAGGTTATCCAAAAGAAGGAGGACAGCAAGTTGTTCCGTATGAATATGCTAGGAATTTTGAGGATGGGGCCTTAGAGGGAGGAAAAACCACTGCAGGAGGAATGGTGAACATTTGAAGATGCACCACTTATTTTCCTGGACTACCTGCAATCCTGAATAGAGTCACAGGTCCCAAGGGAATGGCTGCTGGAGCTGGTGGCTGAGACAAAGGATTGAGATGGTGAGAGACTCTGTATGAGATCTGCCTTGAGATACATTCTACAGTCAGTGAGACAGCCACTCCTGTAACATGGTCTATTGAGTCACAATGTCCCCAGAAATTATTAGATGATATTGTATATTATATCCAGTTACGTCAGATAGAAACAAAGATCTAGCTATATTGAAAGTATAGTTTTATTTATTAAATTGCCCTTGCATCTGTCACAATTAAATTTAAATGAATCCCAATCTCTTGCTACCTGACATGGAATGACTGTCACTGTGCATCACTATTTCTTCCTCACATATTTTTTTTTTTTTCTGAGTTCGGTCCATTTAAGGAAAATGGTGCTTCATAGTGAGTCCAAGGTTTCAAGGAAATTCTTCCTTTTAGCATTAAATTGTTCAGAATTCTCACCTTACCATTGCCTGAATTTAGAAGTTATATATTGATAATTGTAAAGAAGTCAATCATCTTTTCCTGTGTCCATATAGATGAATGAGAACTAATTCTCAGAATTAACTTTTTTACATATTACTTCCTTAAGGTGTGTCACAAGAGAAATCTCTTCGCTCTTTGTTAAATACAAATAAGCAATTGTAGTTTTTTGTTTCTGCATATTATTAACTGTTACAAACCATATATACTCATTTTTGTTAAGTCACATACATTAAGGGCATAGGGAATCATGCGCTATAGTTTCCAGGAGGTCACTATTTTTCCTGTTTTGAAATCTAGGTCCATTGAAAATCTGACCACTCAAATATTGAAATTAAAAGCTTGTGTTTTGTGTTACTTATCTTGGATTTTACTAATCATTGCGGTCATGTGTTTATCTACAGGAGTTCCGGTTTATCTTCCATCCTTTCTACATTTTATATATCTTCCCCAACTGCATGCACTATGGATGCATGTCTTACATATCCTCCCAGTCTGAAGTCCATCGTCTGTAAGATAAACACATAAGATGATTGCTTTTTTGTATCAGTTTTTGTGGATTAGATCTCTCATCAAATGACATATAAAGAAAATATATTTCAAAAATATATGAAAGATATCTTCAAAATAAAAATGATATATGGCTGCCTTGCTTTCTTAGTGTATGTCACAAAATCAGCTCCACTAAGATTTTGGTTAACATTGCAAATGGTGAAAACTTTCAGCCTGAGATACAGCATTACAGGTGTGTGCCTACTGCACCATTTCATCATATTACTCTAATGGAGAGCATAGCTTGTATAACAAGCTAAGAACATGTAAATATAAAACTTGGTATAAAGAAATAATCCTATTAAAATAAATGTAGCTGCTGATTAGATAAATATACTAATATATTGAGTATTTTCAATTAAATTTAAAAATTTAAAACTTTACCCATAATTTATTCTTTAATTGTGAGTACTTTAGACAACAATTACTGGAATAATCTATTTAAATAAGTCTAGTTAATAAAAATAACATTTATAAAAGTACATTTTTGTGAATCAAGTGTTATTTGTCAAAATTAAGGACATTACAATTCATGTTATTTTTAATATTCCATTTATCATAATATGTACAATCTTCAAATTTTTTTCCTTTAAGTAGATATTATTTCTTATTGACAGTGTTCATTTATGTTGACTATAAGAATATGAATTTTTAAAAATTATCATAAACTGTGTACTGAAAACCATTAAAATCAGGTATCTTTCTTAGCAATTGATGGACATTATTTGTGTCCTTGCTAAGTGTCTTGCTGTTAATTTGGTGCACATAAAATTATATGTAAAATCATACTGAACAATAAACAAATTGGGATAATTTAACAAAATTTATAATCATACATAGAATGACTGGGTTTTTTTTGTTTGTTTTGTTGTTGTTGGACAAAATCTGTAAGGAAATAGCAGAAGTACTGAATAACAGAATTTCCTATAGAAAAGAAACAACTATGGATTGAACAACTTCTAGACAGTACTTAATTAAATATAGTTTCTAAAAGTTAAATAAATGCATGGACTTTAATATTAATTTTATTCATGAATATAGGTGGATTATTGAGAACAAGCTAATATCTTGAAAGAGACCATAGTCCATTACTTCAAAGCAGGAGTGATCAAAAATGGAAAATGTGGAGTAGAAGTTCTCTTTGTGTGATAGGGATGGCCCTTTGCTGGTTGTGTGTCTGCATCATGATTGGAGAAAATGAGGCCTAAAGAAAGCCCACTTGGATGCTTTAGTTGAGTTTGATTTCTGTACAATAACACAGGTTGTTATAAAAGTAACAGGAAAAAGAAATAGATGGTGAAAAACTGAATAAAAGGGTTTGTGTTCAACCTGACCAGTTATCTAAGAGCTAACTTACTCAGAACCAGGGAATAAATTAATATTTCCATGTCTACATGTACTTTTTGTATTTAGATTGATATAACTGGTACTGTTCTCAGTTCCCTGTAAAATATACTGCTACAGTTGAATTAAACACACACAGTTTAGTAACTTTATAAGGGAAATATTTAAATTGAGCCTATAGAAAATAGAGGGAGCCATAGAATTCTCCTCACATGGATGAACATTTAAATTAGTACCATAGAAATTAGATTAGTTAAAGCGAATGTGATCACAAATTATTAAAAAATATAGGTTATTGGGTATGTGAATATAGAAATATATCTCCTTTTTAAGATAGCACTGTATAATAAATGAATAAAGGCAACTAATCATGTTGAAATTAAATCAAATTTTATGTACAAATACGGACATATCAGACACTAGAGATCTTTTTACATTTCAGACATAGAGATCTGTTTACATATCAAAGTTTTACATTTTTCATACATTTTAAGTGATTTTCTTCATGGGTTAAAAAAATCTAAATATTACACAATTTAAAAATACTCCAAGATATTCAGGAACTCAGCATGGTCGCACAAATTGAGTGCAATTCCAGAACATCCCTTTCTTACATGGGTGGAAGTATTTAGACTAAGACAGAACACAACTGAAATGTAAATGTTATTTGACATTTCCTGTTATCAAGATTCTCTGCACCAATACTTTTCTGTCTTTTGGTTCTCCCTCCACTTCACCACCACCCTCTTCATTTTCATTTTCCCCATTCTTATTTTCCTATGTCTTTGAAAGTGTACAATTGCTCTTTTTTAATTGTTCAGCTCATTCTCTGAGGATGAAAGAGTACATGGAATATAAAGCAGAACTTCTCATGTCAAATTTTGCTAGGATTCCTAAGAGAAATGTAGAATTAAAACATTCACTGTCTATTGGGATGACTGAAATTTAGCAAATGAGGCTACTTATTTTATACCAACCTGTATACATATAAATTTTTGTATAACAAATCAACAATGACTTCTTCAGTTTCAAAAATATTTTCAATGAAATATATTTCAATGTATGTGTTTTCTGTCTACCATAAAAACCATGTAAATAATTACTGGAAAAATAAACATTAAGCACACTATATTATTGTGCTGATTATATATTTTTATGTGATGTAACATGGCATTAATGAACAGACTACACAGTCCCATATTTTTGTAACTCTTACATAAACTATATTAATTTGAGAAATTATATAAAATTTTCTAGTCAGGTTAATATGAGAAATATCAATAAATTTTATGATACTATAATACATAAAATCATGAAAATAATATTTTTAGAATCTTTGAACCTGAAAAAAAGAAGCTGAGTTACTTATCCTGGTGATCATTAAAAGAAGAATTTATAAGAAACATAACATTGCTTCTAAGACCAGGTGTGACATTAAAGATGAGATTAGGTTTAAATTCTTCATATTATTAACAGTCATTTGCTAGATGAGTACTGGGCAAACATTTTCTTCTTTCTGATGATTGTCATTTTACTCTGGTATTTTCCTTTGTTGGGAAGAATCCTTTCAGTATGATGTAAATCAAATTGGCTTTTTATGATACGGCTCCCTGTGAATTTGTAGTCATATCAAAAGTCCACGACGTCTTAAACCGTTCCTTCAAATATTCTTCTATAGTTTTTGAGATTCTGGTCTTTTTTTCCCCATTATTTTATTGGTTATTTTATTTATTTACATTTCAAATATTATCTCCCTTCCCAGTTTGCCCTCCACAAGATCCCTATCCCCTTCTCCCGCCCCTTGCTTCTATGAAGGTACTCCCCTACATGCCCACCCACTCCGCCTCAGCGTCCTAGCGTTCCCCTACCCTGGGTCATCAAGCCTCCACAGGACCAAGGGGCTCGCTCTCAGTGATGCCAGATAAGGCAATCCTCTGCTACATATCCATCTGGAGCCATGGGTCCACCTCTGCCCACCTCCACCCCCACGGTGTACTCTTTGGTTGATAGTTTAGTTCCTGGGAGCTTTGGGGGATCTGGTTGGTTGATACTGTTTTTCTTCCTATGAGTTGTAAACTCCTTCAGCTCCTACAGTCCTTGTTCTAACTTTTCCATTGGGGTCTTCGTACTCAGTTCAATGTTTGGCTGTGTACATCCGCATCTGTATTGATCTGCTCTGGCAGAGCTTCTTCGGGGACAGCTATACTGGTCTCCTGTCAGTAAGCACTTCTTGGCATCAGCAGTAGTGTCTGTGTTTAGTTCATATATGGGAGGAGATAGGGAGGAATTACAAAGGGTCAGGAATTTGAAAGTAGGTGTGTAGCAGTGGGGGGAGGTAAACTGGGGATAGCCACTAGAAAGTCCCAGATGCCAGGGACCTAAGAGGTTTACAGAACCCAACGGGGAGGACATTAGCCTAAATACCCAACAAAGTGGAGATAGACCCTGTAGAGACCATATCTAGTGGAAAGGCACAGCCCCCAGTTGAGAGATGGGGCCACCCACACACCTCAAAAATATTTTTTTTTTTTTTTACTGTTAAAGGATTTATTGCAGTAATACAACAAAAGTTTAGAAAACATCCAGAATTCCTCTTGTAAAAAGGAAATGCAGGGATAAAGAGTGGAGCAGAGACTGAAGGAAAGGCCATCCAGAGACTGCCCCATCTAGGGATCCATCCCATTTGCAGACACCAAACCCAGATTCTGGTCTTTTACTTCAGTCTGTGGTACATACTAGATTTGTGTTCAAAGTGTAAACTGGTGATCGTTTCAAATTTATGCCAAGAGATACACTATTTTTCAGGCAGAAATGATCACTTTCCAAGATATATGATTTTTGAAGTACTTTTGGGGGCTCAGTTTAATGTGTGTGTATGTGTGTGTGTGTTTTATTTCTGAGATTTATATGTTCCTTTGATTATTGGTGTGTCTACTTTTATACTATTACTAAGCTATATGGTAACTACCATTTTGTAGTTTGTCTCCTGAGAGGCTCTGCCAGAGCCTGACAAATACAGATGCAGATGCTTGCAGCCATTTATTGGACTGAGCACAGTTTCTCCAGTGGAGGAGTTAGAGAAAGGACTGATGGAGCTGAAGGGCTTTGCAACTCCATAGGAATAACAACAATATCAACCAACCAGATTTCCCCAGAGCTCCCATGGACTAAACCGCCAACCAAGAAGTACACATGGAGGGACCCATGGCTCCAAACTCACATGTAGCAGAGGATGATCTTGTTGGGCATCAGTAAGAGGAAAGGCACTTGGTCCTCTGAAGGCTCGATGCCCCAGTGTAGGGAAATGTGAGGGCGAGGAGGTGGGAGTGGGTAGGTGGGTGGGAGCACATCCTCATAGAAGCAGAGGGAGGGGGTGGGGTAGAGGATTTCCTGTGGGGGGAGAGGGAAACTTGGAAAGGTGATAACATTTGAAATGTAAATAAAGAAAATATCCAAGAAAAAAAAGAGAAAAAGTTAAATTTCTCAATATCCAAATGCTGCTTTTCTGAAATGTTTTCAATTTTATCAGAATTTAGTGGAAACATGAAATTTAGACACCTTTATTAGTGAAACAACTGAAAAATTTAATATACTATAAAAATCGAATGCAAAAGATTGAAGTATTATACCAGGGGATGATAGAGGATTTACATGAATATCTTTTTTTCTCTTTGTCTTTCTGTCTTTATATTTAATTAACATGTTATTTTTGATGAGTTCAATAATATTTGTATCTCAAAATGTTTTTATATGTAGTCATATCAATTTTATGAAATCACTGCTTTCAAGTCATCATAATATATGTAAAGTAACTTACAGGTATATATGGGCTTTATGAGCTTTCCTTTATTATCTAATATTTGAATACTAATTTGAATACTAATGACATTATTTAAAATGTATTGCAAGTTCATTTGTGGCACTTTTGTGTTGTATATTTAAAAATAGCTGCCAATATATATAATTTGATAATCCTTCCTAAAACATTTGAAATTATATATTATATTAACTATTACAAAAAATTAAAACATCACAGCTATTGGGTAATTTTAATGTTAAGTTTAAAAATTTAAATTGTTATTATTAATTTTAACATTTTGATCAATTTATAATACAGTGAATAGATTACATTCATGATTTATGAGAATGAAGATTTTTGATACAAAAGTATTGAATTTCTTGTGCTAAATATGACATATGAGACCCAAAGTCCTGTATTTCACTTTCTCAAACTTTTAGCTGTATTACACTTGAAGACACAAAACTATCACCTAATGGGATTTAAGCAAGGAGATGAAATCCTTGACTCAAATGCTACTATACTTGAAATCTTTCATGGAGATGAGAGCTAAGTACACCAACTCACTGGATGCTATTTTTACTTGTGCGATTCCATGGTGACAATGTATCTCCACCTAACCCTGGGTTTCTTCTACAAAGCCTCCTAAAGTAATAAACCAGAACCAAATAAAGCGGTCTATTTTGAGAATGAATTAAAATTAAACAACATGTGCTTTACCTAGGACCTACATAGAATGAATCTATACGTATATGTGTATGTGCATTTGAATGTGCATGTGTGTGTGTGTGTGTGTGTGTGTGTATATATACGATGTACACATTCTATCTTTAAAAGATTAAAAAAGGAATTAGTTTGTGTTATGAATGAATAAATTCAAACCAGATCTTTCAATTTTCCAATATATAAATAACTATTTTGGGGCTTTATGGAATAAGCTAGTATGTTTATGTTTTTCAATGCATCTGAATGTTACAGGTGCATTATTCTTTGTAAGAATTATACCTAAAAGCTAAAAGACAACCCTAATGCTTTCCAACATGGTAAAAGCTCATCATTCATGTCTCAAATTCACAGTAAAATTGGAAGCATAATAAAAAATAAAAATGGGATCAGATCTCATTTAGTTAAAGGCTTGCCTAACACACAAAAGGCCATGAATTGACTTATGACTGGTATGGCATAATTAGTGCATTAGCACAGATTTGTAATTTAGTATATTGGAGATGTATGTAAGAGGATCAGTAGTTTAACGTTCTTTGGTATTATTTTTTAATTGTGACCTTGACAATCTCTAGAATCAACTGGGAGCTGGAATACTAAGCAATCTTGCAAGGGACTTTCTTAACTTATTTGTATAAGGTCTAGGAAGACTCAATCTATGCTGGAAATGTCATGTTATTGGCTGTCCTCTGGATTGAATTGAAAGAAAGGATGCTTAACAAGAAGCACTCATTAATCCATTGCTTTCGAATCTTGATTATGAATATAATTACACAGTGATTCAAGTTTCCATTGTGTAAACTTACTGCAAACTTACCTGTAATTGTGAGCCAAATAACCTCTTTCTCCCTTAAATTGCTTTTAGCAAAATATACTATAATGATAGAATAAACCTGTGTTGGTCACCCTTGGCTATATAATGAGCTGAAGCCAGATTGGGATACATGAGAGTCCATTTCAAAATAAGAATAAAAATATTGTAGAATTATATAAATAGATGTAATGAAATAAAATACTTATATATTTTTCATATATTTGAGAAATGTATGTAAATGTGAGTTTTATTATTTATTCATCTAATCTTTAACTAAATTTGTATATAGAATTTGGCTTCTAATGCCATGAAAATCTGATATAATTTAGAATAAACACTGAATTAATTCTATGCCAAAACCATCTAGAAAATATTTGGGAAAATAATATAAATAAAGTAACCATTTACTATTTAATTTTTCTTTAACTCTTGCAATTTTAATGTGTTGAGGCAACAATTTATAACCTCTTTGTTTTCCTCTCATGGCTTTCAATTGATATGTACATCTCTCTATGAATTCACTCCTTTATTTGCTTAAAATTTACATTCATTTTGCTCAGTGAGTAGCCTTTTTTTAAAGTTTTCTTTCTTTTTTAATTGGGTATTTTCTTTATTTACATTTGTAATGTTACCTCCTTTCTCAATTTCCCCTCTAGAAAACCCTCATCCCATTCCCCATCCCCCTGCTTCAATGAGTGTGTGCCCCCATCAACCCACTCCTGCCTCCCCTCCCTCCCATTTCCCTACACTGGGGCATCCAGACTTCACAGGACCAAGGACTTCTTTCTCACATTGATGCCCTACAAAGCCATCCTCTTCTACATATGCAGCTGGAGCCATGGGTCCCTCCATGTGTACTCCTTGGTTGGTGGTTTAGACCCTGGCATCTCTGGTTGGTTGATATTGTTGTTCTTCCTATGGGGTTGCAAACCCCTTCAGCTCCTTTAGTACTTTCCCTAACTCCTCCATTGGTGACCCTGTGATCAGTCCATTAGTTAGCTTCGAGCACCCTCCTCTGTATTTGTAAGGCTCTGGAAGAGCTTTTCAGGAGACACCTATATCAGGCTCCTGTCAGCATGCACTTCTTGACATCCACAGTAGTGTATGCATTTGATGACTGTATATGGGATGGATCCCCATGTGGGGCAGTCTCTGACTGGCCTTTCCTTCAGTCTCTTTTCCATACTTTCACTCCTAATTTGATCCCATGAGTGTTTTGTTACCCCTTCTAAGAAGGACCAAAGGACCCACATTTTGGTCTTCCTTCTTCTTGAGCTTCATGTCATCTGTGAATTGTGTCTTGGGTATTCCAAGCTTTTGGGCTAATATCCACTTATCAGTGAATGCATACCATGTGTGTTCTTTTGTGATTGGGCTATCTTACTCAGGATGATATTTTCTAGTTCCATCCATTTGACTGTGAATTTCATGAAGTCATTGTTTTTAATAGCTGAGTAGTATTACATTGTGTAAATGTACCACATTTTCCATATCCATTCCTCTGTTGGACATCTGGGTTTTTGTCAGCTTCTGGCTATTATAAAGAAGGCTGCTATGAATATAGTGGAGCATATGTCGTTGTTATATGTTGGAGCATCTTTTGGGTATATGCCCAGGAATGGTATAGCTGGGTCCTCAGGTAATACTATGTACAATTTTCTGAGGAACCGCCAGATTGATTTTCAGAGTGGTTGTACCAGCTTGCAATCCTACCAGTAATGGAGGAGTGTTCCTCTTTCTCCACATCCTCACCAGCATCTGCTTTCACTTGAATTTTTGATCTTAGCCATTCTGACTGGTGTGTTGTGGAATCTCAGGGTTGTTTTGATTTGCGTTTTCCTGATGACTAAGGATGTTGAACATTTCTTTAGGTGCTTCTCGACCATTTGAGTCTCCTCAATTGAGAATTCGTTGTTTAGCTCTGTATTTCCTGAGTTCTTTGAATATATTGGATATTAGCCCTGTGTAGGATAAAGGACTGGTAAAGATCCTTTCCCAATCTGTTGGCTGCTGTTTTGTCTCATGGACAGTGTCCTTTGCCTTATAGAAGCTCTGTAATTTTATGAGGTCCCATTTCTCGATTCTTGATCTTAGAGCATAAGCCATTGGTGTTCTATTCAGGAAATTTCCCCCTCTGCCCATGTATTCGGGGCTCTTCCGCACTTTCTCTTCTATTAGTTTCAGTGTATCAGGTTTTATGTGAAAGTCCTTGATTCACTTGGAGTTAAGTTTTGTATAAGGAGGTAAGAATGGTTTAATTTGCAGTCTTTTACATGCTGACCACCAATTGAACCAGCACCATTTGTTGAAAATGCTGTCTTTTTTCCTGCTCACTGCTCCTCTCCTGGTCATCCCCTCCCACCATCTTTTCATATCCTCCTTCCCCTAGTCCTTTGAGTAGGTGGAAGCCCCAATGTTTCCCCCACCCTGGCACTCAAGTCTTTGTGATGCTAGGTGCTTCCTTTTCCACTGAGAGCAGACAAGGCAGTCCATCGCACATACATCTCTTGGGATAGTTTCTAGTCCAGTTGTTCAGAACTCACATGAACACCAAGCTACACATCTGCTACATATGTTCGGGAGAGGCCTGGGTCTAATCTGTGTATGTGCTTCGGTTTGTGGTTCAGACTCAATGGAGGGAACCTTAGCTGTGACTCACAACATTCAGGATATAGAACCTGAAGAAGCCCCCTCATCTAGCTAGGCAGAAACCCCTTTGGAATGATAAAGACACCAACTCACCCTTCCAAATGTTTTACTCATAGTTTATCCTGTCTATAAGAAATGCAGGGATTAGGGATGGAGCAGAGGCTGGGAAAATGGCCAAATAGTCATTGGCCAAGTTTGAAAACCACCCCCATGGGCAATCACCAATCCTTGACACTATTAATGATACTGTTATGCATGCAGATAGGAGTCTAGCATGGCTGTCCTCTGAAAGGCTCCACCAAGCAGCTGACTCAGACATATACAGACAGCCACAGTCAAAAAATGGATGGAGCTTGAGGACTCTTATGGATGAATAGGAGGAAGAACTGCAGCCCCTAAGGGGATAGAAACTCCACAGGAAGACCAACAGAGTCAAGTAACCTGGACCCTTTGGGCTCTAAGTATGAATTTACTCTTACTGTTTATGTGCTGTTTCTTGGAATTTTACTACAAAATATGATAAGTGATTTCTTTTAGATATGTAAAGTATTTCCCCTTAAAAAAAAAAAAATGCCGGCAAGATCTGTTGCTGACAATGTTGAGTATGACTTGTACTAAGTACTTACTATTGGTAATTTAGGATTTCATAATGTAGTTAATAAGGTCAACTAATTTAAACATTTGACATGACTTTCCAAATGCTGTACCTTTTCAGAGTGGAGAGTTCAGGATTTCTTGTAATTTCCACCTAGAAAACAAGTTTACATCAAGGGTTTTATTCAATGCACTTGAAATCCAATGGCTTCATCAAGCTGGACATTATCCAGTGAGAATGATAAATAGGCTGAAAAATACAGAAAAATAAATGATATGAATAAGACTGTCACATTCCCTAAAGTTTACACATTAATCAAATGCATGCGTTTCTAACTGTGGTCACAGTTCCTATTTAAATGATTCCCAGAGGGAAGCAGTCAAATTTTTCTTGAAATATTAGATGTAATTGTCTTACCTATGATGTAGCTACAACGTATATGACCTTTGTAATTCTACTCAAAGCTATTGTAGAGTAGGGTAGAGAAAACAGAGTTTGATATTTTTCCCCAGTAGGTGTTACGATTACCAGAAACTAACCTGAATGATGGACTCTACGACAGTCTCACAGATGACATGGTTTAAAATCTGATCTCTTGCAAATTACTATCAACTATAGCATTTAATTGAAAAAAATGACTACATTTAATAAGATATATATTATAGTACATTTTCTCAGAAAGAAGCTTATTGGTAATTAATTATCTAATTATTAATTATTGTTAATTTTAAAATGTTTTGAAAATTTCATTTATGAGTACTGCATCTATCCCATTTATACTGCTTCCTATTTACCTTCAGCTCTTTTTATGTAGCCTTATTCACTTTCCAAGGCATGGTATCTATCTATCTATCTATCTATCTATCTATCTATCTATCTATCTATCTACATATATGTATACATACTTATAACTGTATTGCTGACTTCATTCAGTGTTGCTTGCATACCAGTGACCTCATACCTGGAGAAAAGTGGTTCTCCCTCTCTCAGCAGCTACCGATTTTCTATATGTCTTTATTTATGTCTTAGACTCTGCGAAATTTCCCCATTCACACTCATATGCTATCTGATTTTCTCTGGGTAACCATATTATTGAGATTTCAACAGTGTAGTATATCTGTCATGTTTAGAACACACAATCTCTTGTTTCTCTGGATTTTTCAATCATTCTATCCCCTTTTCTGAGTTTACTTATCTGTAGGTGTTGCATTGATAATTTACTAATTGAGAATTGATCATCACATTCATTTATTCTCTGTATTTTTATCAGTTGGGGTCTCTATAATGTCCTTTTTCTTTTATGAGAAGCTTCTTTTGTATATGTGGAAAGAGTTATACATATCAGTGGATATAAGAAAAGTATTTATAATAGATTTTAAACTGTATTGATTAGGAAATTGCAGAATACCTTCCATCCCTCTGGTTCATAACTTCTGCAGCCATAGTTGGTTGTTTGCAGTAACAGACACGAATTTATAACTATTTAGTGTCCATATGATCAGTGAGAAAGGGATTACTTTACATCAAGATACAAATGCATCATTGAGGATGAATGACCTGGCTTATCATTGCTGCTTGTAGGATTTACAGGTAGGTAGGACTTTTGGTTAGCTCTATCCTTTGGTAGCTCATACGGCATAACACAGTACTATGAAGCCTAACCTTTGGGAAATAAGTTTGCTTGTCAGTTCTCTGAGTATTCCTCCCAATCCAGTGTCTGAATTGTTTGGTGTTTTCAACAGGAGAGTGTTACTTTGAGTTTCAGGATGCAGCCAGTGGCAATAGTAATATATTATGTAGTCACAAAAATTTTCTACAAGACATTTAACTAACTACATCTGAAGCTTCTTGAATATAAAGGAAATATACCTCAACATAAAATATATAACAAACTCCAGACAGCATAAATCTAAATAAAGAAAAACATAATATGTTCCATTGAGATTGAAACCAGAATTTCCACAAAACTCACTACTTTTTAAAAGGACATCTGAAGCTCTATTTAGAACAATAAGCCACTGATAGGAAAAGAAGTCAAATTATCTCTTCTTTTACAGATGATATGATATTATACCTAAGAGCCCCCAAAAGTGGCACAAGAGAGCTTCGAGAATGATCAATAATATTCAACAAAGTGAAGAGAAACAAAATTAACGTATAGAAATCAGTTGACTTCCAATACACAATTTAATGGTTTGAAAGAAAAAGGACTCCAAAGCTTCACAGGCAGTGGAATTATTAGGAGGTGTGGTATTGTTAGTGCATTGCTAGGGGTTGGGCTTTGAGGTCTCAAACGCTCAAGCCAGGTCTAGTGTGACATTCACTTCCTGCCTCCTGCTTATGCAGAAGTAAAACTCTCAACTCCTACTCTAGCACACTATCTGCTTATATCCTGTCATGCTTCCAGTCATGATGATAATAGAATAAACCTATGAAACTGGAACCAGCTCCAATTAAATACTTTTCTTTATAAGCGTTGCTGTGAATTTTTTCGCTATTCTGGGTTTTTGTTTCTCCATATGAAGGTGAGATCTGCTCCTTCCATGTCTATGAAGAACTGTAGGAATTTTGAAGGGAAATGCATTGAATCTGTCAATTGCTTTTGGTAAGATGGCTATTTTCACAATGTTAATTCTACCAATCCGTGAGCATGGGAGATCTTTCCATCTTCTAAGGTCTTCTTTGATTTCTTTATTCAGAGACTTGAATTTCTTGTCATACACATCTTTTACTTGCTAGAATTACATCAAGATATTTTATATTATTTGTGGCTATTATGAAGGATGTTATTTCCTTAATTTCTTTCTCAGCCTATTTATCATTTGTGTAAATGAAGGCTACTGATTTCTTTGAGCAAATTTTATAGCCAGCTACTGTGCTGTAGTTGTTTGTCAGTTGTAGGAGTTTTCTGATAGAATTTTTGGGGCTGCATGTGTATACTATCAGATCATCTGCAAACAATTCTCAACAATAAAAGGGGGAATACCATCCTTGATCTCAAGCTGTAATACAGAGCAATAGTGATAAAAATCTTCATGGTTTTGGTATAGACAGGTGGATCAATGAAATAGAATTGAAGACCCAGAAATAAACCTACACACCTATGGACACTTGATCTTTGACAAATAAGCCAAAACCATATAGAGGAAAAAAGAAAGCATCTTGAACAAATGATGCTGGTCTAACTGGAAGTCTGCTTGTAGAAGAATGGTAACTGATCCATATTTACCACTTTGTACAAAGCTCAAGTTCAGGTGGATCAAGGACCTCAGCATATACACTGAATCTAATAAAAGTGAATATGGGAAATAGCCTGGCAAACACACAGGGCAAATTTTCCTGAACAGAACACCAATGGTTCAGACTTTAAGATCAACAATTGACAAACAGGACCTCATGAAACTGAAATGATTCTGCAAGGCAAAGGATACTGTCAATAGGATAAAACAGCAACCCACAGATTAGGAAAATATCTTCATTAACTCTTCATCTGATAGAGGGCTAACATCCAAGATAAACAAAAAATTCAAGAAGTTAGACTCCAAAAACCCAAATAAACCAATTTAAAACTGGGGTACAGTTATAAACAGAGAATTCTCAACGGAGGAATCTCAAATGACTGAGAAGCACTTACAGAAATGTTCAACATCCTTATTCATCAAGGAAATGCAAATCAAAATGACCCTGAAATTTGAACTTACACCAATCAGAATGGCTAAGTCCAAAAACTGACAGTACATGCTGGAGAGGATGTGGAGTAAGAGTAACACTCCTTCATTACTGGAATTTCAAACTGTTATAACCACTTTGAAAATCAATCTGGTTCCCTCACAAAATTGGAAATTGTTCTACCTGAAGACCTAGCTATATTGTTTGTGGACATACATCCAAAAGATGCTCCACCATATCACAAGGACACATGCTCCACTATGTTTGTAGCAGTCTTATTCATTATAGCCAGAAGCTGGAAATAGCCCTCAGTCAAAGAATGGATACAGAAAATGTGACTCATTTACAAGATTAGCTATCAAAACTGAGGGCATTGGGAATTTTGTAGGCAAATGGATGGAACTAGAAAAAAAATCATCCTAAGTGAGATAACCAAGACTCAAAATGACATGCATGGTATGTATTCACTAATAGCTCAAAAGTATGGAATACCCATCCCACAGACCATTAAAAATTTAAGAAGAAAGGCAGGCACAAGTGAGGATGTTTTAGTTCAACTTACAAAGGGGAACTGAATCTTCATGGGAGGCAGAGGGAGGCACCTGGGTGGGGGACGGGAGGGCAGGGGAAATGGGGGTAGGGTTAGGTATGGGGGGGAGACATTCCGTAGGGAAATATGCAGCTGGAGGAGGCCAGGGGAAGTTCTAGAACCTCCCAGAGAACTGGGATGTCAGAGGCTCCCAGGAATCAGTGGGGATGACCTTAACTGAAATGCTGAAAAGTGTGGAGATGGAACCTGAAGAGACCACCTCCAGTAGATAGATAGGGTCCTCAGTGAAGAGATGGGGTTGCCAACTTCCTTCAGAATTTTGACCCAGAATTTATCCTGTTTGGAAAAAAAAAAGAGCAAAGATAGAAGGAAAGGCAATCCAGTGACTGGCCCAACTTAGGATCTATTTCCCATGGAGGGGCACTAAACCCTGACACTATTACTGATTCCATGCTGTGCTTGCAGACAGGAGCCTAGCATGGCTGTCCTCTGAGAGGCTCTAACATCAGCTGACTGAGACAGATGAAGATACTTACAGTCAACTATTATTCTGAGGTCCAGGATTCTTATGGAAGAGTTCCAGAAATGACTGAAGGAACTTAAGGGGATGGTAACCCAATAGAAAGACCAACAGTACCCCTGGAAGTTCCCAGACCATAAGACCAAGCAAAGAGGATACTCAGGCTGGTCTGTGGCCCCAGGCACATACATAGCAGAGGACTGTTTTGTCTTGCCTCAGTGGGAGAGGATGTACCTAATCTTGAAGAGACATTATGCTTAGGGAAGGCTGATGCACCAGGGGGAAGGGCAGTGAGGTGGAGGTGTGAGTGGGGAGATGGGGGACACCTGCTCAAAGGCAAAGTAGGGATGGAATGAAGAACTCTTGAAAGGGGCACTGAGAAGGGACATAACATATGAAATATAAATAAATGTCATGATCGCACTCCAGAAGATCAAACAAGCAGCTGAAAGAGTCAGATGCAGATATTGGACAGAATATCTGCAATGGTCAGAAGCTGCTGACCCCTGTGGTTGAATTAGGGAAAGGCTGGAAGAAGCTGAGGAGGAAGGTGACCCTGTATAGGAGGACTAACAGTCTCAATTAACCTGGATCCCCAAGATCTCCCAAACACTGGACCATCAACCAGGCAGCATACACCAGCTTATATGAGGCCACCAACACATATACAGCAGTAGACTGCCTGCCGGATCGGTGTTCAGTCAGAGAAGATGCACCCTCAAGAGACTGGAGGCCCAGGGAGTTCAGAGGTCTGGTTGGGTGAAGTTTGGGTAGAGGGAATATCCTTGTGGAGACAAAGGGGTAGGAAGGAGGGATGGGATGTGGAACAGTCGGAGGGTGGACCTGGGGTCGGGGGAATAAAATCTGGAGTGTGAAAATAAATAAATAAATAAATAAATAAATAAATAAATAAATAAATAAATAAATAAATAAATAATAAAATAAAGGAGTTGCTATAGTCATATTGTATCATCAAAGCAATAAAACCCTGTAAGACTGAAGTTGCTACCATGGACTGGGGGAATGTTTGGAGGAATGTAGGCTTTGTGACTTTGGATAAGAAAATTATTTGAATGCTTTAAGTGGGGCTTAAAGGGCCATCCTATTAGGAGTATGGAAGGCAGTGGTTGTGAGGATGATTTGTAACTATGAGGTCCTGGTTGAAGAGGTTTAAGAAGAAAAGAACTTGTGTTTGTTGCCTAGAGATATTCTTGAGATATTTTGATGAAGAATGTGTCTGCTTTCTATCCTTGTCCAATCAATCTGCCTGAGGCTGGATCTATCCCATATACAGACGACAAACCCAGACACTATTGTGGATGCCAAGAAGTACTTGCTGACAGGAGTCTGATATAGCTGTCTCTTGAGAGGATCTGCCAGAGCCTGACAAATACGGATGCAGATGCTCGCAGCTAACTATTGTACTAAAGCACTGGAACCCCAATGGATGAGTTAGGGAAAGGACTGAAAAAGATGAAGGGGTTTGCATTCACATAGGAAGAACAACAATATCAACCAACCAGAACCCCAGAAGTTCCCAGGAACAAGACCACCAACCTAAGAATACATATGGAGGGACCCATGGCTCCAGCTGCATATGTAACAGAAGATGGCCCTGTGTGGCATCAATGGGAAGAGAGTCACTTGGTCCTATGAAGGCTTGATGCCCCAGTGTAGGGAAATGCCAGGGCAGTGAGGTGGGAGTAGGTGGGTGGGTGGGGGAGCACCATTACAGAAGCAGGGGGAGGGGAGATGTAATAGAGGATTTGCAGAGGGGAAACTGGAAAAGAGGATAACATTTGAAATGTAAATAAATAAAATATCCAAAAAAATGCATTAATTGCACTGGCAAAGGAAATATCAAAACAATGTGTTATTGAAGCTACTTGAATGCTTATTTGTGTTCACTGTTATGAAGAGCTATAATGAAAAGAGAGCAAACTGATTGAGGAAAAATACAAAGTATTGAAGTTTAGGAAGAAAAGGGACCCCAGAGAGTGGAATAGATCTCAATCATGCATTCACAGAAATAAACATGTAAAAGAAAAACCTATAGCAAAGGGAGTGGTAACCTCAGGGTAAGATCCCACCCAGAAAGTTTCCAGTTTCTGAAAAAAAAAATTAAGAAAAGTTTAGAGCCAGGTGTGGTGGAGGTGCATACCTTTAATCTCGATCCTTGAAAGGCTGACTTCTGGTTTGATGGCAGATCTCTGAGTTCAATGCCAGCCTGGTCTACAGAGTTTCTGGATGGGCAAGATTAGGCACTGAAGAAAACAACCAAAAAATAAAGCTAGTGAAGATGTAGTAGGACAAGGGGACCATGTTCTAGCCCCAACAAGCAGCAGAACTTTGCAGCAATAGTCATGTGATTCTAGCTTTAGAGTCAAGGATAAAAGAAAAGCTTTATTTATTTATTTATTTTACTTTTCAAATAAGATTTAATTTTAGAACATTTTTTTTTATACTTTATTTACATTTCCAATGTTTCCCCCTTTCTACATCTCCTCTTTGGAGACCACCTATTCCTTCCCCCTCCCCCATCTCTATGAGAAAATTCCACCTCCCACACACCCACCCGCCTGCCCATTCTCATATTCCCACCTTGACATTGCCCTTTACTGGGGCCTCTCCTCCCCCTGATGGCCAACAAGGCCCTCTTCTGCCACATATGTGGTCCAAACCATGGGTCCCTCCATGTGTATTCTTTGGTTGGTGGTCCAGACTCCAGAAAGACCGGGGGGGGGGGGTCAGGCCAGTTGACACTGTTGTTCCCTCCATAGGGCTGCAGACTCCCTCAGCTCCTTCAGTCTCTTCTCCAACTCCTCCATCTGGGACCTCACTCTCAGTTCAGCAGTTACTGTAAAGTGAAATTTGAATATTTCAAACGTTTTGGCTAATATCCACTTATCAACGAGTACATACCATGTTCGTTCTTTTGTAACTGAGTTACCTCGCTCAGGATGACATTTTCAAGTTCCATCCATTTGCCTGCAAATTTAATTAAATCATTGTTTTTAATAGCTGAGTAGTACTCCATTGTGTAAATGTACCACATTTTCTGTATCCATTTATCTGATGAGGGACATCTGGGTTGTTTCCAGTTTCTGGCTATTATAAATATGGCTGCTATGAAGATAGTGGAGCATGTGTCTTTATTACATGTTGGGGCATCTTCTGGGTATATGCTCAGGGAGTGGTATAGCTAGGTCCTCAGGTAGTATTATGTCCATTTTTCTCAGGGTCCGCAAACTGATTTCCAGAGTGGTTGTACCAGTTTGCAATCCTACCAACAATGGAGGAGTGTTCCTCTTTCTCCACATCCTTGCCAGCATCTCCTGTCACCTGAGTTTTTGATCTTAGCCATTCTGACTGGTGTGAGGTGCAATGTCAGATTTGTTTTGATTAGCATTTCCCTGATGACTAAGGATGTTGAGCATTTCTTTAGGTGCTTTTCAACCCTGCGAATTTCCTCAGTTGAGAATACTCTGTTCAGCTCTGCTCCCCATTTTTTTAATTGGTTATTTGGTTTTCTGGAGTCTAACTTCTTGAGTTCTTTGTGTATGTTGGATATTAGCCCTCTATCGGACGTAGGATTGGTAAAGATCTTTTCCCAATCTGTTGGTTGCCATTTTGTCCTATTGACAATGTCCTTGGCCTTACAGAAGCTTTGCAATTTCATGAGCTCCCATTTGTCGATTCTTGATCTTAGAGCATAAGCCATTGGTATTCTGTTCAGGAACTTTTCCCCTGTACCCATGTGTTCGAGGCTTTTCTCCACTTTCTCTTCTATTAGATTCAGTGTAGCTGGTTTTATGTGGAGGTCCTTGATCCATTTGGACTTGAGCTTTGTACAGGGAGATAGGAATGGATCAATTTGCATTCTTCTACATGTAGACTGCCAGTTGAACCAGCACCATATGTTGAAAATGCTGTCTTTTTTCCACTGGATGGTTTTGGCTCCTTTGTCGAAAATCAAGTGACCATAGGTGTGTGGGTTCATTTCTGGGTCTTCAATTCTATTCCATTGATCTACCTGCCTGTCTTTGTACCAATACCATGCAGTTTTTATCACTAGTGCTCTGTAGTACAGCTTGAGGTCAGGAATGCTGATTCCCCCGGACATTCTTTTGTTGTTGAGAATAGCTTTTTCTATCCTGGGTTTTTTCTTGTTCCAAATGAATTTGAGAATTGCTCTTTCTAAGACTATGAAGAATTGAGTTGGAATTTTAATGGGGATTGCATTGAATCTGTAGATTGCTTTTGGCAGGATGGCCATTTTTACTATATTAATCCTGCCAATCCATGAGCAGGGGAGAGCTTTCCATCTTCTGAGGTCTTCGATTTCTTTCTTCAGAGACTTGAAGTTCTTGTCATACAGATCTTTTACTTGTTTGCTCAGAGTCACACCAAGATACTTTATATTGTTTGTGACAATTGTGAAGGGTGTCATTTCCCAAATTTCTTTCTCAGCCTGTTTATCCTTCAAGTATAGGAAGGTTACTGATTTGTTTGAGTTAATTTTATATCCAGCCACTTTGCTGAAGTTGTTTATCAGCTGCAGCAGTTTTCTGGTGGAGGTTTTCGTGTCACTTAAGTATACAATCATATCATCTGCAAAGAGTGATATTTTGATTTCTTCCTTTCCAATGTGTATCGTTTTGACCTCCTTTTGATGTCTAATTGCTCTAGGTAGGACTTCAATTACTATATTGAATAGATAGGAAGAGAGAGGGCAGCCTTGCCTCGTCCCTGATTTTAGTGGGATTGCTTCAAGTTTCTCTCCATTTAGCTTGATGTTGGCTACTGGTTTTCTGTATATTGCTTTTACTATGCTTAGGTATGGGCCTTGAATTCCTGATCTTTCCAAGACTTTTATCATGAAGGGATGCTGAATTTTGTCAAATGCTTTTTCAGCATCTAATGAAATTACCATGTAGTTTTTTTCTTTGAGTTTGTTTATGCAGTGCATTACATTGATGGATTTCCAGGTATTGAACCATCCCTGCATCCCTGGGATGAAGCCTATTTGATCATGATGAATGATCGTTTTGATGTGTTCTTGGATTCGGTTTGAGAGAATTTTATTGAGTAGTTTTGCATCGATATTCATAAGGGAAATTGGTCTGAAGTTTTCTTTCTTTGTTGGGTCTTTGTGAGGTTTTGATATCAGTGTGATTGTGGCCTCATAGAAGGAATTGGGTAGTGTTCCTTCTGTTTCTATTTTATGGAATAGATTGAAGAGTATTGGTATTAGTTCTTCTTTGAATGACTCCTAGAATTCTGCACTGAACCCATCTGGTCCTGGGCTTTTTTTGGTTGGGAGACTATTAATGACTGCTTCAATTTCCTTAGGCATTATGGGACTGTTTAGATGGTTTATCTGATCTTGACTTAACTTTGGTATTTGGTATCTGTCTAGAAAATTGTGCATTTCATCCAGATTTTGCAGTTTTGTTGAATATAGGCTTTTGTAGTAGGATGTGATGATTTTTTGAATTTCCTCAGAATCTATTGTTATGTCTCCTTTTCATTTCTAATTTTGTTAATTTGGATCCTGTCTCTGTGCCTTCTAGTTAGTCTGGCTAAGGGTTTATCTATCTTGTTTATTTTCTCAAAGAACCAACTCTTTGTTTTATTGATTCTTTTTATAGTTCTTTTTGTTTCTACTTGGTTGATTTCAGCCCTGAGTTTGATTATTTCCTGCTTTCTACTCCTCTTGGGTGCATTAGCTTCTTTTTGTTCTAGAGCATTCAGGTGTGCTGTTAAGTTGCTAGTGAATGCTCTCTTCAGTTTCTTTTTGGAGGCCCTCAAAGCTATGAATTTTCCTCTTAACACTGCTTTCTTTGTGTCCCATAAGTTTGGGTATGTTGTACTTTCATTTTCATTAAATTCTAGGAAGTCTTTAATCTCTTTCTTTATTTCTTCCTTGACCAAGTTATCATAGAGTAGAGCATTGTTCAGCTTCCATGTGTATGTGGGCTTTCTGTTGTTATTGTTCCCATTGAAGACCAGCATAAATTTGTAGTGATCTATAGGAGGCATGTGATTATTTCAATCTTCTTGTATCTGTTGAGGTTTGCTTCGTGACTGATTATATGGTCAATTTTGGAGAAAGTACTATGAGGTGCTGAGAAGAAGATATATCCTTTTGATTTAGGATGAAATGTTCTATAGATATCTGTTAAATCCATTTGGTCTATAACATCTGATAGTTTCACTGTGTCTCTGTTTAGTTTGTGTTTCCAAGATCTGTCCATTGATGATAATGGGGTGTTGAAGTCGCCTACTGTTATCATGTGATGCGCAATGTGTGCTTTGAGCTCTATTAAAGTTTCTTTTATGAATGTGGGTGCCCTTGCATTTGAAGCATAGATGTTTAGAATTGAGAGTTCTTCTTGGTAGATTTTTCCTTTGATGAGTATGAAGTGTCCTTTCTTATCTTTTTTGATGACTTTTAGGTGAATGTCGATTTTATCCGATATTAGAATGGCTACTCCAGCCTGTTTCTTGGGACCATTTACCTGGAAAATTGTTTGCCAGCCCTTTACTCTGAGGTAGTATTTGTCTTTATCATGGAGATGTGTTTCTTGAATGCAGAAAAATGCTGGGTCATCTTTATGGATCCAGTCTGTCAGTCTATGTCTTTTTATTGGGGAATTGAATCCATTGACATTAAGAGATATTAAGGAATAGTGATTGTTGGTTTCTGTTATTTTTGATGTTACTTTTACTTTTATGTGGCTATGTTCTTTTGAGTTTGTTGAAGGATTACTTTCTTGCTTTTTCTAGGGTGTATTTTCACTCTTTGAGTTGATGGTTACTATCCATTATCCTTTGTAGGGCTGGGTTTGTGGAAACATATTGTGTAAATTTGGTTTTTTCATGGAATATTTTGGTTTCACCATCTATGGTAATTGAGAGTTTTGCTGGATATAGCAGCCTGGGTTGGCAGTTGTGTTCTATTAGGGTCTGTATGAGTTCTGCCCAGGATCTTCTAGCTTTCATAGTCTCTGGTGAGAAGTCAGGTGTAATTCTGATAGGTCTGCCTTTATATGTTACTTGACCTTTTTCCCTTACTGCTTTTAATATTCTTTCTTTGTTTTGTGTATTTGGTGTTTTCACTATAATGTGACGGGACGAATTTCTTTTCTGGTCCAATCT
>CM052708.1:32467265-32524359 GCA_028551405.1 Uromys caudimaculatus | reverse complement strand
TTTGCAGCCCCATGGAGGAAGCAAGAGAGTCAATGGGCCTGACCCCCCCCCCCCCCGGTCCTCCTGGAGTTTGGACCACCAACCAAAGAATACACATTGATGGACTTATGGTTTGGACCACATATGTGGCAGAGGATGACCTCGATGGCAATCAGGGAGAGAGGAAAGGCCCTTGGGCCTGAGGATGTTAGAGGCCTCAGTAAAGGGGAATGTCAAGGCGGGAATATGGGGATAGGTGGACGGGGGGTGGGGTGGGGGGTGGGAGGTGGAATTCCCTCCTAGAGGCGGGTTGGGGAGGGGACAGGGGGTATCTAAAGAGGAGACTCAGAAAAGGTACATAAAGTATCAAAAATAAAAAAGGAGGAAAAAAAATGTCCCGTGCCATCTCTTGGACTGTTTTCCTTTTGTTGGCTCTTCTTGTCCCACTTGAATGTAATAGTATTTGTTTTATTTTGTGTTTTCTTGTCTAATAGAAATCTGTTCTTTTCCAATAAAAGATAAAAAAGTGAGTGCATCCAGATTTCAGGTGGTGTGATAATGGTGGTGGTGCAGGAACTGGGAGGAGCTGAGGGTCAGAAAAGCTATTATTAGAATATAATGGACAAGAAAATAATCTGTTTTCAATAAATGAGGAAGGATGGGCTGAACTAAGTCGAGTTTCTATGCAGGTGGCAAATATTGTGTTAAATATCATGTGATAAATCTATTAATAGGTCAAGGAACTCTGTGAGTGACAGAACAGTAGACAGGAATACGGGCATAAATTATTTATAAGTCTAATCTTGAGTAAACAGTAAACTTTGAGGCTGTATATTAAACTAAACAAAACCAAGCAAACTAAAACAAAAGAACAACAAAAGTCACACTTTTGCCTTAGAGATTGTATAAGGTATTGATTTGAGAGCAACTAAAATAGAATACCAATACTATTCTGTATACTGGTTCCTCATCACTTACCCTAAATAAAACTCTTTCACTTTCAGCCTCTCTGTAACATAACCTAAAGTGTGATTTATCTGCCTGGTAGTTAGTAAATGTTAATGAAAGGAAGAAAGGGAGTAAAAATCAAGTTGTTTCTACCTTCCTTTCATTTCATTCACCACCTATATCCAATTTGTGTCCTGCTACTTCTATATTTTAATATATATACTTTGCTTACATCATTTCCGTGGAGATAGGGAGATAGCTCAAGGGACAAAGTGTTAATCATGCATGTCTGAAGACCAGAGTTTTGATTCTCCCGAACCAAAAATAAATAAATAAAAGGTGTGTGTTTGTGGTAATCTACCTCTAATCTCAACCACAACGCATAGGTGACTAAAATAAACAATCCCTGTGGCAAACTGGTTAACTCTAATAGGTGAACAAACAAACTATCCTGCCTCAATAAATAAGATAGATACTGATTGAGGAAGAAAGCTGAGAACTTTATGCTCCCCCATATACACAGACATGATCAAATATGCACAGACACAGTAATGTATAACATACGTGAACATGTGAACCTTTATGTATATGATCACATACAGCAGACATGCATTTATGCGAAACAATCTGAATGGTACCTAAGAAATGAAAGTCTAAAATGACATCTAGATTGCATGTACGTGTTCCCTTACATGTACGCAGGTACCTGAACTCACAGAAAGACACACAAGTACATACATAAATAATCTTCATAACATTTGCTATAATCTAACTCATACACAGTCATGCATGAACTATAGTGCCAAAGTATCATTTAAATTATGCTGCTTTTATATAATTTTCTGTTTCCATTTAACCTCATAAAAACTAGTGAGGTCACTATGAAATAGAAGTTGGGTATGTTTATTTCTCTTGGATACTAATTCTCTTTCTTTCTTTCTTTCTTTCTTTCTTTCTTTCTTTCTCTCTCTCTCTCTCTTTTCTAATGTGTGTCTCTTAGACATTTTTATTAATTATTTTATATCTCTACATTCCAAATGTTGCCCCGCTTCCTGGTCCCCCTCCACAAGTTCTTCACCTCATCTCCCTTCACTTTTGCTTCTTAGACAGTGCTCCCCTTCCCATACTTCGAAAATTTCTTGTCTGATTTCAAGCGTATGATATTGTCTATATTAACATTTCCCGAATAGTTATCTTACAGTGGTAGCCTTGCTCTCTCTTCAGTGTACTTCCACTTGTTTCCTGACAGTGTTGCTCAAGGACCTCTGGTGAGAGACACTGCATGTGGACACTCTTTTCCCATATTTCTGAGGTCAGGCAATTTCTGGTTCAGAACCCAGTTTAAATAACACTTATTTAGAGTTATATTTTGGTTTTCTCACTCTCCTATGCTGGTGTGTGTGTGTGTCTGTGTGTGTGTGTCTGTGTCTGTGTGTGTGTGTGTGTGTAACTATTCTCTTGCAGATTACTGTGGAAATCTATCATAGAAATTCTTTGAAAACTTGACCTGCCAGGGCTTTTTATGTGCTTGATTTTTGTGTTAATCACTCTGCAAAACACACACTTCAGTGTAGCAGGGGTATTTGGTCACTTGTCATTGTTTTTGCTGCACATAGAATCTTATATTTGTACTGTACACCAGTCAAGGACAATGAACAGATCAAACTTGCTTGGAAGGTAAATGTTTAGTCTGTATTGATGAAACACAAATCTTATTTTACCCAAGCTGATTTGACAATTAGATGTAGTTTTCAGCTATAATTTACAATAGCCATATTTGTGCATTTAAAATTTAAGAACATGAATACACAGTATGACAAATGAAATGGTAGCAATAGCTGGCCCAGTCTTGATACAAAGAAGATTCTGTTTCCTGAAAAGATGTATGGAAATACCGGATACTGAAAAGGCACTCTCTATACTGAGTGAGAATCAAGTGGCATACTGGAGTTGGGAAGAAGAGGCTTTTGAAGGTAAAGGGTATATACAAACTAATAACTATCTTGAAAACATGGATTCTTATTTATGTTAATAATGAGCTTTCTGACCTCACAATCTTCCTGTCCTTGTTGGCTATAAGAAGCTCTTATAAAAGATCTGTAAAATACAATTGCAGCAGTGAGCCCCTGTCTGAAGTCTGGAGATGACTTTGTGTTCTGAAATGGTTGTGTTTTTCTTTGTTTACAATTATCATGCTGTTGAACAAACTCTGACTTCCTGTGAAAATGCCTCCTTAGCATGTGGAAGCCAAATGAAGACTGTGAAAACCTGACTAGAAAATGAATATGGCTTTACATTAACTAAACATTAGTAAATTTAATTTAATTTCTATTATCACTTTTGAGATACATGAAAATAAGCCATAATAGGATTTAATTGGTAGATGAGTTGCAACTATCAGAGACAAGCATTCAACATTTGTTCAGAATCTTTCCTTTACTGTAGATGTTTAGATAAATATGTTAGTTTTTTGGTAATTGGCACGAATGCAGAATATGTCAGAGTAATAATCTAAAATTTTGAAACCTGGAAAGCATAGAAATTGCTCAAAATAGTTAGAAATAAGAAGTTTGTCTTTCAGCTTTTGAGTGGTGTTTATTTCCTGTGCAATGTGAAAATCATTAAAGAATTTACAATACAAAACAAATAGAGTTTATTGGTCTGCACTTATTAGGATGGCATTAGACACAAGAGAATATACAGTATAGTATTTTTGATCTTCTATATTATCCTTTTCATTATATATTTCATCCAAGTAAAATTTATCTCCACATAAACCAAGATTGTTATGACTTGCCAAGATGAGATTGTGTCAGTTTGAATGATACTGGAACCTACATATATTTGTATTGGTCCCCAGTTAGTAGAACTGTTTCAGAAGGATTAGGAGGTGTAGCCTTGTATATTGTGGTGTGTCACTGGGTGAGGACTTTGTGATTTCAAAAGTCTACATCATTTCTAGTTATTTCCATTTGCCTTGTGATTGTATCTCAGAATGTGAGATCTCTGCTACTGTTCTAGTGACTTCCTGCCATAATAAAAATGAACTTCACCCTTTGACAATATAAGCCGAAATGAAGTCTTTGTTCTAAAAACTTTGGTTATGATGTCTTATTACAACAGTAGAAAAGTAACTAAGACAGGAATTTAAACAAATTGATTAACTTCTCCACATTTCATTACTTCTAAATTTGTAACTAATTTACCAATCAAAAAGTATGTTATTAAAATCAATATATTGAAGAAAAAAGATTTACATGAACATCACAATGAAGTCATATACTCCTTGAACGTGCATTCTTTAGAATATAATGTTGTACATAGCTCATAATATGCTCATAATTTTCCCATAGGTGTTTATTTTCTGGTGACCTTGAAACTGAAAACTTAGATGAGGATGAAAATTGATGTTCAGAATTAAGGAATGAACTCTCTGGAATCGTTCTTTCAAGTTCCCATCTTAGCTACAGAGAGAATAGGCTCTTTTATGGATATATCAAACCCAAGATGAGAGGACTTAAAGTGTTTCATCATCAGATGACAAAAGCAAAATTTGAAGAGTTAGTATCTGGAAATCTTCTTACTTTATCTGTCTCCCTTTACTCACTCTGATAAAACTAAGTGTAGTTAAGTGCTAGGTTAGGGTTAAAAACAAAATACAGTAGGAATAGTGTGATGATCTTTCCTTTACCTCATGTACCACACATGGTTTCAACAGAAGTTCTCTGGAGTGACAATAAGGTGATGAATGCACAATAACCATTATTCTATACTTATTGACACACAAATGCATGTAGTTCATATAGAATAGAATCCACAACATACAATTATTACTAGACCTCAAAGATGCCAATTCAGATCAAATTTAAATATTCAGCATTGATTGTATAAATTATCAAGTAATTTTAGACATTTCTAAATGCATATATATTAAGCATTTTAAATATATAATGTGTATATATTTTTAAAAGATTTATTAAAATGAAGGCATGTTAACTTAATCCTGAGCTCATACATAACACTTTATTATCTCAATGTATGCTGGCATGAATAATTGTATTCAAGTCAGAAAACTGCTATTATATTATAGGATAATCATACCATCTAAATTGTCAGAAACTGAGACAAAGAAAATTGCCAACTAGACAATGCTACTCTTCAAAGGTAGTGATGTTCCAGTCAACTAATAAAAAATAAGCATTTACTCAACACCAGGTCTTTTAAAAGCATTATAGAAAGAACAAGTCACAGGGAAACATTACTGTGACTTTATGGTGTTTAGACTAACAACAAGACTGAAAACTTCAGGCTTTAAAAGCAAATGGCCATGAACTGGGTAGCTTGAATAAAGAGTTGTTTTCATAGTTCTGCGTTTCAGGATAACAGTGCTCAGCAGTTATCTTCTTGGGGACTGGCTCAATCATAGTTCACAGAAGACTTAGTTGTGCTAACCTCATCATATGGCCAAGGAATAGAATCCTTTTCTAAAGACGGAACAAATACCATCTTGGGATTGCCTCCTCGTAACCCCACTGAAACTTAGTGCTTCCTTGGGACGCCAGATATGAATACTATATTATTGAGAATTAATTTCAAAATGTGGGGTTCACAGGCAAAATGTTAACCATTCACTAATGAAAGAGAATTTAATCTACGTAACAGAGTTGAGGAAAATGAATTAGAGAAAAAGAAAGAAACTATAGGACCAAGACCAAGTATGATTTAAAATAATATGCTTCAGGAAAAATCCACTTACAAATATTAAAGACATGGCTGCCAGAATGTGGATATAAAACATAAATGGACCTGCTTTGTTATATGAGGAATCTGTCTGTACGTCTAAAAGACGAGAAAGGCACACAGGGTAACAGAACACAGGAAGAGCAGTAGGAAGCTCATCCTCAGTAGATAAAGTTTGAATATTTATTTCTATGCTGTGACAATAAATTCCAGTGTACATGTTTATATTATGAAGTTCCCATTCAATGCCAATTCACTTTTATTTTTATTTTTAATTTATTTTTAAAATTTGTATTAATTTATTTGTATTCTTTGAGACTGAAATATAATTATATCATCTCCCTTCTTATCTCCCTCGAAACCTCGACACATACCCCCTGACCCCTCTTTCTCAAATTTAGGGTCTCATTTTTCTTTAAACAAGGGTCGAAAGAAACTCATTTCTCCTTTTCACAGAGAGCTATTTTTTCCATTCCTGATACTTTTCTCTTGATCTTTTGTGATAGCTAAAAGAATTTTTAAGCTTTTACTTAATTTTAGATGTATTGGTGCTTTTCTTATGTGTATGTCCGTGTATCAGATGCAGAGGCAAAAAAAAAAAAAAAAAAAAATCGGAAAGAAAAAAAAAATCAGTTAAATATGGTTGTAAGCCACCAAGTGAGTTCTGTGAATTGAACCTTAGACCTTTGAAGAAATAGCCAGTGCTATGAATTATTAAGAGAGCTTCCAGACTCTTGAGAACATTTTAATCCTTATTTTAATAAAAGCTTATATTCTACAACTTTAGTTCTTATATTATATACTTTAACTTCCTGATTTTTTCTTAGAGATTAAATCTTCCTAATTTATACCAAAGTATAGAATATGGTAACTAGAGAAATGGAAGAGAATTTAGAGGAGATGAGGGTATAAAAAGGGTGATCATAATATAATGTATGAAATATTTTCAATAAAAATTAAGTATCAATATGATAGCTTAGACTTCCCATTTGCTGTATCTCATGACATGAAATCAAATCACTATTAACTGAAGGGATGAAAATACAGACTTAAAATTCATTAAACTTGATTGGAATAAAAATAGTCTTTAAGTGAAGTTTTATTGTAAAGTGGTAATACTGGACACATTTCATAAATGTAGAGGGTTGTTATGGTTTTAATATGACTTCCAAAATCCATATGTTAGAAACCTAATCCCTCGTGAAATGGCACTGAAACTTTTAAGCACTGACTGGTCCTTAAAATATCATCTCTCATTAATGAAATCTCATAAGGAAAATTATTTGTTATATTTGGAATCTTTTCAATTAATAGACAATTGTAATATCTGTAACCACATTACTTGTTAGGTAGAATCAAGAATATAAAGCATACAAGTCACCTCCATCTACATAATCAGATTTAGACCATCTTGGGCTCCGTGAGCTCTTGTCTATAAAAAAAAAGAGAGAGAGAGGGAGAATGAGTTCAGTTCAGTTCAGTTCAGTTCAGTTATTCTTTCCAGTCTCTCTACCACTCTACTCTTTCCATTTGCCTTTTATTTTTACCATCCTGTCTTAGGATGATGCAGCAATAAGTCTCTAAAATGATACGTCCTCAGTATTGGGCTTTTGGCTCCCAGAACCTCAAAAAATAAAATTCTGTTAATTATCTTTTAGTTAGAATATGGGGTCATAGTACAACAAAATTAAGATAGACTCAACTTTGATTGAGTTGTTGATTTTATTGTTTTTATTATATATGCATATATAACACTATATGTATATGCGTATAATAAATATGAAAATTATATACTCACATCTCAAAAGTTTTATGCACTTGTCATCTGCTCTTTTATAATCTAGATGATAAATTATGATCATGTGACAATTCATTTAGTACTAACTCTAAATTATAATTTTATAAACTGGAAAGGAAATAATACTGTTATGCAATGGGATGCTGACTTTAGTAAAAAGAAGTCTAACAGACATTAATGACATTAAATTCTTGAAAATCATAAGATGATGCATAATTGAGGTGCTGCTATTGGAACACTATCAGTGTGTCTCTTAGATGACATGTGATGAAGTAAGCAATTGCTACATTATAACTAATTATTATTAAGAAAGGGGAGTACAAATTATTGTGCCCTTTGCATGACAACCTAAAGGTAATACTTACCTATGACTGCGGAGACTCCTTCACCATTGCCAACTAACTGTGAGATAGCATAATCTGAGGACTGACTATTATTAATCTTGTTCTTTATGGGTTGCTTTTACTACTGAAGATCAACTCTAAGTGTTCCATACTTTTCAAATTAGCTCAACAACCTAAAAAACAGACATTCCAGGCATAAGTCTAAGAGAGATTTTCCAGGTTGTAACCATATAATACAGTTACCAGGAATCAGGGATATCTTATTTTCTGAAATAAGCTCCAAAAATATTTCAATAATTTTATTATTTGAAATGATGCAATTTACCAATATTTTTGAGAAAGTCTATTTTGCCATTGCTTTAGCTTTAAATTTACATATTTATGTCTTCACTCCAACATTTCATGCTAGAAATTATGTTCTGACTTTATAACTTCTTCTGTAAAAGACTTCAATAGACTTTCTAAAAGACTTATATAGATTTGTGGTTCAAATTCTCAAATATTTCACTTGTAAATATTTGTGTTTAAATTGGACAATTATGTTCAATGTCTTTTATAAAAAATAATCAAATTTTAAAGTGTCATAGAGACGAGGTAGAAGATTTTCTGTCTATTTTTATTAATTAGCATGGTTTAGGGTTTTAACATTCTTCTCCTTTCATACTTTCTTCTTTTCCTTTGTATATTTTTCTCTTTTTTTATATCTTTAACACAGTTTGCCTTTCCCCCTCCCCCAACTCCTTCCAGACCCCCTCCATCTCTCCTCTTCCTAGATGGACTGCTCTTCTGTTTCACCTCAAAACAACAAAACAAAATAACAAACAAACAAACAAGAGAACAGACCTCCCAGGAATATTCAACAAGCACATGCTGACAAGATTCAATAAGACTAGACACAAATACTCATATCCGGTCTGCACATGGCAGGCCAGTAGGAGGAAAAGAGTCCCAAGCCTAGGCAAAAGATTCAGAGACACTCCCTATTCCCATTGCTGGGAGTACCACAAAACCACAAAGCTTCAACCATAACGTATATGCAAAGGGCCTAGCTCAGACCAATAAGGTTTTGTGTTTGTCATGACAGTGTGAACTCCTATAAGCCCTACTTTGATGATTCTTCTGGCAGTGTTCTTATGGTATCCTCTATTCCTTTGGCTCATATAATCCTTCTGTCTCCACTTCTGTGGGGTTCTCCTGGCTCCTCCTAGTGTTTCCTACCAGTTTCAGGGTGACACTCTTCTGAAGAAAATTGAGCTACGTACCTGTCTATGAGTATAGCAGAGTATAAAGAATCATTTTATTTTTTTCTTTTTTTCCTTTCCTTTTCTTTCTTTTCTTCCATTTCTTTTTCTGTCAGCATTCTGTATGACCACTGATCTATCACATCTTGAAAGCAGAACCATTTGTAGATCAGGGGTTTTGTGGCTGGGTTGATGTCCCTGTCCCAGTGAAAGGAGTCTTGCTTGGTTATTGAAATGGTCAGTTTAGGCTCCATATACCCCATTACTAAATGTTTTTTCTAGGGTCAATCTCATAGATTCCAGTGATTTTTTCCACTGCACTCTTTCTACAATGTCTCCCAAATGCCCCCCAATTCCAGTTGTTTCTCCCAGTACTTTTAACACCCACACCCAGCCCCTGAGCTTGGTAACTTGCTGGCCCATTTTCTTTCATTTTTTTTCTTTTTCTTTTTCTCTTTCTTTCTTTCTTTCTTTCTTTCTTTCTTTCTTTCTTTCTTTCTAAACAGTAGTAATTGGGAAAGTTTAAGTTTGAGAAATGGAAAGTCTTGTTTATGATGCTGTGGGATTTAGCTCTTTTATTTTGGTAGCTTTAAAAAAAAACTTAATAGATTATTTGTTCTTATTTCTTTTTTGAATATTTGTGATTGTGTTTTCATTATACTCTTCTACCTGCATATCTTTGTGGATAACTTTTGTCTTTCAGAAATTGAAGTTATCTAGAAAGAGGATATGTTAACAGAGGAATTATTTTTATCAAATTGTCCTGTGGGGTATATTCTTTACTGATTGATGTGGAATGACACAGTCAATTGTGGGCAGTACTACATTTGGGTAGGTGGCTCAGAGAAGTATAAGAAAGAACGCTGAGCAAGACCTGTAAAGCAAATCAATAAGCATCCATGGTCTTTGCATTAGTTCCTTAATCCCAGTTCTTGCCTTGAATTCCTATACTGACTTCAATCATTGACAGTTCATGATAGTTCATGACCTCAGAATTGTAACGTAAACGCTTTTACTCTCTAAATTGCTACAGGGTGTGTTGTTCATCCCATCAACAGAGATCTAAACTAGATGACTTGTTCTTACCTTGTATGTTTGTTATTTATTTCTTACTGGTTTCTCTAGACCAGTATTATTTGTTAAAACATTCAGTTTTGATGAAAATGCTCCAGACCTTTTTTATTTTAATTCCTATCCCAAGTAACTGTAAAAGTTAATAAATCATTTAATGTTTCATAGCTTCATGCATGCATGCATATATTGTGCAATATTTTTGTAGCCACATTCTAATTTCAATTTGCTAGCTACAAAGCATTTGTGAGCATTGAATAAATGTGCAACACAGGAAATAACTCAATTTTTGAAACAAATAACTTTTTTATTCTAATTATTTATAATCAATAATTTCAAACAACTTCTGAGTTAAAGCTCTAGAGATCAGCAGTAGTCTGTGTTATTTCTTCACATACCCAAATATTTTAAGTCTCAAATTTTTTCATTCATAGACCACACTATGGAATATTAATAATTATTAATATTTTCTGATATTAATAATTATTGATATTTCCTCATTAATTGCATATTAAGTTAATTAAGTAAAATATTATTGTTTTCATTTGAATTTACATTAAACAATTCTGTATATAATCAATCTATTTCACATTTCTTAATTAACAATTCCCAATAAATCTTAAATATGTACTTAAGAAGTACAGGCAGGAAAATCAGAAATTATCCTTGTTTCCATGATGTGTTTTAGCTAATATCACGCTATATGTTTCACAGATAACTTACCAAATTCTTAAAATATAAGCATTTTCAAAAATATTTTGTAAATTGGTTTTTAAAAATTAATTAATTAATTAATTTAATTTATATGACTTAGTACACTTTAGCTGTCCTCAGTCACACCAGAGGAGGGCATCAGATCCCATTACAGATGGTCATGAGCCACCATGTGGTTGTTGGGAATTGACTTAAGACCTCTGGAAGAGCAGTCAGTGCTCTTAACCGCTGAGGCATCTCTCCAGCCCCATAAATTGTTTTGCTTTATCCAAAATAATTTTCTATGTTTGGTAAAAGGATGTCTTGTAACTAAAAATTATCTGGATGCAAAATAACTTCATATTGAATGTGAGTGTATAAGGTAGACCTGTGGATGTTTTTATTTAAATATATTATAAAATCATACAAAAACAATTTTGAAAAAAAATTGCCATGTTTAACGTTTATATGAGAAAACCAGCACAGACATGAAGAGACTTTTAGAAATACACCGAAGATACAATTCACAGACAACATGAAGCTCAAGAAGGAAGACTAAAGTGTGGGTCTTCAGTCCTTCTTAGAAGGGGGAACAAAATACTCACAGGAGCAAATACAGAGACAAAATGTAGAGCAGAGACTGAAGGAAAGGCCATCCAGAGACTGCCCTACCTGGGGATCCATCCCATATACAGTCACCAAACCCAGACACTATTGTGGATGCCAAGAAGTGCTTGCTGGTGGAAGCCTGAAATAGCTGTCTCCTGAGAGAATCTGCCACAGTCTGACAAATACAGAGGCTGATGCTTGCAGCCAAACATTGGACTGAGCATGGGGTCCCCAAAGGAGGAGTTAGAGAAAAGACTAAAGGAGCTGAAAGGGTTTGCAACCCCATAGCAAGAACAACAATACCAACCAACCAGACCCCCCCACCCCCCGAGATCCCAAGCACTAAACCACCAACCAAAGAGTACACATGGAGGGACCCATGGCTCCAGCCAAATATGTAGTAGAGGATGGCCTTGTTGAACTTCAATGGGAGAAGAGGCCCTTGATCCTGTGAATACTTGATGCCCCATTGTAGGGGAATTCAAGGGCAGGAAGGAGGGAGTGGGTGGGTGGGGGAACAACCTCATAGAAGTATAAGGAGGAGGGATGGGATAGGGTTTTTTTTTTTCAGGGGTGGAGGGACCAGGAAAGGTGATAACATTGGAAATGTAAATAAAGAAAATATCCCACAGGGCAGCCCTCCTCTCCAGTCTCTTCCAGCTTTCCCCTAATTCAACCACAGGGGTCAGCAGCTTTTGTCCTTTGGGTGGAAATGTCTGCATCTGACTCTTTCACCTGCTTGTTGGGTCTTTTGGAGGGCAGTCATGATAGAAAACTTTTTGTGAGCCGTCCATTGCCTCTGTAATAGTGTTAGGTCTTGGGACCTACCCTTGAACTGGATCCCACTTTGGGCCTGTCACTGGACTTTCTTTTCCTCAGGCTCCTCTCCATTTCCATCCCTGCAGTTCTTTCAGACAGAAACAATTATGGGTCAGTTTTTACTGTGGGATGGCAACCCCATCCCTCAGTTGATGCCCTGTCTTTCTCCTGGAGGTAGGCTCTACAAGTTCCCTCTCCCCAGCGTAGAGCATTTCATCTAAGGTCCCTATCTTTGTGTCCTGAAAGTCTCTTACCTCCCAGGTCTCTGGTACATTCTGGAGGATCCCCCAACCTCCTACCTCCTGAGGTTGTATGTTTCTCTTCTTTTTGCTGGCCCTCAGAGATTTCAGTTCTTTTCCTCCACTCAATACAGAGCATGTTCCCTTTTTCACCACCCCCCATCCCCTCTCCCTCCCAGGTCCCTCCCTCCCCCACTGTGGTTGGCTTCTTCTCCCTCCTAAGTGTGGCTCTGTGGGAGGACCATCAGTCTCAATTAACCTGGAACCTGGAGATCTCTTAGATACTGGAACACTGACCAGGCAGCATACACCAGCTGATATGGGGTCCCCGGCACATATTAAGTGGAAAAATGCTGGGTCTGGATTGAGTCAGAAAAGATGCACCTAACCCTCAAGAGATTGGAGGCCCCAGGGAATTTAGAGGTCTGGTGGGGTGTTCTCGTAGAGACAGGGGGGCGGGGAGGAGGTATGGGATGTGAAATAGTCTGGGGTTGGGGAATAAAATCTGGAGTTTAAAATTAATTAATTAATTAATTGAAGTATTTAATTAAAAAATTAAAAAAAGAAAGAAATACGCTTTCAAAGTGGCCACAAGAGCAATCATATTCTGTATTCCTTGTCTTAATACACTGTAAGACATTGTTGTAAGAATTTCTTGTCCATGGTAACTGTTTCCATGAAGACAAACAGCATCCTCATAGATATAAATATCACCACAACCAAATACCATTTAGTCAGCTTACAAATTCATAAGAGCTCACTTTGTGCAAGGATAAATTGCATGGTGACTGTAAATACATCTAGGAAATTTTAAGCAGAATGGATCTAGGTAGTTTTGGTTCCTAAGATGGAGACTAATAAGTTTTACTTATTTTAAATATCCTATTTAGTAGGATAGTTTATTCTAATTATTAATCTTCCTCCCAAATAAGACCTAGTAAAACTCAGTTTTCTGGTACCATTCACCAGCAATGTTTCTTTTTCTTTTATTCTTTCTTTTGTCTTTGTGTGTGTGTGTGTGTGTGTGTGTGTGTGTGTGTGCGCATGCACTGAGATACCTTTTTCACAATTAATCACGAAAATTAGTATAACATTTGGAAAAGTTATATCAAAAATGAAAACTATTAAAATATATATTCATTAAGCATTTTGTTGTTAATAGATTCAACATATAGCTAACTACGGACATTGAGTTTCTCTATAATTAGTCTCAATTATCATTCTATCTCAAGTTGATTATTTATCAGATATAAAAATTAATCCCTAGTTCTCATTTTCACGGCTCTATGTCAGTGTTGATTTATATGTAATATATAACATGGAAAATATTACCTGTCTTTACTACCAGGTTTAATATTAATTAGGAATTAATTTTATATCCGGCCACTTTGCTGAAGTTGTTTATCAGCTGCAGCAGTTCTCTGGTGGAGGTTTTCAGGTCACTTAAGTATGTGATCATATCATCTGCAAAGAGTGATATTTTGATTTCTTCCTTTCCAATTTGTATCCCTTTGACCTCCTTTTGTTGTCTAATTACTCTAGCTAGAACTTCAATTACTATATTGAGTAGATAGGGAGAGAGAGAGAGCAGCCTTGCCTAGTCCCTGATTTTAGTGGGATTGCTTCAAGTTTCTCTCGATTTAGTTTGAAGTTGGCTACTGGTTTGCTGTATATTGCTTTTACTATGTTTAGGTATGGGCCTTGAATTCCTGATCTTTCCAAGACTTTTATCATGAAGGAATGCTGAATTTTGTAAAACAATGATTTAATGAAATTTGCAGGCAAACGGATGGAACTTGAAAATATCATCCTGAGCAAGGTAACTCAGTCACAAAAGAACGAAAATGGTATGTACTCACTGATAAGTGGATATTAGCCAAACATTTAGACTACTCAATTTTCACTTTACAGTAACTGCTGGACTGAGAGTGAGGTCCCAGGTGGAGGAGTTGGAGAAGGGACTGAAGGAGCTGAGGGAGTCTGCAGCCCCATGGAGAGAGCAACAGTGTCAACTGGCCTGACTTCCCCAGGTTCTCATGGAAGCTGGACCACCAACCAAAGAATACATATGGAGGGACCCATGGTTCGGACCACATATGTGGCAGAGGAGGGCCTTGTTGGCCATCAGGAGGAGGAGAGGCCCCAGTAAAGGGGAATGTCAAGGTGGGAATATGGGAGTGGGTGGGCAGGTGGGTGGGTGGTGGAATTCCCTCATAGAGGTGGGGGAGGGGGAGGGGATGGGTGGTTTCCAAAGAGGAGACCTAGAAAGGAGGAAATATTAGAAATGTAAATAAAGTATCAAAAAAAAATAGATAAGTCAACTTGAGTTGTAATATATTTTGGGGAATCAGTTCACTGCAAATTGTGACTGTAAACATTGTACTGTAAATGTTTTGTAGTTCTCCCCAATACAATTTTTTGGAAAAAAAATATTAATTAGGAAGCATTATGTAATCAACAATTTTAATATAAATCTAAAAATTCATCTTTAGAATTCCTGATTGACTATACAATATTGATATATGTAATGATGCCAAAAACCCCATGTATTTTAAAATTCTGAATTAGATTAAATAAATTGTTGATACTGGTACATTAAATCTATCTATATAAAGGATTCTCAGAAATGGGTTTGCACAAACTGCCAGATATCTGCCATCAGCATGTGACACTCAGTCAGCTAGCAGGGACAAGAATAGTTGCTAACCATACAGCTCATGTAACTAGAATAAAAAGATTGACTTCACATTAATCTCTAAGAAAAAAAAAATTTTTAAATGGATTTATTTTATTATTCATAGTTTTCTAAATGGGAAGTAGGGAAATATGAGTTTTCAAACATCATATTCTTATAAAAATATATAAAAATTACCATGTGAAACAGAATAGATTGCAGGGGGAAAAAGGCAGGAAACTGTGGGCAGCTGTAAGCTGATGACACTACAGAGCATCCTTACAGCAGAGCCTCATGTGACCTTGTAGGTAGCCAGAAAAAAAATGCCTTTCTAGAATTGCCTGGGACCAATGTGGCAGAAGAAGATGATCAATAATTGTCATTAGCGTACTTGCTATGATGACACTTATGTATTATTACATTTTGGGTTTGACTGTGAAAAGTTGAGATAAAAATAGAAAGGGAGAAAAACTTCCATTCCGTGGAAAGTCAAAATCCATTACAGAGATGCTTGTTTTTAACTGTAATATCAGTTTACAGATAGTAATTGCTTTCATTAATGTGTTCTCAGGATATATGCTATCAGGAACCCTGGTTGTGGGTTACAGACACTAAGAAGGCATTGCCATGCCTGGACTGTGTATATTTCTTCTCTTATAATTTCTTTCTTAGTCTTATTTCTGAATGTTTTAACAGTGGGAAGAAAATGGAAACACTGGGCAGAGGTGTTCTTATCTCAGAAAGAGACTCATAGCTCACCACTGATAGAAATATTTTAACATAACAGGAAAATAGAATGAGAGACTAATACGGAATGAAAATGTTGACCTCATAAACCTTTCTGCGTAAAATTTCCTTGGAAACATTAACCAAAATTGGTTCTATAGGTATATGTGTTTATAGTAGATGGATTTTCAATTCCAAATAATTTTTAAAGAAAACAGGAAATAATGATGATTTTATAAAAGAAATATAAATATTTTTGCACTGAAAAAATTACTTAGAGATTCTAAAACTGTGTTCCTCCACCTAAAATTTTATTTTAAATTAGACACGGTTGTATTAAATTAGAAATACAGCAAAGTACAAATTCACTGTTACAAAATTAATGAAAATTTTAAATTAACTACATCAATTTACAAATTTTTCCAGAAAATCTTCATTGAAATAATAAACTTAAAACATCCAATTTATTTTGAATTCAACAGAAGTGATATTTTTTACCAAGAACAAATGTGGCACAATTAATATGTGCATATTAGTGAACCAAAATGTTCAGGGAGAAAGTTCTACTGATTTTATTATCATTCATTAAAGAGACTTCACATGCTGGAAAACAGCCTAAAACATGAAATATAGAGAGGAGAAAAAGAGAAATTGGTCTGGAAATAATGAAGTGAAGAACATGCATGAGGAAAAACAAATAGAGACAAAGAATATTGCATATATAAAACAATTAGGGCAAATGTGCTCTCTCTCTCTCTCTCTCTCTTTCTCTCTCTCTCCATATATATGTGTGTGTGTGTATATGTGAGTATGTGTGTGTGTGTGTGTGTGTGTGTGTGTGTGTGTGTATGTATGTATGTATGTAGGCATATACATATACATAGGTATGCTGGCATGTGTTTTTGATGCCTGAACTTCGGAAATGGAGACAGGCAAATACAAAGATATCAAAACTTTAAAGATTAAAAAGTATATTATCTATGGATTGAATTTGTTTTTGTAACATATATTAAAACCTAAAATGGCAGTATTAAGTGGTGTAAACTTTATAGACTTCCTTTTTTTTGTTTGTTTGTTTTTTTGTTAATCGTTTATTTATTTATTTTAAACTTCAGATTTCATTCCCCTCCCGGTTCACCCTCTGACTGTTCCACCCCCATACCTCCTCCCCAACCCCTTGTCACCATGAGGATGTCCTCACCCCACCCACCACCCCACCAGACCTCTAAATTCCCTGGGGCCTCCAGTCCCTTGAGAGTTAAGTTCATCTTCTCTGACTAAACCCAGACCAGGCAGTCCTCTGCTGTATATGTGTTGGGGGCCTCATATCAGCTGATGTATGCTGCCTGGTTGGTGGTCCAGTGTCTGAGAGATCTTGGGGGTCCAGGTTAATTGAGACTGCTGCTCCTACTCCGTTGCCCTCTTTCTCAGCTTCTTCCAACCAGATGTTCAAGCAAAATTTTTCTAAAGAGCTTAGTCCTCTGGTAATCTTTATTCCTCAGAATTCCTTCACCTTTCTCATTTCACATTAGCATTCAGTGAGAACAGTATCAAAATCTGACACTTAACAGAAGTCAATTGTGCTGCTAAACTTCTTCAGGACACCAGGACCCAGAACAGTCACAAAAATGTTTCGACTGATTAAAAGAATCAGATTTATTTTCTTTTTATGAAATTTCAAATTAATTGAGTTAATATTTAAATTCACAATAGTGGTCTATTCATAGTAACTATGGTTCAAACTCAACAGCTTAAAACGTTGATTTTTTTTCTTCATATATTTTTTACATATTCTAATATATTAATTATATTTTGGTTGCTTAATAATTCACTTGACTTCATTTTGCATGTTAGAAGCTGTTAGAAAATTACTTTTCATCAGATAAACCCTGGAAGCTACTAATTGTATAATTACATAGATCGAGTAAGCACTGTTGCTCTGTGCAGGGTAGGGTCAAAGTTGTTAAGTTTTGGTGTTAGCCTTTGCAAAATCAAAGTGAATATGTTCACTATGGATAAACAAAAACAATAACAACAAAAACAAACAAAAACGGTAAAACTCATTAATTCATGTAATAAAAGTCTCTTACACAAAGACATATCAGTTACCCATGCATACATGAAAAAATGTGCAATGACACAGCCATTGAGATTATATATCAAGCAGAATGACTACTACACATGGTATGCACTCACTGATAAGTGGATATTATCCCAGAAGCTCGGAATACCCAAAATACAATTCAGAAACCACATGAAGCTTAAGAAAAAGGAAAACCAAAGTGTGAATGCTTCGATCCTTCTTAGAAGGGGGAACACAATACTCACAGGAGCAAATACAGAGACAAAGTGCAGAACAGAGACTGAAGGACAGGTCATCCAGATACTGCCCCACCTGAGGATCCATCCCATTTACAGTTACCAAATGCAGACATTATTGTAGATGCCAAGAAGTGCTTGCTGACTGAAGTCTGATAATGCTGTCTTCTGAAAGGTTTTGACAGAGCTTGGCAAAACAGAGCTGGATGTTTACAGCCAACCATTGGACTGAGCACTGGGTCCCCAATGGAGGAGTTAGAGAAAGGATTGAAGGAGCTGAAGGGGTTGCAACCCCATAGGAACAACAATATCAACCAACCAGAGCCCCAAGAGCTCCCAGGGACTAAACCATCAACCAAGGAGTACACATGGAGGTACCCATGGCTTCAGCCGCATATGTGGCAGAGGATGGCCTTGTTGGGCATCAATGGGAGAAGAGGCCCCTGGTCCTGTGAAGACTCGATGCCTCAGTGTAGGGGAATGTGAGGGTCAGGAGGCAAGAGTAGGAGGGTGGGTGGGGGGAGCACCCTCATAGAATCAGGGAAAAGGGGAGGGCATAGGGGGCTTCTGGGGGAAAATCGGGAAAGGGGATAACATTTGAAATGTAAATAAAAAAATATCCAAAAAATAATAATAAAAATGATGAACAAGATAAAATAATAGAAAATTTACATTTTTTGGAGGGGACAAGTATTAGTATATCATTCTTGATAAAATGTAAAAGTTTCTCAAAAATTAATTGAGACAGAAAGAATATACTGGATCCAGTTCTAGAAAAATTACTGAAATAAATGAAACATCCATGTGTATGGGATTTCTCTAGGCATATGTTTTTTTCTGTAATACTATTTATTCTATACTCTCTCTTCCATGGTTTCTGAATAATCTAGAGTTTCCATGTTGCCAAGACAAACAAGCCAAAAGTTCATATGATAGGCACAGACAGAAATGAAATATAGTGTACGTATGTCTAAGAAACCTATCTGTATCTGTTTATATGTATAAATCTATATAGACAATGAAATGTTATAGATATTTTATAATGTGTTCGATCATTATAAAATGCATATGTGGACTGAAACATCATACTATACTACATCAATATAAATAAATATTATTGGTAAATCAAAATATAAATTTAAGATTGGAATGCAGTTTTGACATTTCCTAAAGAAAAATATATGCTATTTTCATACTGAAGATCACTCTTAGACCTTAAAAAACCATTTACTTCTTTCTTTATTTCTCTCTATATATCTATTTATTTAATTTTCTAAGTGGAAAATTTTGAAAATATATGTTTAATGATGAGATTACTCTAAATTTATGATCTTCAAATATTTAAGTTATGGCATAATAAGATATCTTATAAACTATATTTGGTTTAATTGAATCAGTTGGTTGATGTAAAATTTTGATCACATTACATACATCTTACTATATATTAAAAACATGGAATCACTAAACATTGTCTTTAAATAGAAGCAACCGAACTTTGCAAGCATTATCATTATCACTGCAAGCATTATCTATACATATAGAATACATTGGTAAAGATTTTAAAGAGTGTGTTTTCAGACAAGCATTAACATTGTACTATGGATATAGAATACATTGGTAAGGATTGTAAAGGGTGTGTTTTAAGATATTTTGAATCTTGGTTAAATAAAATCATAAAAATGCTTAGAGGAATTATTAATTCTCTCTCTGAATACATTATCAAAAAGGAGGTTTGCGATATGATATCTCAACACACAATTCAGACTTGTGAAAGCAACACTGTTTTTGTTTGTTATAGAGAAAATGCCTAGAATGTTGTTGTTCTGTAATTAGGATTAAGTTCTTTTTTATTTTTCTATAGAAAATACATAAAATAAATGTGTGATATAGGAGTATAGGGATGGATCTTCTGAAATCATTGTCTTTACTTTTTTAGGGAAATAAATGAACTATTCCTGACTAAAGCACATGTCGGGTTATGACTGCTTTAATTTCCATTGTTTCATTTAATTACTCCTTTACTCTTTCACATATGCTGCACACCTTTCAAGACAAGGATTTTTTCCTTATTGCTATCAATATTCTTGATTTTATTCATCCATGTGATCAAAGATGAGCATAAGTGTTCACAAAGCAAGTGCATTGACAATAAAATCAAGAACATTTCTATTGTTAAGTGTTGATGGAGAATGATTATTTTTTCATCCTCTTGTTGACTATGTCCCTTGCCATAGCCTCAACACTGTACTTTTCATTTGGAAATTTTACTTATTCTTTTTTTTTAGGCACAGAGTATATCTTTTAGATAAGCTCTCATGTAGTAAAAGTAAATATATCCAGCAGCACTCAACTTATACTCATGAAACTGCTCTAACATAATTAGGCATTCCTGGGGGTACCTTGTGAATGCTCATATTCAGCCACCTTTAAGTTTAACTTAATTTGGTTCAATATATAAAATCATAATGTTGAAAGTCTTTTTAAATAGAGTTGTGGTCACAGATCAATGCTCGTTCAAATTACCATTGGATTGGTATATTTTCTGTTTTATAGTATGGTATATTGAATGATATATTACAAAACTAAAAATTAATGTTTAGGAATGCATTATTAATTTCTTAAATTAGTGGAGCTCTTTCCTGTTGTTTCTGAAACAATATTTTAGTAACCTGTGACTTAAAATGATCACATTTGTTTCATCAGAAAGGAACAGAATATATGCTGTGCTTACTGTCATAGATGAAACTGTGGTATTGCTGATGCTCGGTTCTGTTCTAGAGGTTCTGAGATTGAACAGACTTCCAATCTCCTTTATATTGCTGACCAAATCAGTGCAATGTAGTATAGGATTGAGACTCTATTTACTGAATTATTGTGTCCTAAAAGTCTTTCTCAGAACCTGAAGACATTTCTTATCTTCCTCCCAATACCAATTTAAAACCACCAAGGTGGAGTTGGCAACTGAATTTATCTAGCATTTCCATCTCTACCTTTTTAATGACTCCAGCCAAGAACATTATCTGATATTAAAATGCAAGTGGTCAGATTGGCTGGTATAAAAGATGAATATTATAGAAAAAAATAAGTGCCAGTCGATATATCTATGGATGAAAAGAAAGAACTGGAAATACAAATTTATCATTTAGTATAACCTTTGATTTAGAATAAAATATGGTTTTATGGTGGTTATGGCTTTTTCTTCACTGTGGATAGATGTAATATAGTACTGAGATAACATTAATAGCTAGTCACACATTCATGATATAGCTTCATAGTTACCATTAGGATAAAACTAAGAAACAAATCCTATCTTCCCAGGAAGGAAAGAATAAAGCATTAATTCCAATGTGCAAATTAATTTCAGACATTTTGTAGTACTGAACAATGTCAAACAACTGAAGAGATGATGGCTGGATTATTCCATTAAGTAATAACCCTTTCTTTCTGACACTTGGTCTTGGGAGAAAAAGTCTATCATTTCATCAGAAAGAATACTGAGCACTTATATATGACATTAGTAATTAAAATATTTTTAAACAGAAATTTTATATCATTAAAAACTGATATTTATGTTTTAAATGACAGCAAAATATATCTATCATCTAGTCTCTTACTATTATAATATGTGGTTATTAGTTATTCATAGTATACAAGTGATAATAATGTTATATACAAACATATTCACATTAGTACAATTACATTTATAATATTGCAATTTGGTACAAAATGGGATCTCAATCTTAATAGGTTAATAAATCACTGTCTTCAGTTATTCATTCAAGGCTAACTTCAGTAATCTCTTAAAGATGACTTCAAACTTCCATTCAAATAAGTCACTCTAATCAAACTCAATAGACCACAAAATAAAACAAATGAATACATATGTACATCAAATATTTGTAGAGAATTGCATGATTAGTTTTATATATGTGAGATGGAGTTAAATGATAGTGGAGGATATGAACATTATATGTATTATATAAAACCATCAAAGAACACATTTAATTCATAAAATAAACACAGAATATAGTTGTGATCTCTGCTGGAAAAGCTGACAAGGTGCTTCCTATGATAATCACTGGAGTAATTCAGTTTTTGAAGCAATGTGATATTACAGGTATGTTCGTATGTGTGGATGAATCTACTCTAGAGTTTCTCACCTAATACTGTTTCTTTCAAAGCATAGATATACTTTTAGATATATAATCTTCTACAAATGAATAAGAATCATCTAAGCCATTTTTCCAAAAGGGATTTTCATGAACACATTGCAAATTATTGAAAAACTTAACAAATATACTAATTTCTAAAAATATTTAATCAATTTTGAGTGATCTTGACAGCAACTCTTTTCAAAAATAGAGAAATAATATAAAAATTGATAACCCAAAGGACAGGGTTTAGAAGATTCACATGTAAAATCAAAGGAATAATTATTATCTTAGTAAAATTTTTTATAATATTTTTATTATTTGGGGATTTAACATCATAAAAACCAAGCATAGACTCCTTGGTCTTCCCAGGTGTGAATCTTACCCTTGTTACCTCCCCAGAAGCAGAAGAGGAGGAAGAGGAGAAGGAACAGGAGGAAGAGGAGGAGGAGGAGGAAGAAGAGGAAGAGGAAGTAGTAGTAGAAGTAGAAGAGAAGGAGGAGGAAGAAGATGATGAAAAAGAATAGAACGAGGAGAGGAGGAAGAGGAGGAAGAGAAAAAAGAAGGTTCAAAAAGAAAGAAGTCCAAATTGTGTTACCAATATCCTTACTGGAGCATGGTCAAACTCCCAGTGTGTAGACCATTAGAAAACTGAGTCCTTTTCTGCCGGTACCTCTACCAGAAGCCATCAATTGTGGAAAACTATACTTTGGCACTCTTATAACAATTTTAAAGAGTTTTCTTTGGTGGTTCTCTGTATGCATTTGGGAGCCGAACATTGAAAGTTTCATAAGCATCAATAATATGTATATGTATGTCTTTCTATATGTATCTGCTACACATGAAGTCCTGAGTGTGTTTCTCTTAATATTAGCGAACACTTTGTGAGCTGAGTCACAGAATTGTCAAACAATCCTAGGCAGTATAACCATACTACAAGATTGCACATCTAGCTAATTGCTTAATTAATTAAAATTTTATGAAAAACTTGCTAATGTTGGAAGAAAGAAATTGAAAATTGGCTGATGCCTGCAAGTTTTTGTTTCAGCTCTCCAGTCTGCTCTATTAGTGTGTGTTCAACCCACAGATTGTTATAATCATTTCAATAGAGTTTGCTGCTACCAAACTAAATCTAGTCCATGTAGATTACTTTTATATTACTTACTTTAAAATTATTTACTCCTGTTATCACACAGTTCTAGATTGAAATTTGAAATATTTATGCTGCTTTTCAATTTAGTATATTTCATAGTTTTATTTCTTTGAGTTACTATAAAGTGCAAATGTAGATGTAGTATTCCCTTAATTGTTGAAATTTTAATGTTGCTATAGCAACAGGAGCAAAGGTGGCAGGTTAACTTAATCATCAAGATTGGCATCAAAATATAAGTGTTTAATCTGAGCATGGCAATAATTATGAGTACTTACAATTGTTAATGAAAATTAATTAGTCTGATATTTCTAAAATATGATTATTAAACCTAGAAATTATTTTGTTTCCTTGGCAAATAACACAGGCTGGGAGACTGATCATGTTGTAACATGAATCATGTTCCTTTAATGTAAAAATGTTAATAGATGTATTAAATTGCTTAATCCTGTATTGAAGAAATGATTAGTTTTAACAATAATTTCTGTATATCCTTATATTTAAAAAATTCCACTTAACTACACTAAAGGAAACAAAATGCTTAAAACAATGTGTTTTTTAAATTACCATCTCTTTTACTCAAGTTTGACACTTTCGGTTTTGAAATGTTTTAAGTTTGCAAGTTGTTTGTTCCTACTAACAGAACAAGATTTTATGGTTTAATTAACTATTTATGCATTTGTGGATTGGTGATAACACTGTTTAAGACAATTAGAATTAAAAAACAATAAAAATTTGTAGATAAAAGCAATTACAATTAACATTTATTTTAACCTGATTCCTGATTATCATAGTCTCACATAAAATAATTTATAATAAAGTACATTTTATTGGTATATTTATTAAAGATTTAGAGCTATTTTCATTCTTTCAACACATGTTAGCACAATGTGATCTGGGAAAAATTTCAAAAACAAGGTACAATATCTGATGTTAAAATATCTGACAGTACCAAAAAAAAAAAAAAAAGAAAACCCATGTGTTGATTTTGAATTGTCTGTACTATCTTATATATCAACTTCATGTGCACAAAATGGCAAAATATTAAATCTCAGACATCTGTTGACTTAATTATGTTTTAGTGAACTAATTGCCCAACAAATATTAAATGGTAGTCTGAATGTCACCCTTTTGTTAAATTTTACAAAGTCATTTCTTGAGACACTATTTTAGTTTCTCCAAAATATGTTATTTATTTAGGTGGAAGATGAATCAGTTATTCAATTTAAAAATATGAAAATATGTTTTGATAGTATTAAGGAAGAGCCTGGAAACAAACTTAAATTTGATGATCTTTAATTTATCTCAGTATTGAAATGTTTTGTTTTCTAATTGAGTGTTGTTACATTGCTATAGCAATATGATGTAAACTTAAAAGGCTTTAAAAAACACTTGAGTGTCTAAATGCCTCAGGACACAGGATTTGTTTTGTTTTCGGGGGAACCTTTCAATATTCATTGTAGATAAAATTAAAAAGAAAATATATTTCACCTCTCCTTTTATTGAGTTCGCTGATGTAGTACAGAATTAGTGCAAGAATACAAAAGATGATGTGGGTGTTGAAAACTATGAGTTCTTATACACCCTTGATGGACCACTTTAAAATGGAGATTTCCGTATTGAGTTCCAAAGAGCTTGGCGAAGGACACAACTGGACCTCATAAGTTGTCTTCTTTTATTCTTGGTGATGGCCACACAAATTGGGTGAATTATTATCTTAATTATATTTTGAAATTAGCTAACTAATACAAGAAATGCTTTCTTATCGTTATAAAGTAAACAATGTAATCCCAAAATTAATCTTTAAAGTTTCTTTACTTCAAAGAAGATATTCAACAACATATCAATAATTTAAAATGTTGTAATATTTCTACATAGCATGGGTTTCCTTTCAAAACAAATATTCTCTGAGTTGTATCTTTTCTAAGGTTTGTAAGGACAAATATGTAATATTTTAAATCTTGCAGAAGGGGAAATTACCTTTTCATATGTTAAAAAACAATGTTTTCACTTACAGAAATCAATAAACTATTTATTTATTATAGTTACTAAAGTGTCTTCAGGTTTCTAACCATATGGCTAGAGAATGAAAACATATAAGAATGTTTTGAATCCTTACTGTTTTATAATATGAATTTTCCTTATATCTGCACTAAATCTGTGGATTCAACCAAAACAGAGATGAAAACACATTTTATAATTTCACCCATATTGATCATTGAAACAATTCATGTTTTTATTATTTCCTAAAATATAGAAGATATATACATAGTTCTTACAGGGCATCAATTATTATTATTATAAATTATCTTAGGATGATGTAAGAAGACTGGGACATTGGTCCAGCAGTAAAGTCCTAACTATGAAAGCATAAATACCTGAATTCAGATACCCAGTGCTGACAGGAAACACTGGGTGTAGTCATCATCTGTTATACTAAATGATGTGGTGTTGGAGACAGGGGGATCCTTGCAACCTGCTTTTCAACTTATCTAGTCTGTGAGCTTCTAGTTCAATGAGAGACTTTGTCTCCAATGTAGATTGGAAAACTATTGAGAAAAACATTAGAGGGTAATCTCTACCCTCCATACACATGAGTGCACTCATGCATATACATTCATGTGTGTATGGGTGTATTCATGCATGTAATGCACACACAAAAATAAATCCAAGTGTACTGAAGGACATGTTTAAGTTTTATGAAACATTACACCAACTTTTCTATAGGACTGGTCTTGAATTTTGATGTTCACAGGGGTCAAAAAAAGTCCTTCCCATCCTCCAACCCAATGGATATTCTTGGAAGGCTATATGTACTCACTACCAGCCTTACTCGGGTGTTTGGAGTGTGAAAGTAGTAACTGGAAATTAATAACTGTCTTTAGCTTTGAATTTTGTTGGTGTTGGCTTCCTTATTCTGAGATTTTGATTGTGGCCATTTTTGTATTAATCTCTATTAATTTTATCCTGAATGAAGTCAGAAAGTATTTAGAATCAGTGCGGTGACTTCATTTATTATGACCTTATAGAATTATAAGTGTTTTGGGTCTGTTTTTGCCACCTTCTTATCTAAAAAGTGATGAAATGAGAACAGAAACAAACTTTTGTGTGAAAATATCCAGATGTTTTGTATATATAGTGCAAAATATGATTACTTTTTGTTTTAGAGTGAAAAAACTATCTCAACATTGCTTGAAAGTATAATAAACTTATATGTTAAATGTATAAATTTAGATATTATCATACATTATGCTTCTTAATCTTATTATCTATGAGGTTCAGGGCATGGATATATAGAGTATTAACTGGTATTGATAAGTGGATAGTTAAATAAACAATGAGACAGATAACCAGACAGATGCAGGTACCACCTTAGTGATATTGGCAGTCTGAACCTTCCATTGGGGACTAGGTCTGACTTTGACACTCCCAGTGATCTCAGAAAACGTAGCACTCTTTTAGATGCAACCCCATAAACAGAAAGACATCCACAGATCTCTGCGGCATATGAGGAATCTCAACTTGAGAGAGCTTTATAGAGTAACAGTTGGAAATTTTGGCACAATGGCTAATTTTCTTCTTTGTGATCCGTTTTATTCATTATGTTGTTTTGCTTCAATTCTATCCTTTTTTAATTTTTGCTTTGCCACTTGTGCTAACTCTCAGAAATTGATTTCTGCTGTGTTCTGAAATTGTTTTAGGGGTCCAACCTAAAGGATTTTAAAAACACAATGACTTTATAATCACATAATTCTATGTTTAATTCTGACAGAATACCTAGCGTTTTTGTTCTTTTCACTGATCTGCATGTGGTTGCATTGAGGCTTCTGGTTCCTTGTGGACTTCACTCTCTTCTTCCTTCCTTCCCTTCTTACTGAGTGCTATTGTTTATTCATATATATATATATATATATATATATATATATACACACACATACATACATATTATGAGTGTTCTACTGTGATGGTGAAACAGTCAAACTTCTTTATTTGTTTTTTTTTTATTGAAACATGCAATTAAGTTATTATTTTACTCATACAATTGTATAGCAGTACATTAGAACTTTTCAACAGAATGCAAAGCTTAATACCTGTCAATCAGAATGTACTTGAAATATGTTGTTAAATCCCTGAAGTTGAAAGGCAAGAAATAGAGAACACTGAACTCTGTTATCTATGCCCTTCAAGAAACTTGAAAGCCAAAGGAAACAAAACAGGATAACTAAGAATTGTATTCCAGGTCATTGTCTTTCTTTGAGAAGATTGTGAGTGGACATACTTAGAATAATGTTGTCAGTTAATAATTTTCTTCACACAAATATGGATGAAGATAGAGCATAATGTGAAGAGAACAAGGGAATGGGGCCAGCCCTACAGATGATATTCATAGAGCATCAAATAAAATCTCATTATGTAAAACCTTTCCATTTGCTGATAAATTCCAGTAAACTTAGCTATATAGTTATTTAAGATCTAGCTTCACTTTCTTGCCTTTTTTTCTCTTTTAAGCTAAGTAGGGTGGGACACTTACTTGTATGCTAATTTTGACTTCATATTATTATCATTTTTATTCTGCCACTTTTTTTCAACCATGGTTTCTATTGGCTTGAATACTATATGGATTTATAGACACTCTCCTCATACAAGGAAAATAAATAGCTTCAAATTAGGTACTTAAAATAGTATAACACATTTCAGTGTTCTGTCAGATATTTTTACAGAATGAATTATTAAGTTAAAACTCCTTAGTTTATCAATTATTTCAAAATCTTTAATTTATAATGAGTTTGGGGCAGAACAGATTTTTTTCTGATGATAATATATACATAAATTACAAAATATGGCACAATTCTTAATGTCTTGAGAATTTTTTTATGAGGATACATTTTTAAATATCAGACTAAATGGACTAATTTCTTTGGTAGAAGAAATTACAAGAGAGACACCTTGACTACAACAATGACTATAACCGAAAACATTTAACTGGGGCTAGCTTACATTTTCAGAGGTACATTAATGTCATGGAGAGGAGCATGTCTGAATGCAGGCAAACATAGTGTTGGAAGAGGAACTGAGAGCTTTACATCTGGACTAGAAGGTAGCAGAAGGAAACTCTGTTGCACACTGGGTGTAGCTTGAGCTTATGAGACCTAAAAACCCACCCTCACAGTGACGCCCTTCCAACAATGCCAGTTCTTCTAATAGTGCCACGCCCTATGGGCCAAGTATTCAAACATGTGACTTATGAGGGCCATACCTACTCAAACCACTACAGCATTAGTTATTTATTGATCCTATTTAAGTCTGGAATTTTAAGAAAAGAGTAAAATGTATGGCAGAAACAAATACAGTTTGTGCAGTCTGGAGAGTAAAATGTTACTAGGAAGCATAATGTTACTATCAATTCATATTTTGAAAAAAAAGTGAATTTTTAAAGAGAAGAGTTTCATTAATGAAGTACGGTCTGCATTGGAATAATAAAATGGTATCCCAAGAGCCAGACCACGCCCACCAAAGCATCCAATGTGTGAACCCCAAGAGCCTGTATGTTTTCTTTTTCCTGGAAAGCTAATTTTTTATGGATGTTTTCACTTTTTCAGCATGTAGAATCATCAACCATGTTTCAGTTTATCGATGATGCTTCATTTTGAACTGTTAGCAGAGCTTGTAGTATCTTCCATGAGGCATGAGAAATGCAAAGGTGGTATAGCCATAATGTCCACTTCTGTGGTTTCAACAAGCCTCTGAGATGATGAAATGAGTAGCAGAGTCTGAATTTTTGTGGGGTAGGGGTGGGGAAGACACTGGGAGATTATTTCAGTAAGTTGTGAAGATGAGGAACACTTAGGTGTGTATGTTGGGACGAGTGTTAAATATTGCAGACACTAACTTATATGTTTAAGCTAGGACTCAGTTCCACTTGGACTCTTGTCATTCCTGAAGTTTACATAGATAGTGAACTTATATTGGATTGAGAGCCAGTGTCTGCTGGGACAGTTTTCTCTCAGGTGGCTTTCCTTCCTTGTGGTCCATTGGCCTCTGCTGGCTGTGCTTGGCTCTATAGTCTGTGGGCTGGGCATACTTTCTCACACCTACTGATACTCCCCAGCCCGAATTCCAGTGGGAACTAAAGTTATAAAGCCATGGAAGGTGGGGTTCCTCAATTCTATAAGAAGCAATCACACCATTGACATTTGTGCATACAGAGAATTTTTTAAATATAATTTCAAGACCTCCTAAGCATTCATCGTGCTGTCAAGTTTGCGGTGAAACTTCATAGTTTTCAGACTCTACAGTGCTCATATTCTAAGCTTCCATTCTGGAATATCGCACTTCTTGATTGTACTGAGTTCATGAGATCAGCTCCTGGTCACCAGTGGTGAGGATACCATTTCACATGCACAAACATGAGAAATGTCATGTCTTGTCAGTTCTCTCAAGGCTGTCTGGCTTCTGTGCTGGAGATCTTGCATTTTGGCTCCATATCTTGTTTGATCCCTGTTCTAGAACCCCACCGTATGTTACTTTCAAAGCATAAATTCTCTTTAAAGATGACCCCAGCTCCTGTTGCAGATAATGTGACAGGCATGATGATGGTCCTCTCCACTGCTGTCTTATCCACAAGAGGAATTACTGTATCATCGAAACTTGCACCTAGTTTTGAAGAATCTGAGTAATGATGGCTTGTCCTCCAGGTGAAATTCATATTATTTTGGACTGGAAAACCTGGACTTTCTTTGGTGTGGGGATGATGAGGGACAGAAAATTTTGCTTCTTCCTTCCCAGACTGAAAGGCATGCTTCTGAGGTATATCTACATTAACATATTTTCATTTTAGGTCAACTATTTTTGATTAAATCTTCCATTTTCATATAATGATCTTGCTGAATTCCTAAAGTCCTCTTCTTCTCTTTGGAAGTGAATCTAGATTTCATATTCTGATTTTTGTCCCTTATTGGATCACAGAGAGTCAGATCTAGTGAGTCTAGAAGCCTTTGCTACGCTATTGTTCATGAATTTCATTGATTCATTATTTGCATAATCAATTATGACTTGATTCTTATTAAAAATGCAATGGATTTCTAGATACAGTCTTTAAACTTGAACTCATATTGATTCCCTTACCCTGTGTTCTTCAAATATCTGTTCTGCCTATTCAGTTGCTTTAACTGTTTTGGAAAAGATAGCTAGCTACTTTTGAGTGGGTCTGTTTCTGTTCTCCCTAGTCTCCTCTCACTTACGTCTTTGTTGGTTGTTTTTCCTTGTTGGTCTTTTCTTCTTCTTTACTTTTCTCTTCATTTCTTTTTTCTTTCTTTTATGAGATAGTTGCTGTGACTTGAAAAAACTGTTCTTTGTTCCATCCATTTGCCTGAAAATTTCATGAAGTCATTGTTTTTAATAGCTGAGTAGTATCCCATTGTGTAAATGAACCACATTTTTTGTATCCACTCCTCTGTTGAAGGACATTTGGGTTGTTTCCAGGTACTGGTTGCTGAAAGGAGGCTGATAGAACTGTCTCCTGAGAGGCTCTGCCAGAGTCTGACAAATACAGAAGCACATGCTCACAGCCAACCACTGCACTGAGCAAGGGGTCGCCAATGGAGGAGTTATAAAATAGTCTGAGGAGCTGAAGGGGTTTGCAGCCCCACAGGAGGAACAACAATATCAACCAACCAGACTCCCCTCCCCGAAATCCCAGAGACTAAACTGCCATTCTAACAGTACACATGGAGCGACCCATGGCTCCAGTCACATAAGTAGCAGAGGATGGCTTTGTTGGACATCTATGATAGGAGAGGTGCTTGGTACTGTGAAGGCTCAATGCCCCAGTGTAGGGGAATGCCAGTCTGGGGAAGCAGGAGTGGGTGGATGGGTAGGGGAGCACTCTCATAGAAGCAGGGGGAAGAAGAATGGGATAGGGTGTTTTTGGAGGGGAAACCAGGAAAGGGGATAACATTTGAAATATAAAGAAAATATCTAGTTTTTAAAAAATGTTAAAAAAATGAAAATAAAAAAATCCTCTCCTCATGTACTTATTTAGAACAATGTCAACAGCATGTTGAGTAACAATGTAGACTCTTCCAATTTTGTCATGATGACATTTATGAGGAGGTCATAAATGTATTTTTTGAGCAGTGCTCATGGTCTTGATATCAGATATCACCATTCCAATAGATTCCCTTCTTTTGTGATCTGAAGAACAACTCTGTTTTCTAAATGTCATAAAGGACCTACGGACCTACAAGGTGCCTTTCCTTTCCCCACCTTTTTTTTCCCCTTTTCAGTGATACTGAAATAATGTGGCTTCAGCTAACAGCAACTGTAGTTTTCTTTAAAGCTGAGGAATGATAACTATACAATAGATATCAGGAAGATCATTCTGGCCATTTTAAATGAACTTAAACATAGTCTCTAATGGTACAGAAAAAGTATTTACATATTCACTAAAATTGCAAAAGAATGTTTGCTAAAGGTTCAATCTAAGTAAGTTTTAATAATAATCATTTGAACATGGTTCATATTTTAGCATGGCTTTATGATAATTGAATTTTGACTTTCAATACTTCTCTACTTTTATGACTTTGGACACTTAGAAATACTCATATTCTTTAGAAAAAGATCATATAAATAGACTACCTAATCCTACACAGGGAATTATACCTTGCAATTCAAGTTCATATTTATGTGAAAACTTTGCATGGGATTCTAGCTGACACAAAAGAAAAGCAATCAAATTATCTTTCATGTGAAGAATATCAATGGAAAATGAATACTATGCCAAAGAATCTGGTTCCATGTAGCATATAAAAAGGGTATTTTAAAGGGAATTAAATTAAGTGTATTCAGTATAATGTTAATTGATATAGAAAATGACAATTCAAGTTGCTCATAATAGTTAGAGATGAGCAAATGATTCAAAGTAATTTGGCTTATGATGATATTGATCAGTCAATTATTTTTTATTTCACTTCATTTTTTACCATGTCCTTGGGAATGCAGTAAAATAATAATAAAAAAGTAATTTAAAGTACACTCCATCAAGTTTTTTTATTATGTGTTCTGAAATTCTTTTGACCTTATTATAAGGAAATATATTTATAATAGCTTTCTAAAAGTTAAAAGAGGTAATACTATCAATTTTGAATAAAAAAGTTAAATATATGCTAAACTAGACTCAGTTTTTCTGTGTTTTTTGCTGAATTTAGTGACAAATGATATACAAAAATAAAGACATGCTTTTATTTAAGTAGTATCTATATATTAAGTCTAAATTATGTGAATCAACTTTGCCCAAATAATAGCATGCTCATTTAGGTTAATATTGCTTCTTCTTTTAAAATGCTTTTCAATATAGTGACAAATATAATAAGACAAAAAATCACAAAACAAATGCTAAAACAAATTTTAAAATGAAGTGGTTTTATTAATTTATCAGTAAAATGATAGTCATTAATTTATCTTACTCTTTGGTAAAATTACACTGAATTATTTATAGTGATAACATTACATAAGAAAAAAAATGTTGGAAGGCAGTTCTATAGAACCAGCTACCTAATACCCTCAGGTAAGTTGTGTATAAATAAAAGGAAAATTAAGCTTAGCAAGAGAGAAGGCCAAAGAATGTATGCTTCAAAGCCACTTAGATGGGGGAACAAAATAATCACTTGAGGCAGAGGGAGGGAAGAACCTGGGCGGGGGAGGGGAGAGGAAGAGAAAAAGCTGGGGGCCAGGATCAGGTATGGGAAAAGACAGGAAAGAAGTCCAGAGGGCAAGGAGAATGAAGAGAAATATAAGTAGGGGGTCAGGATTGGGGACACGGTGAACCACTAGAAAGTCACAGAGGCCAGGAATACAAGTGGTTCCCAGAACCCAATGAGGATAACATTAGCAGAAATACCCAACAGCAGGGAGATAGGACCTGAAGAGCCTACCTCCAGTAGATAAACATGGCCTCCAGTTGAGGGATGGAGCCATCTACCCATCTCAAAATCTTTAACCCAGAATTGTTCCTGTCTAAAGGAAACACAGGGACAAAAATAATGGAGCAGAGACTGATGGAAAGGCCATCCAGAGACCGCACCACCTTGGGTTCCATCCCTTCCATAGACACCAAACCCCTATATTATTGCTGATGCCAAGAAACACCTGCAGACATGAACCTGGTATAGCTGTCCTCTGAGAGTCTGTGAGCGCCTAAGACAGATGCAGATACTCATAGCCAAGCATTGGACTGAGCACAGGGACCCCAATGGAGGTGGAGGGGCTGAAAGACTGAAGGGGATTGCCACCCCACAGGAAGAACAAAGGTATCAATTAACAGAACCCCTCCGAGCTCCCAGGGACTAAGCCAATAACCAAAGAGTATACCTGAGTAGGTCCATGGCTTCTGCTACAAATGTAGCAGAGTATTGCCTCATCTGGCATTAGTAGGAGGGGAGGGGAGGTGCTTGGTCCTGTGGAGGCTTGATGCCCCAGGAAAGGGGGATGCTAGAAGGGTGAGGCAGAAGTGGGTGTGTGGGTGGGGGAAGCAAAAGTGGATGGGGGATGGGTTTTGGGATTTGCAGAAGTGAGACTGTGAAGGGGGATAACCTTTGAATTACAAATAAATATAATATTAAAAAAGAAAAAATATAAATATTAATAAAATATTTTTATAAAAATAAGTGCTAAGTGAGTATAATTCAGAAGGACAAAGTACTGGAATAAAATTTGAAAGAGATTATCCACTATCCAACAGCAAAAACCAATAAAATAATCATTCTATAACTAAATCTTACCTTTTAAATTTTAGTTATTTTTTACTGTTTTGTTTTGATTTGAAACACAGTCTCATTTTGTTTCTCCAGCTGCTCCAAAGTCATCAGATCACTCCCAAGGCCTGGAAATCACAGCACAATTGCTTCCTTAGTCTCTCTTTTGCTGATAGTTTGTAAATTAATTTCAACCTGAAAGACACATATATTTTGAATATTACCCTTAAAAATTCCATTTTCCTTTGTAATGTGGCATGCCCAGGCAGTGAGTGGAGACAAGTCTCAATTGTAAAGGAAGCTGGTTAAATGATTATTGGTCTTTGGCGTTCAAATAGTCCCTACTTAGCTGACACGAAACTCATTTTAACAAAATAATCTTCTTTGGACAGTTTCTTTATCTGAGCAATGGAAAATAAGCTGTTTTTACTTTAGATAGCAGGAATAGATACAAAAGGGGGCAATAACAAAGTGGAGCACCCAAGAATCAAGTGATCAGAATCTCTTCTGATCATGTGATTGGGTGTCACAGGTCTGTGACTTGAAATGTACTATTGCCTCTGATGTTAATTAGGGATGTAGAGTGGGTATTTGGTAGACAACATAAAAAAAATGAGAAGGTTGAATAAACAGGTCAGGAAAGAGTTCATTATAGTTATACCAAGCACTGGAGCTAAGGAAAGTCAGAATAAGTGCTACATTTTCTTCTTTAAACATCATAATACTTGTGTCTAGCAGCATATATCATCTCATAATTTCTTCCAGAGTAACTACTGTGTACTTATTTATGCATAAAAGTTGCATGCCTTTTAGACATTTATCTTATTAAACATAAATTGAAATCACAAATAAATGGATAGATTCAGTGTGTTATGTCACAATCCTGATGCAGTGCGGCATATACCTCTAATCCAAACATCAGCATTTGTGAGGCCTGGGGTACATATATAAATAATGATATTATTAAATCATAAAATATCTCATAAAAATTCCCCTTCCTACAATATAATATCTCAATTTCTATGCAATAGAGTTCCCATTTACAGTTCCAGATTGAAAATATGGAATAACAAAGAACCAGTGATTGTTAGATTCCACAAAATATTAAACTTCTGTATACTACCAAAGTTGATTGACATTTTTAAAATAGAAAGATAATGATAATTATGAAATGAAAGTGAGTATGAAAAATGAAGCTATAGACATACTTTGATAAGTTACCTCTTGCTCTTTAAAGATGTCTGATCATACATTTTTGGATGTAATTTATAAATTTTACAAGGAAGTTATTTATAGAGAAAGGAAACTATTTCCCATGAACCATTTCCAAATTACTTTTTTCAAAATTACTTGGTTAATGATAAATTTTCCAAAGATCAGCATCATCATATATTATTGCCTATACACACTGAGCAAGCCTGATACAGGGGATACAGAGAATTTGATATTACTAAATATTGAAATGAATGCTTGCCAGGAGGACTAGTGTTGGGGTTTCTGCAAAAAAATCCATGCCAGGTACTTTTATGAAATATCCATAGGAGCTGAGAAAACATCCAAACCTTATTATAACTTGCTTTCTAACAAAAATATATTAAAATCTTATATTATTAGTTGTTGACTATAGATAGTTGTTTTCTTGTGTGGTCCCTGTTTATCCTATGTTTATTAGTTATACTATACATATTGTATAAAAGTCTTATATAAATGTATATTTTGTAATAAAATGGTCATTATGATAACAAACTTTAAACAGCTTCAGCAACATAGAATGAATTTAGACCGTGACATTTTTTGTTTTATGCTACTAACTGCTTTTATTTCTAGACTTATAAAATAGTATACATGCATTGATACAGCACATAATTACATGGAGTTTTTTTGGCTGTCGATTATATTTTAATTTCAAATGAGAGGAACTCCTAAACTGAACATGGAAGGTTCTTTTAAAATATCATTATATAAATGAAAACATTTTCACCTTATGAAGCTGTCTGTCATTGTCGTTTTTCCTGCAAGCTTCTGATATTGTTCTATTTTTTTGAACTAAGCAGAAAATAACCTTTTATTGACAAAGATAATGTTTATGTACATCTTGTCCTTTTCAATCTGTGGTGAAAACAAAGCCTCATAATTTTTAATTCATATATTTTGAGTTAACATAATGCTCACAGAAACTTCATGCAGATGGATGATATTGTTAAAAAAGATTATTGATGTAATGAAATTATTTTTCATATAAAACTATTTTAATTTTGATTTCTTAAAAATGTTCTCCTGGGTCTTTCCCTATATTTTTCAAGAAATTGCAATGAATTTTGAAAAATGTTTCAAACTTAAGATCACAAATATTAAGTGTTCTTTAAGTGGTTTGTTTTATATGTACATCTTCATTCATAGTTTCAAGTAAATTTTGAGTATATATATATATGTATATATATGCATAAAATATACATAATTACTAATCTACTTACAGTATTATATATTTGAAAAACTAAAGTATTATGTTTCATAGGAAAAATATTAAAATTTGATATCAATCTATAATTTTGTGCAATTTAATAGGATATTCTTTAGCAACTGTTCTGAACAGAGTATTGTTTTCAGTTAAATGCTACATTCTGTTTGCTTATTTCCTCATAACTTACTGTTAGTGGGGAATGATATTTATAAAAATATTTTGTTGTAAATGTAACTAAAATGTGTAAAACATTTTGGCTAGTTCATAATGAAAACTTTGTGCTTTTGTGATGTAAAAATTCTGATTTACTTTTAAAAGTAAAATGAATGTTTCAGAGAGAAAAATCTCGGAGTTCAGAAGCATGAAACTGCTTAATGTCTAAAAATTAATTAGCACTCAAGATAGACATGAGTATGGTGTAGAAGTGGTTAAAGGTTATGGCAGAAAATGACTGGGGTTGGAATTAAGATTCCAAATATTCCTGTGTCTGAAATTCCAAATTTTCTGGTGAGTAAATTCAGTTGTTATGTGCACATACTAAAATATTAGGTAGAGAATATTCCAGAAATGATTAGAACCAAGTTTTCCATAGGACATTGTGTAGTAGCTTCCTCTGATTTAAAACCTTCCCTGTGTAGGAAAGCTCAAAAGACAGAGGGAGTTTAAGGGCAGATGCCACAACAGGAGCATTAAAGACAGCATGCCTACAAAGATAAAAGAGTAGGTGCTCTAGGGGGAGGTGAAATATTCCATTTTCCAGGAAGTTAATTAACACCAAGGAGTAGATAACTCAAAACATCTTCAGGAAGTCCTGGAATCTGATCAGATGCACCATGTTCCTCCATCTATAAGTGTGTTCAGGCAGTAAGGAGTGCTTTACATCCCTTTCAGAGCAGACTAGCTACCAGAAAGAGGTTCAGACCAACTGAGCCATCTGGAAAAGAAACTATCCCAAGTCATCTATAATATTCTCATTAATAGTGGGAGAAAGGGATTGAAATCTTTTAGTGTCTTTTGAGTTGTAATGTGAGAAGTACTAAGATCACATATGACAATAATATTTAGACAATTAGTTGCACTTCCCTTATGAATACCCTATGTTCAGACTTGGGTGAATCTTTTTTTGTGACAGTCTCTTCCTCCCATCCAATAATCTTAAAACTAGAAATGATTCCTAATGATATTCTACTATACTAATAGGTAGGTGCCTAGCCCAAATTTCATCAGAGAGGCTTCTTCCAGCAGCTGATGAAAGCATACAAAGAGACCTTCAGTCAGATAGTAGGTGTGGACTGAGCAGTGGTGGTGCATGCCTTTAATCCCAGCAACTGAGAGGCAGAGTCCGGTGGATTTCTGAGTTCAAGGCCAGCCTGGTCTACAGAGTGAGTTCCAGGACAGCCAGGGCTACACAGAGAAACCCTGTCTCGAAAAAACAAAAAAACAAACAAACAAAAAAAAAAAATTAGGTGTGGCTCAGAGAACCCTACAGAAAATGAGGAGAAATTATTGGAAGAGCCAGAGGGGTTGACGACAGCAGGACATTATAGCCCACAGAATCAACTGCAGAGTTCATGGGGTCCGAGAGATACTGAATGGTCGACTACAGAGGCTGCATGGGTCTGCACTAAGCCTTCTACATAATGCTGTGGTGGTTTAGCTTAGAGTTTTTGTTGGACTCCTAATAGTGGAAGTAGGGGTATCTCTGACTCTTTTGCTTGGTCATGGGATACATTTTTGTTCTACTAGATTGCTGTGCCTAGCCTTGATATGAGGGTTTTTGCCTAGTCTTAGTTTATCTTGTTTTGCCCTGCTGAGTTGACATCACTGACAGGCCTATTCCTTTCAGAAAGGAATCAGAGGAATGGTGGATTTGGTGGAGAGGGAAGATGGAGAGTTACCAGGAGGACGGTAGGGAGAGGAATTTGAACTGTATTATATGAGAGACGATAAAACATAAAAAGTCAAACTTGAAAGAAGGACACTCTATTCATTGTTGGCAAGGCAATGAAAGCTAATGAAGAGGCTACTATTACCACTTTCAGATTTCACTATGAAATTTCTTATTGCATTTTAAACGTATCCTTATATCAACAGAAAATGGTAGTTCTTACCCCTCATCAAAGACACATCTGAAGAACTGGTGAAGACCATTGCCAAAAGCCACAACAGATTGAAATGCAGAAATCATCTGACTGTTGGATCTCAGTATCCATTTAATATATTTACAACATGATCATTCTAAGTAAGGCTCAGGGGATGAACACCAGGAACAAGGGAGAAGAGTCTAAGGGTCACAGGACAAGGATATGTCACAAGTGAGTTGTTTCTTTCTTTTCATTGTTCATTTGTTTGTTTTTGTTGTTATTTCATTGGTTTTTTAATTTCTTTTTGTTTGATGTTTGTTTTTTTTGTTGTAAGAGGAAAGAGAGAGGGTACAAGATGGACACTGATACTGAGAGAAACAAAAAGAGTGAAGACACAAGATGTTGAGGGATATCTAGGATGAGGGGATGAATCTAGAAGGGCTTTGGGTTGATATGGTGAAAATACCTTGTATGTAATTTCCAAATGTGTAATAAAATAGTATTTGAAATATTAAATTAGTATCTAAATCAGAATCACACCATATAGTCTCCTTCCACCTCTCTACTCACCTTCATTAGATCTGCTGAGACTGAACCATACAAGTTAGCTTCCATTCCCCATCCATCTTCACTGCTCACTGACTCCCGTGGGGCAAACCAAGGGAGAACCTCCATTCTCACTAGAATTCTCTGCCCATCTACATCAGATCTGCTGCTGCTAAATCATACAGACTTTTAGATCCTGAACCATACAGATCTGCAAATACAGAAATATAGAGCCCAAGGATACCCATCAGAGGGCTACCACACCAGGAGTATCAAGGTTAAATTCCCTCCCAATATCTTCTACAACAGGAATATCCAGGTCCCAAAGCCATCCAGATGGATAAATATTCTTGCAAGAAATAAATCAACAAAATCCAGGGCAATATGATAACTTCAGAACACAGCTACTCTTCTATAGCAAGTCCTAGATATCCTAACATAACTGAAGTACAAGAAAATGACCTTAAATCTAATCTTATAAAGATAGAGACCTTTAAAGAGGAAATGAATAACACTTAAATACAGGAAAATACAATTAAACAAGTAGAGGTCTTTAAAGGGAAAACATAGATCCATTAAAGATATACAGGAAAGACAATTAAGCAGGTGAAGGAATTAAAGAAAACTGCAAGACTTGAAAGTGGAAATAGAAACAATAAAGAAAAGAGAAACTGAGGGAATCCTGAACATGGAAAACTACTACATCCAGCTAAAGTTTAGCTACATTCAGATAAACTTTTAATCACCAGAGAAAACAAGATATTTCAAGACAAATCCAAATTCAAGCAATATCTATCAACTAACCCAGCTCTATAGAAAATACTAGGAGAAAAACTCCAACCGAAGGAAGATAATTACATCCAAGAAAACATCTGAAATATGTGATTTCATACCAGCAAAAACAAGAGAATCGCATGCAACCCCCACACACACACTATAACACCACCAACATCAAGATAACAGAGATTAACAACCACTTAATATCTGCTAACTTCAATAGACTCAATGCCCCTCAAAAAAAACACAGGAAAATAAAATGGATGCAAAAACAGGATCCATCATTCTGCTGCATACAAGAAACACACCTCAGAAATAAAGACATATTACCTCACAGTAAAGGGTTGGAAAAAAGTTTTCCAAGCAAACAGACCCAAAATGTAAGCTGGTGTAGCCTTTTTATTATCTAATAAAATAATTTTCAACCAAAATTAATCAAAAGAGAAAGGTAAGGACACTTCATATTCATACTTCATACTCAAAGGAAAAAATCTACCAATATAATCGCAATTCTGAACATCTATGTCCAATGCAAGAAAATTGAAATAAAAAGCTGGATTACAACAATAGCAGAAGCACCAGAAAGCCTACACACTCATGGGAATTTAACAACTCTACTCAATGATCTCTGGAGGGAGGGAAATTGGGGGAGAGAGGGAATGGGGAAGGCAATAGTAGAGATAGCCAGATGGCCATGGGAATGAATGGAAATCTGCAACAGATGGCAGTGATGAGTTGTGGGACATACCATGCTGAGACAGAGACTTGGGATGAGGGAAGCTTCCAAAAATCAATGGGGGTGATCTTAGCTGTGACTCACAGCAGTAGGGGTACAGAACCTGAATAGGCTACCTCTCATAGCCAGGTTAAAAACCCTAGTTGAGCCATAGGGACACCAATCCACCACAAAACTGTCGACCCCATTTTTTTTTTCTGTTTACAAGAAATGCAGGAATGGGGGATGAAGCAGAGACTGGGGGGAATGGCCAAACAATCTACAGCCTCAAGGGCAAGAACCAGTCCCTAACCCTATTAATGACACCCTGTTATTCTTGCAGACAGGAGCCTAAGATAACTGTCCTCTGAGGGGCTTCACCCAGCAACTTAGTTAGACAGATACACACCCACAGCCAAACAGTGGATGCAGTTTGGAGACTTTTAGGGACGAATAGGAAAAAGGATTGAGTCCTGAAGGGGATAGGAACTCCACGGGAAGACCAACAGATTCAACTAACCTGGACCTTTAGGGCTCTGAGAGACTGAACCACTAACTAAAGAACATACATGGGCTGGAATTAGGCACTCCCTCACATATATAACAGATGTGCAGCTTGGTCTTCATGTGGGTCCCAAACAACTGGAACAGGGGCTGCCCTGATAACTGTTGCCTGTATGTGGGATATGTTGTTCTAGCTGGGCTGCCTTGTCTAGACTCAGTGGGAAAGGATGTGCCTAGCCTTGCATACTTTATGTGCCAGGGTATGGGGTATACCCAGGGGTTGTGCCCTACCTTCTCAGAGGAGAAGGGGAGGGAGGGATGGGAGAGGGATTGTGGAAGGTGTTACTGGAAGAAGGCAGTATCAGAATGTAAACAGAATAAGTATGATAGATAGATAGATAGATAGATAGATAGATAGATAGATAGATGATAGATAGATAGATAGATAGATAGATAGATAGATAGATAGATAGATAGATAGATGACAGATAGATAGATAGATAAAGTTGGGATAACGCTTCAGAAATGAGCTTCTGTCAGAAGAATAGTGTCCTGGGGTTTAATTATATGATATGTCGATGTCCTAACTCCCACTGCCTCAGCATATGGTTTTATTTGAAGATGAGAACTGCACAGAACTAGAAAAGTTAAAATGAAGTTTTTAGAATAATCTTCAGTCCACTACACTCTGGTCAAAATGACAATCATAGAAGGAAATAGATATGAAAAACTTTGGGGGGGGGTAGCCATCAGAGTCGGAAAGGGAGGCTGGGACTCATCCCTCTTCCAGCTCTCGGGAAGAACCATCTCGTAGAAGTCTCTTTTGTACTTCCAGCCTCACCTTTAAGCCACATGCATGGCAGTCAGCTACAGCTGCTCTAGCCAACTAATCCAAAAGTGCGTCTCTGTGTAGAAAGAGAAGCAGCTATCATATAACATGCATCTCTGTGTAGAAAGAGAAGCAGCTACCATATAACATGAAGGGGCTGATATAGAGACTTTTTAAAAAACTCTTAAAATATTCAAAATTGTTTGCATATTTCACTTTAAGGGATCTATAACAAGAGATCATGAATAAAATGAAAACTTGGGTTGTTTCTCCTAGAAAAAGACCTTGTGTGGGGGGGTGGTATCCAATGGGGGTCCTTCCATTCTCTGAGGAAAAGAGGAAAAGGGAAGGAGTGAAGGGGTGTGAGGGTGAAACTGGGAGGAGTCAGGGGCTGTGATCAGGATGTATAGTGAATAAATAAATTCATGAAAAAAAACATAAGAAGAAGACCTTCTATTTGGGAGGAACACTGAAGGGTTGTGCCAAGTTGACATAAATTAACTAGGCAGCACAATCACTGACTCAGAACTCTGAGAGATATTTGGGGAGCTCCTCTCTGCATCCCTCTCACTGGGTCTAATAATGCCTGATTCTGTTCTTCAGCAATTGTCGTCAAGCACACTCTATACCTGGTTGCTGGGTCACCACTCCCTTCCTCTCTCCTAACTCTCCCAATGCACTCCCAATGCTTGATGTTTGAACACTTCTTTTTCTAGCTAATATTTCTTCCAAATACATCTTTGTAAAACCTATTCTCTCTTTCAAGATAGAAAAAAATATACAAAAATTTTAAAAAATTGCACTATATACACCAAACCTAAGTAACATCTTTTGATGCATTATTTTACTTTTAGATTATTTGATCAAGAAATTAGAAGATGAAGATTGTCTGTTGAAAAAAAGAGACAGTTTGGTGTGGAAACCAACATGATGTTATAGAAGAGTTAGGATATAAAACTTACTGTAAGGCTTATGTTAGTTGTGAATATATTACTGTTTATATCTGTAAACACATAGTGACATCAAAGTCAAACTTCTTTTGAAATGGGATATTATCCTCATGGATAGCAAAGTGAAAATAGTGAATTTGTTTGGAGGTATAAGACAAAACAAAAGATGAAATAGGATACCTTGGACATACTGTTGAATAAATGATGTATAAGACTTACACGAATAATACCAAAATTATAACAAGGTTAGTATTAAATCATTCCCTTCTGGCAACTTCTGCTACTAGAATAATTGATTAGGAAACATGGAAGTCTGAAGTCCAATGTCTCTCTTCCCCTGCCTTAATAGTTTGTTTTCTACTTATAAGTCATTCATGCCTCTTATTTTTATCATTAACAAGATATTAAATGACTCATACCCCTATGCCTATCTGGTCAGTTTTCCCTTGAAACTTCTATTGCCTCTATAATTCGCTACACTGCTGGTATTACTTTCTACACATTCAGCAGCTTGTGGTTTTTCAGAACCTTCTTTCTTCTATTCTGTTAGGGTAGGAAATACTCCTTTTATTTTGGCATCACTAAAGTATGCCTGAATCTTTGTCCTTTCTTTTATCCTATTAAAGTAGTTTTGTTGCCCTTTTCAAAATGAACAAAGATGTATACTTTTCACAGGCATTATTAATTCTTATTAATTAAATCTGTTTCTTTGTTGCCTGTTATTTATTTGCCATTATAAGCAGACTTTTGAAATTTGGTAAATATAAAGTACTCAAAGATTAAGCCATGCTCAAAAAGTTCTGTTCAGTTTCACAGCAAAGTCAAGGCCAGCTGTCCATAGAGTTTTAGTATTCCGCTGGCCAGATTTCCAAAGCCCAATTTAGGTTGTCACAGTTAAGGCATCCAAATAATCTCATGTAAATCTCTGGATTTCTGAAGCACAGACAGCTACAAACTCTAGGCAAGATGGAATTTTCAAACCAACCTTCTTAGAATAGCTGGTTTCATTAAAATTCCTCCAGCTATTTGTGCTTGTGACACAATTCTCAGTGCTTACAGCTAAATAGAATGTTATTATTAATAATGCATGATAAATTGTGAATTAAACATGCTAAAATATTAAGCTTTTAATCCACTTCCCAAAACTTCTAAACTAACACTCTTTAATTTGCAAGTTAATATTATTTAAGTAAAAATTAGCACATATCTTACTGTTTGTCATTGAGCTGTGTAATGTTAGTTTAATTGTATATAGAAAGCGTATAACTCAGTATCCCATTAGTGAAATTGTAGAATATATTTCACAGTACATACATAACTAATTTTTGTTACCACAAGTACTGCAAAACCTAACTCAACCTCATTTCACTTTTTGCTATGTCCTCATCTTGCCAACAGTCTTCCTGCAGTTCAGTGATTAGTATAAAAGCAATTGCAGAAAATTTTGCTGTCTATTGACTTACTGTGTCCCTGTCTTCAGTGTGTCTTATATAGTAAACATAAAAAAACTGGGAAATATTTCATGGTGGCCCTCATTCCTAGAATATGTTTCTTACAATGTGTAGGTACAAGTTCAGAAAGGTCAATGTCTCAAACTCAGCTGTGTCATGACTCCTCTTCCCCACTGGTTCAGATACAGACAGATACAGACATACTCTACCTTTTATTCACATGTGTCTTACTGTCCTGGGACTTCTTTGAATTCAGTGCTATGGAAGGGATCCATAAAACTCTAGCAGATACTATGTGTTTATGTCCATGAAGATGCTCAGTCTCCAATGTTTCCATGGATATTACATCCAAAAATGGATGTTCAGGGGCAATATTATTCAGAATTACAAGTGGTGATAAGAAACTGTTAAAAAAATCATGTATCTTTCTTAGTGTGTGGTCTTTGTATATATATGTGAAATATACTTTGAAGAGAATTAATAGAAGTCTATCTACTGAATTTGGTAAATTGTTAATTCAGTCCAAGATTTAAGGCTTCAGACACAAGACAACTGATTGTTCTGGGGGAAAAAAAAGGAGAGTAAAAGAAGCAGTCTGAGTCCAAGAGTGCAAAGGCTGGGAACCTGCAATTTAGACACCTAACATTAGTAGAAGTAAGGCATCCCACTTCGTGAAAAGACAGGGTAAGAATTTTTATTGTGTAAAAGTAAATTTTATTTAACAGATGTAATTGTCATCTCAGAGGCTTACTGCTGAAAAAGCTCACCCATTCTTGTTCTTTCTGAACTCTGGCTGGCTGGTTCAACTCAGCTGATTTGGCTCAAACTCCTCACCAAATTGACTGATTCAATCTGGCTTAGCTTCTCACTAAATTGATTGGTTTGACTTCATACTAACTCTGGCAATTTATTCTAATCGTGTGGCTCCTTCTTATTCTATGGCTTCAACTGCTTCTGCTGACCTGTACTGAACTACATGACCCTGAGAATGAACTCAACTTTATAGTACTGTATTCACTGCACTGATTCCCCATGGAGTCCACTCACAACTTACTGAACAGAAAGAAATGACTAGCCCCCCCCCCCCCATTGCTCTTAAATACCTTCTCTTTCTTCTGCTGTTCTCATGAGAACCAGACACATCCTATCTCTGAATCCTGTCAAGACTTTCTCTAATTTGTCACTTTGCCCCTCAGTTAGACTTTAATACATGACTGCTTCCTTCTACAAACTAATTTTACCTTAAATGTGTGTACTAAGGGCATCCCTACATTCCAGCCATTTCACACAGACCTGTGACTTTTGATGTGATCCCTTACAAGAACAGCCATGTTGCTGGATTAAGGTTCCTCTACATTACTGCTTCTGACTTCTTATTGCATCTTCACTTCTACAACACTGAATGTCTGTGCTCAGGTAAATCTACCCTGCTTACACTCCTTATAGTACTTCTCTTGAATATCATTTAACCTGTTTCAATTGCATGAATCAATTTTGCTCTAGTGTGTAGATCTCCCTTTCATCAGAGGAATTTTGGACCTCCATTCTTTTCTTATTTGTTTCTAGAAAGTGCTGTACCATGTAGCTCAGGCTGGCACAATCTCCCTGCATATACAAGGCTTAGCACTAACTTTGCTAATCCTGCCACTTCTGCGTTTTTAGTAATGGGATTGCAACTGTGTGCCACCATACCTAGATGTTTCTGGACTTCACTCAATAAAACTGCCTTCTCCCCTTACTGATAAAATGTCCACCAATTCTTGTTTCATTTAACTTCACAATATTTATCACTTTCTTGAGCTCCATAGCATTTAAGTATTTGTTTGCTTTTCTCTTTCCCAAGAATATAAGAATACAATATAAAAAAGCTTCATACATTTCCACCATTTAATTGTCATTTTAAGGTCAGAGTTGGATGTGCTACAGCTGAAAATCTGATGGGAGAACGTGGTTTGATTATTATTATTAAACTGCTATGTATAATGTATTTAGATGATTATCTCTTAATGGATTGAAACAGTAACAAGTACATAAAACGTATAACCATCATTCTATCCCCTTCATTTAAGATATGGACTGGATTTTAAAAAGGATGAGCCCATCAAATAAGAAGACAAAACTCATTTTATGTATTCCTAACTACTAAAACTTGGGCTTCAAAACACACTCTTTGCACATTTTTTTAATTTATTAATCATTTTATTTGTTCACATTTCAGATGTTATCCCCCTTTCCTGTCTCCCTTCCATGAATCCCTCACCACAAACTCCCTTTGACTCTAAGAGGGTGATGCTCATATATTTTTAAATGATAATGCATTTGACATTATTAATTTGGGATCATTATGGCAGGAGAGTAGTATTTTCTCACTAAAAAATATAAAAATAATTGAGAATAATAATAGTATAGCCTACATTAGTAAATTTAAAGAAAAATGCAATGGACTCATATAAATAATCTTTAATCAAATAATTTGTTATCTGTTGTTTTCTGTAATCTGTGTTATAAGTGTTATTGTCTTTCTTTTAATTTTTCATTTTAATACAAGTATACTATTTCTGCTTTTAATTTCCCTATTTATAATTGAACATAATCGATTGATCTCATAAACATTTTTAGTTATCTAAATGTTAAAATAGCTAATGACATTTCATGGCAATCTTTTAATCTTTTACTCGCTATTATAGCCTACAGTTTTATCAAAGAAAATATAGCATATAGTTAACAGAATGTTCTATTCGTGTCAACTTGCCATTAGCTATTAGCACTTACTCCTAAACACTAGTGGATTTATACAGAAAAGACTGTGACAGATTTAATATCCTAGAAGGAAAACATATGGGACATTAATATTGAAAGGATTTAGAAATAGACAAAGAAGCTGAGTTTTATATAGGAGCTCATGGCCTGGAAACTGTGAGCTCAAAGTAACTTCAATCAGAATTGGGGGTGTTCTTTCAGAGTTCATGCAGTATAAGGACTTTGTTTCATAGCTGTCTGAACAACTTATCTTTTTCTCTATGGCTTTTAATTAGATGAAGCTCCAATATTCTGGCATCATGCATTACTTATGCTGTAAACAGAGCCACAAAGAAGAGCATTCAAATTATAAACTTTGAAGTAAAAAGATCTCATACAAATGATTCAATTCTTTGTAATTTTGGATGAAACACTAAGGTTATTTAAGTTACAATTTCCTTTCTGTAATGAGGAAATTATCACAATCTATGGGAAAATGTAATGAGTTAATGTATGCAAAGGCGCTTACATGTTCCTTGCAGCATAATAAAGTATTCCAAAATATTTCCTATTCTTTATACTTAACCTGAATGCTTAAAACTTGTTATTGCTTAGTATCTTTTTTTCACTAAGCCTTCAAAGCTCAGGTTCATAAAACCTTGTCACAAATCAACCTACAGGAAAATCAATGAGAAAGCTTACTGGGGAACCAATTGTTGAGTAAGAATATTGAGAAAAAGAAGACTCAGCCTCGCCAAAATATATGGAAACTAGGAGAGTGTAAACTGAGAATATGCATTGGTTTGGAAATACGTTTAACATTACTTCCCATTAAGTATTCCCTATAGTTTGTTTTTAAAATGTAGCCATAATAAACACAGTGAAAACATCATTAACCTGTGACTTACTGTGCATAAGAATTTGTTTTTTTTTAATGATATTATTAAAATAATACCAATCAGTTGAGAAACAGTAAGGCTACTCAAAGGGCTACTTCCAGCCAGCTGGGGACATTCACATTCACATTTTGCACAAAATGATACTATTAACCAAACAATGTAAGAAGAATATGATTTTAGTCACCCTTGAATTATATGACAGTTTTTGTGGAAGAAAATGTCAAAATGACAAATAGGTGGATTGTGACTACTAGGTTAAAAAGAAAAGTGACAGTTGTAAGATAACCAGAGAGTTGTGCACTGGAAATGATATTTAGAGTCAGGCATAATACAAGAATAAAATTTTATTCTATTACCTGGGAGAAAGCAAACATTAAAAAGGAAAATGTGAGGCATGAAGAAAGGGAGAGGTACCAATTTAAAAAGCCAATTTGAAGTAGCTTTAGCATTAGATAGTATATTGGTCATTTTTATGATTGCTGTGAGAAAATATCTGGGAAAAGCAAGTTAATGAAAGAAGAGATGACCTTGACTGATTTATGTTTACAGTCCATCATGGTGGGAATTCATGCAGTGCAAGTAACTCCAGCAGGTGGCAGCAACTGAGATGATTGTTTATACAGTGCCATAGACAGGAAGCAGGAAGAAGGGACTGATTTTTTTCCTTCCTTTATAGCTGAACATTCAACATTACTGACACAGGAGAACCACTTATTTTCAATAGATTGAACAACTTTTCTGTACAGATCTCTGGATTTCTTGCAAGAATGATTATTTTATGATCAGTGAGTACAGCAATATCATATGGGCATACACACAGACAATATTTATTTTATCAGCATGCAATTATCATTAATCATCGCAGCATATCATAACATGAACTTGTGGGTGCACACACATGTGGAGAAGAGAGGCTTATTCCTTCTCCACCTAGTTTTTAAGGTAGTCTTTAACTGGACATGGATTCTGTGATTGGCTAGAATGGCTGTCCAAAGAACTCCTAGGATACTCTCATCATCCCCATCACTGGGAATCACAGATTCATGCTGCCATTACTGGCTTTTATGTGGGTACTAAGAAACTAAATTCAGGTTTTCTATATGAATATTCCTTAGCAACAGAACCATCTCTCCAACTCAACAAAAATGTTTCTAAAGCAATTTGATAGGCATATTAAATCTACGTAACAATATAATAGTAAATGTTTCACTATTGAGTTATGTGTTCCCCCAAGCAACATACCTATTCTTTGGACCACAGTACTAAATGTGAATGCCCTCTTGGGAAGCAGGCATTGATTTCAATGTGCAAACTGTTCATTGAACCAAATATAGTCTTTTCACTGTTGGCTTCTGGAGTTTTTATAACTTTGCATAAAGATAAGTGTAACGTGCTGGGTTCATAACAAAGCAAGATGGTCTGCTGCAGTTCTATCCTAGAATCTCACATAGTAGCTTCCACCATTCTGAAGACCTGTCAGCAGGAAGGGTATTTCAGTCCCGTCTCCGGCTGATTTCTCAGTGTTCTGTAACAAGAGGAATAGCCTCCAGTAAGAAGATTTCACTTTTTAGTTCTGTGCTGAAGTGTGACAATGTCCTATTTGTATGGTATATGAAGCCTCAGCTCATTCCCATTTCCATCCCCAGTGGCCAGTGACTCCTAGGTGGTATCTGTCTTTGGATTTGGAAATTTCAGCAAACAATCTGATGGGCTCTAGTAATGCTCTTACCCACTCATGTAGGGGCTTCTTATCAAACTCTTTAACTGCTGATGGGCCCCTCAGGTGTCTGACATTAAAGAATACTGTGGAAAGAGATGAGAATGAAAAGCCAGTTCATATTGACTTCATCTATCTGGAAGAGACGTAGGGGATTCTATGCAAGGCAGTTCATTGTCAGCATGTTTAAAACACAGTACAAATTGAGAAAAAGTTCCCAGGCAACAAGCATTCCTATTTCAGAATTCCAGTTAACAATCATTGCAATTTCATGTACATAATAAAGTTTACACAGTACATGTGGATATAAGGATAGCTTTTATGACTAAAAGACTTACAATCTAATGCAGTCTCTGACTGAGACAGCAGAGAGGTGAACAGGCCATAGAGCACGTGTGACATCTGCCCTAAGGATTGTTAATGGTCTAGGAAGGGAAGACATTCCAGAGAATTCAGGTGAGGTTTGCTTATATAGCAAAAGGTAGGTAAGGTTTGCATCCACAGATAGCAAGAAGGTCACCAGATTGTTAACAAAATCCACTCCCAGCATTCTTGGTGGACAAACAGATATTTTGTCTCCTCCACTAGGAAGAAGTCCCTATGTGTTTAACATTCATGGTTTCCCAAGTGATTTGCAGACATAAGGATCTTATGCCCCCAAGAAGGTGCAGGTTTTACTGTCTTTTTAGATGATTTCCCAACTCCTCAAGTCTCAAAAGCTATCATTATAAAAGAAACTTTTTCTGTTTTCAGTGAGCAGGTTCTGATAGTCCAGGAATACGGCCATAGTTTACCAACTCATGTATGCTTTTTACAATGTGTCATCTTGTCTTCTCATTCTGAGGTGATACTCTCTCATAAAGACTACACATCCATCAACAAAAGACAGTTTCAGAGAAATGAACTATGTTTCTTAACCATTTTTATACCCCAAGGAGAGCAAGGACATTTACCCAATATAATGAACTAAAAATTCTTTGTATGTATGTGCTTTTATTTGGTTACAGTTTGTGGTTCCTTGTTTGTGCTTATTTGCTTTGTTTTTGTTTATTTGTTTGTTTTGTTGGTTAGTTTTGGTTTTGGTTTGTCTGTATAGGTATGTTTTCTTGGTTTTGAGGCTTTGTTTTATTGTGTTTTTGTTTGTGAAAGAATTTAAAATTGGGTTGGTAGGACATTAAGATGATCTGGAAGGACTTGGGAGAGGAAAAGAATATAATCAAATTCTCCTTAAACTTAAAAACTGCTTTAAAGAATGAAAAAGAAAAAGAGAGGGAGATTACTATGTGTGTCACCCCAAATCCAGATGAATGTTGACCCCTCCTTAATGTTGGTCACCTCTCCAACTCTGGTTAACACTTCATTATTCATGGAATCTGTAATTCTTGAAAAAGTAATTAAGTTTGTAATGTGCAAAAAAAAGTCTTAATTTTATTCTAAACTAAAAACTTCACTTTTTCATTTTCATCAAAGATTTTTAAAACCTTTTATTGTTTGAGAATTTCATACATGTATATAATTTAGTTGGATCCAATTAAAATCCCTATTTCCTCCCCTGCATATTTCTCTTCCATCATGAAGTTTTACTCCTAACTTCATATGCTTTCCTTTTCAATTCACTCAGTTGACACAGTGCTTCTTGTATGTGCATAGGTGCAGTACCAACTATGGGAGAAGAGATTGTCTCTCAGAAGCTACATCTATGTAGAAAACTGCCTTCCTCTCCCAGCACCCATCAGTTGTCAATGGCTCCTCAGCTATGGGTGGAAGTTCATGAGCCATTCCTTAAACCATGCTGGGATTTTTTGCTAGCTTGACCTCATAGAGATCTTATCCATGACGTCACAGTCACTGTTGGTATGTTAGTGAAATGGCAATGTCATGTTTTACTTCAGAAATCTCCTACCCCTTGCTCTAACAGTTTTTTTCTCTTCCACAATGCTCCCTCAGTCATGGGGGAAGGAAATACTATTTATGCTCTATTTAGATGTAAACTCATTACAAAAGTATCCTTCTCTACACACTCATTCGATGTAGGATTCTGTGGGTATCAGTATCTACTGCCAAAAGAAGCTTCTCTGATGAAGGAAGTGAGACATATCAATCTGTGTCTATTAAGATAGGAGCATCAGAGGCAGTTTAACACTTGGTCCATTTAGTAGAATACTAATATCAGGTTTTCCCCTATGCCTATGACCTAGGTAGCCATGAGACTTTGGTCTATTAAACATTAGCTGAAATGAGTAACAAATTTGAGAGGATGTCCTATATTGAATCTGAAAATGGTTAGTTAACCCTATTACAGTTATGACACTATCTCAGCAGTGTGTATAACTAGTAATGCCAGAACTTATTGTAGCTTATAAGGCTCAAAGCTGAGGAAGAAAGATCATTGACTTATTTTCTTCCCAGGTAGCATACACAGAACCTCAAAAACAAGCTAATAATAATCAAGATTCTGTGCCAGTACTAGTGCTCTTTGTCCTATAACTCAAAGATATTATCTTCTATATAGGGTCTTACCATTAACTTTTGGAGGATAATCAAGAAAAATGGAAAAATCCTGAAATAATAGAATGTATAATACTTCACTTACCCACAAATCAAACATAGGTTAGCCATACCTAATATATATATATATATATATATATATATATATATATATATATATATATATATATATATATAAAATCAAATGAGAAGCTAATCATAGTATGTATCCATTAACATATTATATATGTTATAACAATTCTCCACATTGTATGTTGCCTTTCCTTTATTTGTTAATTGTGGCAATAGCTATTAATCATGTTTGAATATAAACATGAAAATGAAAAATAGAGAAAAAATTAGGACTCCATTAAGTTTTATGCAGCTTCTGAAGTGATTTACTACAGATGGATTTTTCAATAGTGCCTTTTAAATGATGTTTTGGGGAAGTATAACACTAGCTTTAGAACAACGAATATTGTACATTGTAGTTCATTGATGTTAATTTCAAGATGTGGATTTTTCAGCAGCTTTAGGCAAAATCCAAGAAATCATACCAAATATTTAACATAAACCACACTTGCCAATATGCCTTGGGCTTCTGATTACTAAATTAAATTTTCCCACATTGATTAACTGGAGAAGGTTTTATATATATTTTTTTTGTTTTGTTTTGTTTTGTTTTGTTTTGTTTTGTTTTTTGGTCTAATTGCTTTTATTTTCTCCTTATACTGTAGAAGTTGCCAAAGTTGACTAACAAAATATTTGAACACACGGACATGGAAAAGGAATAAGACACCATGGGCTAAACAAGAGAACTTACTAAAATCTTCCTAAACCTCAGTTTCTCCCAGGACAGAATCACTATCCCACAAGCCATGACCTTATATGCAGGCATCTATGATAATAAATGCAACCAAGAGATGGTGTCAACTTTAAGGGAAGCATTTTAACCATTTAAATCTGCTTCAAATTTTCATTCCAAAACGGTTTAATTATTTTCTAAATAAGTAAATGTAAAAACCGTGTGATCATACTACAGGGACATCCTGATTACAGATTTACCCGTCATACCCTCATGTAAGTGCTTATATGGTAGGAAAAATTCTCTATTAGTACTTCTCAAAAGCTGCCTATTTTTTCAGAGGACTGTCGTGTTACTTATCAGAAGGATGTGGATCTTGATCTGGTTTAGAAAGGACCAATATTGTAAAATAAAAAATTGTTTGAATTATTTCAAAGAGATAGTTCTAAGTTGTTGAGAGGCAGGAGAGAGAGAGAAAGAGAGAGAGAGAGAGAGAGAGAGAGAGAGAGAGAGAGAGAGAGAGAGAGAGAGAGAGGAGAGAGAGATAGGGGTGTTACTCATTAAACATGAATGTCATGTCTTAACTACTCCTCCAAGACTACAGCAATAGTAACTTATGTAGCTCTGGTATTGGATAAATTATGTTTTCCTCTAAATGTTGCCACATAACTTTTAAAGCAATCTCATTTGCACTCATCTGACACTGGATTTCATAATATGTAAGCACCTTGAGAAAATTTTCTGTCTGCCAGCTTCATAATTTAATTCTTATAAAGTCAGTTTATGTCACATAGTCTAATGCATTTTTCCATTCATTATAGCATCACCAGTTGAAGCATATTCTTTTTCATAACTCTACCAGACGTTTCAACAATCTGACTTGAATATATACACAATATTCCAATATATGATAATATAACACGATTTGAAGGATGTTAATATCGTTTCTGCCTGCAAATGTCATTATTTTCTGATTTAAAATAAAACTCACATTTGAACATCTCCTTCCAATGGTGAAAGCAGAAATGAGTACAAATTTCTATAAACTTAGGGATTTATACTTACCCTAAAAAGCTATAATCATACTTAGTTGATTGTTCTCGGGTGTTAAAAGAATTCTAATAGTATGACTTTGTGTATTAATTAATTAATGATTAAAATGAGTTTATTTTAATAAGACATTTCCTAGTACAGATCTCTCTTCCCTTGACTGAGTTTTATTAAATAAAATATAACAAAGAAGAATCCATAAGTATGTATGACTCTTGAAAGTAACACAAAAAGTTAGTGGCCATTAAGAGAAAAGAATGTGGGGCTAGAGAGATGCCTCATAGATAAGAATATACAGCTCACACACAGGATCATAGTTTGGATCCAAGCATCCATGTCAGGCAGCTACGCAAGTGCCTAGAACTTCAGCTTCTAGTAGATCTGCATTTCGTAGTTCTACATTTCTGGATTCAACAGTGGGTTGATGTTTCATCACCCACATGCGCATATCTTCCGAGAGACACACAGATATACACAACATTGAAAATAAAATAATTATGATAAACAAAAAGAAAGTCATATTCTCATTTTTGTAGCTGCATAAAAGTCACTACTAATGTTTATTAAGCATCATAAAATTAGAGTTAACTGCTTCTGAATATTATAAATAAAACTGCTATGAACATAGTGGAGCATGTGTCCTTGTTATAGGTTGGAGTATCTTTTGGGTATATACTAAGTCATCATATAGCTGAGTCTTCAGGTAGAAATATTTCCAGTTTTCTAAGGAACCTCCAGATTGATTTCCAAAGTGCTTGTATCAGCTTCAAATCCCACCAGCAATAGAGAAGTATTCCTCTTTTTCCACATCCTCGCCAGCATCTGCTGTCACCTGAGATTTGATCTTTGGAGTTCTGATTGGTGTAAGGTGGAATCTCAAGTTCATTTTGATTTGCATTTCCCTGATGACTAAGGACAATTCCTTGGGTGCTTCTTGGCCATTTGAAATTCCTCATTTGAGAGTTCTTTGTTTAGCTCTGTACCCCAGTTTTAAATTGGGTTGTTTGGTTTTATGGAGTCTAACTTCTTGAGTTCTTTGTATATTTTGGATTTTAGCCCTCTATAGAATGTAGACTTGATAAAAATCTTTTCCAAATTTGTAGTTACCACTTTGTGCCATTGACAGTGTCCTTTGCCTTACATAAGCTTTTAAATTTTATGAAGTTCCATTTGTGAAAAGTTGATCTTAGAACCTGAGCCATTGGTTTTCTGTTCAGGAAATTTTTCCCTCTGCCAATGTGTTTGAAGCTTTTTTTCACTTTCTCTTCTATTAGATTCAGCATATCTGGTTTAATGTGGGGGTTCTTTATGATGGTTACAGAAAATGTGGTACATTTACACAGTAGAATACTACTCAGCTACTAAAAATGACAACATCATGAATTTTACAGGCAAATGGATTGAACTAGAAAATATCATACTGAGGGAGGTAACCCAGACTCAAAAGGACATACATGGGATGTACTCACTGATAAGTGAATATTAACCCCAAATATCACAATATTCACGATACAATTCACAGACCATAGTAAGCCAAACAAGAAGGTAGACGAAAGTGTGACTGCTTCGATCCCACTTAGAAGGGGAAACAATATAATCATGGAAGTCAGAGTGAGAGAGGAAACTGGGTGGGAGAGGGGAGGTAAGAGAATAGGGGGACAGGGTTAGGTATGAGAAGAGAAAGGAGAGAAGTCTAGAGGGCCAGGAGAATGAAAGAAAAATGTAGCAGTGGGGGGTAGAAAACTGGAGAACCACTAGAAAGTCCCAGATGCCAGAGGTGTGAGATACTCACATGGGGTGACATTATTCTAAATACCCAACAGCCAACAATGAGGAGATAGAACCTGAAAAGACCAGGAGATAGATAAGGCCCTCAGTAGAGGAATGGGGTTACCCACCCATCTCAAAATCTTTAACTCAGAATTATTCCTGTTTAATGGAAACAGAGGGAGAAGAAGAAGAAGAAGAAGAAGAAGAAGAAAAAGAAGAAGAAGAAGAAGAAGAAGAAGAAGAAGAAGAAGAAGAAGAAGAAGAAGAAGAAGAAGAAGAAGAAGAAGAAAAACAGCAAAGTGGCTGGATATAAAATTAACTCTAACAAATCAGTAGCCTTCCTATACTCAAAGGATAAACAGGCTGAGAAAGAAATCAGGGAAATGACACCCTTCACAATTGTCACAAACAATATAAAGTATCTTGGTGTGACTCTAACCAAGCAAGTGAAAGATTTGTACGACAAGAACTTTAAGTCACTGAAGAAAGAAATCGAAGAAGACCTCAGGAGGTGGAAAGATCTGCCATGCTCATGGATCGGAAGGATTAATATAGTAAAAATGGCCATCCTGCCAAAACCAATCTACAAATTCAATGCAATCCCCATCAAAATTCCAACTCAATTCTTCATAGACTTAGAAAGAGCAATTCTCAAATTCATTTGGAACAACAAAAAACCCAGGATAGCAAAAGCTATCCTTAACAACAAAAGAACCTCTGTGGGAATAATCATCCCTGATCTCAAGCTGTACTACAGAGCAGTAGTGATAAAAAACTACATGGTATTGGTACAGTGACAGGCAGGTAGATCATTGGAATAGAATTGAGGACCCAGAAATGAACCCACACACATATGGCACTTGATCTTCGACAAAGGAGCTAAAACCACTCAGTGGAAAAAAGACAGCATTTTCAACAAATGGTGCTGGGTCAACTGGAGGTCTACATGCAGAAGACTGCAAATTGATCCACTCCTATCTCCTTGCACAAAGCTCAAAAACAAGTGGATTAAGGACCTCCACATAAAACCAGTTACACTGAATCTAATAGAAGAGAAA
>CM052708.1:32431771-32466765 GCA_028551405.1 Uromys caudimaculatus | reverse complement strand
ATTTGGACTACATATGAGGCAGAAGAATCACCTCGATGGCCACCAGGGAGAAAGGAGAGGACTTTGGGCCTGAGGGTGCTAGTGGCCCCAGTAAAAGGGAATGTCAAGGTGGGAATATGGGAATGGGTGGGTGGGTAGGTGGGAGGAGGAATTCCCTCACAGAGGCGGGGAGGGGGAGGGGACACGGGGTTTCCAAAGAGAAGGGGAATCATCGGAAATGTAAATAAAGTATCAAAAATAAAGAAAGAAAAGGAAAAAAATAAAAAAATAAAAAAAAAAATATTGTGAAGCCAAATGAGGAATACCAACACTGGTATTTTTGTAGAAATGAAACCGTAAGAAAAATATAAAAAGTATAAATATGATGAATTTAGAGATTGTATTTCTTATTAATGGATAAGAATCAAGGGTTAAATAAAGGGAGAACTTTAAAACAAATGAGATTTAAACCAAAGATAAATGGAAACAGAGTTTACCTAAACCACAGATGCAATTGCATTTTGAAGAATGTTCTAAAATTTCCTATATACAAAATTGTTGTAAGTAAACAACATCATGTTATAGCACAAGAAACTAAACAATAAAAGGGAAAATAAACCCAAAGTTAATAAAAGGGGGAGAATAATAATCGCTGGAAAAAATAAGTGAAATAGAAACCAGCTAAGTAATAGGAGGATAGTTTGCAAAATTTTGAGTTACTACAGAGTTTTATCAAGATTAAAAAAATGCGACATCTGGGTTCATTCCACTTCTGGATATTAAAAACAAAGCTGTTATGAACATAGTGGAGCATGTGTCCTTGTTATATGTTGGAGCATCTTCTGGGTATATGACCAAGAGTGCTATAGCTGGGACCTCAGGTAGTACTATGTCTAATATTCTGAGGAACCGCCAGACTGATTTCCAGAGTGGTTGAACCAGCTTGCAATGCCACCAAAAAAGGAAGAGTGTTCCTCTTTCTTTCTTTTATTTTTTCTGTTTTTTTTTTGCAATTGTCAAAAATGTAATGTTGTAAAGTGTGTTTATTATTAAATAATTAAATATTATTATTAAATTATTATTTCTTAATTTTTATTTTTTGGATTATTTATTTACATTTCAAATGTTTCCCCCTCTCCAGGTCTCCACTTTGGAAACCCCTTATCCCCTCTCCCCTCCCCCTGACACTATGAGGGTATTCACCCACCAACCTACAAGCCCATCCACTCCTGTCTTCCCACTTTGGCATTCCCCTATACTGGAGCCTCTAACACTCTCAGGCTCAAGGGCCTATCCTCCCCCTGATGGCCAACAAGGCCCTCCTCTGCCACATATGTGGTCCGAGCCATGGGTCCCTCGATGTGTATTTTTTGGGTGGTGGTCTAGACTCCAGGACGACCTGGCGCGGGGGGAGGAGGGTCAGTCCAGTTGACGCTGTTGCTCCCTCCATGGGGCTGCAGACTCCCTCAGCTCCTTCAGTCCCTTCTCCAAATCCTCCACCTGGGACCTCACACTCAGTCCAGCAGTTACTGTAAAGTGAAACTTGTGTATTCCGAACATTTGGGCTAATACCCACTTATCAGTGAGTACATACCATGTTCGTTCTTTTGTGACTGAATTACCTCACTCAGGATGATATTTTCAAGTTCCATCCACTTGCCTGCAAATTTCATTAAGTCGTTGTTTTTAATAGCTGAGTAGTACTCCATTGTGTAAATGTACCACATTTTCTGTATCCATTCCTCTGATGAGGGACATCTGGGTTGTTTCCAGCTTCTGGCTATTATAAATACGGCTGCTATGAGCATAATGGAGCATGTGTCTTTACTACATGTTGGAGCATTTTCTGGGTATATGCCCAGGAGTGGTATAACTGGATCCTCAGGTAGTATTATGTCCATTTTCCTGAGGGTCTGCCAAACTGATTTCCAGAGTGGTTGTACCAGCTTGCAATCCCACCAGCAATGGAGGAGTGTTCCTCTTTCTCCACATCCTCGCCAGCATCTGCTGTCACCTGAGTTTTTGATGTTAGCCATTCTGACTGGTCTGAGGAGGAATCTCAGAGTTGTTTTGATTTGCATTTCCCTGATGACTAAGGATGTTGAGCATTTCTTTAGGTGCTTCTCAGTCCTACGAATTTCCTCAGTTGAGAATTCTCTGTTTAGCTCTGTTCCCCATTTTTGATAGGGTTATTTGTTTCTCTGGAGTCTGACTTTTTGAGTTCTTTGTATATATTAGATATTAACCCTCTATCGAATGTAGGATTGGTAAAGATCTTTTCCAAATCTGTTGGTTGCCACTTTGTCCTATTGACAGTGTCCTTTGCCTTACAAAATCTTTGCAATTTCATGAAGTCCCATTTGTTGATTCTTGATCTTAGAGCATAAGCCATTGGTGTTCTGTTCAGGAACTTTTCCCCTGTGCCCATATGTTCGAGATTTTTTCCCATTTTCTCTTCTATTAGATTCAGTGTATCTGGTTTTATGAGGAGGTCCTTGATCCATTTGGATTTAAGCTTTGTACAGGGAGATAGGAATGGATCAATTGCATTCTTCAACATGTAGACCGCCAGTTGAACCAGCACCATTTGTTGAAAATGCTTTTTTCGACTGAGTGGTTTTAGCTCCTTTGTTGAAAATCAAGTGACTGTAGGAGTGGGTTTATTTCTGAGTTTCAATTCTATTCCATTGATCTACCTGTCTGTCACTGTACCAATACCATGCAGTTTTTTTTATCACTACTGCTCTGTAGTACAGCTTGAGGTCAAGGTTGCAGATTTCCCCAGAAGTTCTTTTATTGTTGAGAATAGTTTTTGCAATCCTCGGCTTTTTGTTATTCCATATGAATTTGAGAACTGCTTTTTCTAAGTCTATGAAGAATTGAGTTGGAATTTTGATGGGGATTGCATTGAATCTGTAGATTCCTTTTGGCAGGATGGCCATATTTATTATATTAATCCTGCCAATCGATGAGCATGGGAGATCTTTCCATCTTCTGAGGTCTTCTTCAATTTCTTTCTTCAGAGACTTGAAATTCTTGTCATACAGATCTTTCACTTGTTTGGTTAGAGTCACACCAAGATACTTTATATTATTTGTGACAACTGTGAAGGGTGTGATTTCAATAATTTCTTTCTCAACCCGTTTATCCTTCAAGTATAGGAAGGCTACTGATTTGTTTGAATTAATTTTATATCTAGCCCCTTTGCTGAAGTTGTTTATCAGCTGCAGCAGTATGCTGGTAGAGTTTTTCGGGTCACTTAAGTATACGATCGTATCATCTGCAAATAGTGATATTTTGATTTCTTCCTTTCTGATTTTTATCTCTTTGACCTCCTTTTGTTGTCTAATTGCTCTAGCTAGAACTTCAATTACTATATTGAATAGATAGGGAAAGAGAGGACAACCTTGTCTAGTTCCTAATTTTAGTGGGATTGCTTTAAGTTTCTCTCCATTTAGTTTGATATGGGCTACTGGTTTTCTGTATATTGCTTTTACTATGTTTAGGTATGGGCCTTTAATTCCTGATCTTTCCAAGACTTTTATCAAGAAAGGATGTTGAATTTTGTCAGATGCTTTTTCAGCATCTAATGAAATGACCATGTGGTTTTATTCTTTGAGTTTGTTTATGTAGTGGATTACATTGATGGGTTTTTGGGTATTGAACCATTCCTGCATCCCTGGGATGAAGCCTACTTGATCATGATGAATGATCATTTTGATGTGTTCTTGGATTTGTTTTGTGAGAATTTATTTGAATTTTTATTGAATTTTTATATTCGCATCGATATTTATAAGGGAGATTGGTCCGAAATTTTCTTTCTTTCTTGAGTCTTTGTGAGGTTTTGATATTAGTGTAACTGTGGCCTCATAGAAGGAATCGGGTAGTGTTCCTTCTGTTTCTATTTTGTGGAATAGGTTGAAGAGTATTGGTATTAGGTCTTCTTTGAAGTTCTGATAGAATTCTGCAATGAACTCATCTGGTCCTGGGCTTTTTTTGGTTGGGAAACTTTTAATGACTGCATCTATGTCTGTAGGCATTATGGGACTGTTTAGATGATTTATCTGATCCCGACTTAACTTTGGTATTTGGTATCTGTCAAGAAAATTGTCCATTTCATCTAGATTTTCCAGTTTTGTTGAGTATAGGCTTTTGTAGTAGGATCTGATGATTTTTTAAATTTCCTCAGAACCTGTTGCTATATCTCCCTTTTCATTTCTAATTTTGTTAATTTGGATACTGTCTCTGTGCCTTCTGGTTAGTCTGTCTAAGGGTTTATCTATCTTGTTGATTTTCTCAAAGAACCAGCTCCTAGTTTTGTTGATTCTTTGTATAGTTCTTTTTGTTTCTGCTTGGCTGATTTCTGCCTTGAGTTTGACTATTTCCTGCCTTCTACTCCTCTTGGCTACATTAGCTTCCTTTTGTTCTAGAGCTTTCAGGTGTGCTGTTAAGCTGCTAGTGTATGCGCTCTCCAGTTTCTTTTTGGAGGCACTCAAAGCTATAAGTTTTCCTCTTAACACTGCTTTCATTGTGTCCCATAAGTTTGGGTATTTTGTACTTTCATGTTCATTAAATTCTAGGAAGTCTTTGATTTCTTTCTTTACTTCTTCCTTGACCAAGTTATCATTGAGTAGAGCATTGTTCAGCTACCATATGTATGTGGACTTTCTGTTGTTGTTGCCACTGAAAACCAACTTTAGTCTGTAGTGATTCTATAGAAGGCATGGGATTATTTCAATCTTCTTATATCTGTTGAAGTTTGTTTTGTGACCAATCATATGGTCAATTTTGGAGAAGGTACCATGAGGTGCTGAAAAGAAGGTATATTCTTTTGACTTAGGATGAAATGTTCTATAGATATCTGTTAAATCCATTTGGTTCAGACCATCTGTTAGTTTCACTGTGTCTCTGTTTAGTTTTTGTTTCCATGAGCAGCCATTGGTGATGATGGGGTGTTGAAGTTTCCTACTATAATTGTGTGAGAGGCAATGTGTGCTCTGAGCTTTAGTAAAGTTTCTTTCATGAATGTGGGTGCCCTTGGATTTGGAGCATATATGATCAAAATTGAGAGTTCTTCTTGGCAGATTTTTCCTTTGATGAGTATGAAGTGTCCTTCCTTATCTTTTTTGAAGTCGATTTTTTCTGATTAGAATGGCTACTCCAGCCTATTTCTTGGGACCATTTGCCTGTAAAAATGTTTTCCAGCCCTTTACTCTGAGGTAGTGTTTGTCTTTTTCACTGAAGTACTTTTCCTGAATACAGCAAAACTCTGCCTCCTCTTTATGGATCCATTCTGTCAGTCTATGTCTTTTTATTGGAGAATTGAGTCCATTGATGTTAAGAGATATTAAGGAATAGTGATTTTTGCTTCCTGTTATTTTCAATGTTATTTTTATGTTTGTGTGGCTATCTTCTTTTGAGTTTGTTGAAAGATTACTTTCTTGCCTTTTCTAGAGTGTAGTTTCCCTCCTTGAGTTGACATTTTCCATCTACAATCCTTTGTAGGGCTGGGTTTGTGGAAACATATTGTGTAAATTTGGTTTTGTCATAGAATATTTTGGTTTCACCATCTATGGCTTGACAATTTTGCTGGATACAGCAGCCTAGGCTGGCATTTGTGTTCTCTTAGGGTCTGTATGAGTTCTCACCAGGATCTTCTAGCTTTCATAGTTTCTGGCCAGAAGTCTGGTGTAATTCTGATAGGTCTGCCTTTAAATGTTACTTGGCCTTTTCCCCTTACTGCTTTTAATATTCTTTCCTTGTTTTGTGTATTTGGTGTTTTCACTATAATGTGACAGGAGGAATTTCTTTTCTGGTCCAATCTATTTGGAGTTTTGTAGGCTTCTTGTATATTTATTTTCATCTTTTTCTTTAGGTTAGGAAAGTTTTCTTCTATGATTTTGTTGAAGATATTTACTGGTCCTTTAAGTTGGGAATGTTCACTTTCTTCTATACCTATTATCCTTAAGTTCTGTCTTCTAATTGTGTCCTGGATTTCATGGATGTTTTGGGTTAGGAGCTTTTTGCCTTTTGCAATTTCTTTGACTGTTGTGTCTCTGTTGTCTATAGTATCTTCTGCTCCTGAGATTCTCTCTTCCATCTCTTGTATTCTGTTGGTGATGCTTGCATCAATGACTCCTGATCCCTTTCCTAAGTTTTCTAACTCCAAGGTTGTCTCCCTTCGTGATTTCTTATTGTTTCTATTTCCATTTTTAGATCCTGGGTGGTTTTGTTCATTTTCTCCATCTGTTTGATTGTGTTTTCCTATAATTCTTCCTGTTTGATTGTGTTTTCCTGTAATTCTTTAATGGATTTTTGTGTTTCCTCTCTAAGGGCTTCTAGTTGTTTACCTGTGTTCTCTTGTATTTCCTTAAGGGAGTTATTTATTTCCTTCTTAAAGTCTTCTATCACTATCATGAGAAATGATTTTAAATCTGAGTCTTGCTTTTCTCATGTGTTGGGTTATCCAGGGCTTGCTGTGGTGGGAGAGCTGGGTTCTGATGATGCCATGTAGCTTTTGTTTCTGTTCCTTATGTTCTTACCCTTGCCTTTCACCATCTGGTTAACACTGGTGTTAGCTTTTCTTACTCTCTCTGGCTGTGGCTTATCCCTCCTGCAATCCTCTGTGTCAAAATTCCTTGAAGACCAGCTCTCTCTGAGATGAATTTGGGTTTGGAGAGCTGTAGCACAGTGTCAGCTCTGGGGTGCAGACAGAAACCAGAAGGATCTAGTCCCCAGCTGTCCCTTGGTTCCTGTGTCCTGATGGCTCTGCAAGGGTCCCTCTTGATCCAGTGAGTTTGAACAGAAGTGATGGTCTTGCTTATGCTCGAAGGTGTGTCAGCAGTCCTGGGATACCAGCTCTCTCCTGGCACTATTTGAGTATGGAGCCCTGTGTCACAGGATCAGCTCCTTGGCCGCCGGAAGAAACCAGAAGACCACTCTTCAGTCATTGTGTACTGGGATTCCTGGTGGGACTCTCTGAGTAGACAGGCTTGTCCATACTCCTGGGTGTCTAGCTTTCTCCTGGCACTATTTGGCTATGGAGCCCTATGGCACAGGCTGAGGTCCCCAGCCACAGATGGAAACTGGAAGGCTCCTGTCCCAGGCTTTTCCTCAGTCTCTGTGTCCCGAGTGCCTGGGAGGCTAGTTTTCTCCTGGCACTTTTTGGCTATGGAGCCATGGTGGCACAGGCAGAAGTCTCCTGGCACAGATGGAAACCAGAAGGCTCCTGTCCCCGGCTTTTCCTCAGTCCCTTTGTCCCAAGGATTCTGGGTGGGTCCTGCTGAGCAGTGGTGCTTGTCTTAACCTCACTCACGGCTTTTCCACACTCCTAGGAGAGTAGCTTTCTCCCGGTGCTATTTGGCTATGGAGCCCTGGTGGTCCAGGTAGAGGTCTCGTGTTCCTCTTTATCTACATCCTTGACAGCATCTGCTGTCACCTGAGTTTTTGATCTTAGCCATTCTGACTGGTGTGAGGTGGAATCTTAGACTTGTTTTGATTTGCTTCCCGGATGACTAAGGATGTTGAACATTTCTTTAGGTGCTTCTCAGCCATTCGAGTTTCCTCAGTTGAGAATGCTCTGTTTAGCAATGTTCCCCAATTTTTGATAGGGTTATTTGGTTGTCTGGAGTCTAACTTCTTGAGTTCCTTGTATATATTGGATATTAGTCCTCTATGGAATGTAGGATTGGTAAAGATCTTTTCCCAATCTGTTGGGTGCCATTTGCCATTTTGTCCTGTTGACAGTGTCCTTTGCCGTACAGAATCTTTGCAATTTTATGAGGTCCCATTTACCAATTACTGATTTTAGAGCATAAGCCATTGGTGTTCTGTTCAGGAAATTTCCCCTTGTATCTATGTGTTTGAAGGTCTTCCCCACTTTCTCCCCTATTAGATTCAGTGTATCTGGCTTTACATGGAGGGCCTTGATCCACTTGGACTTGAGCTTTGTATAAGGAGATAAAAATGTGTCATATTGCATTCTTCTACATGTTGATCTCTAGTTGAAACAGCACCATTTGTTGAAAATGCTGCCTTTTTGCCTCATTAAGGTTTTAGCTCCTTTGTCAAATATCAAGTGAGCATAGGTGTGTAGATTCATTTCTGGGTTTTCCTTTCTATTTCACTGATCTTCTCGCCTGTCTCTGAACCAATAACATATAGTTTTTATCACTATTGCTCTGTAATACAGCTTGAGGTCAGGGATGGTAATTCCCCCAGAAGTTCTTTTATTATTGAGAATAGATTTCACTGTCCTGGGTACATTTATACAATGGAGTACTACTCAGCTATTAAAAACAGTGAATTCATGAAATTCTTAGGCAAATGGATGGAACTAGAAAAAATGATCCTGAGTGAAATAACCAATCACAAAAGAATACACATATATGCACTCACTGATAAGTGGATATTATTCCCAAAGCTCAGAATATCCAAAGTATAATTCACAGACCACATAAAGTTCAAGAAGAAGGAAGACCAAAGTGTGGGTGTTTCAGTCCTTCTTAGAAAGAGGAACAAAATACTCATGGGAACAAATATGGAGGCCAAGTATTGAGCAGAGACTGAAGGAAAGGGCATCCAGATAATGCCCCACCTGGGGATCCATCCCATATACACTCAGCAAGCACAGATACTATTGCTGATGCCAAGAAGTGCATGGTGACAGGATCCTGATATAGCTGTCTCCTGAGAGTCTCTGCCAGTCCTCGACAAAAATGGAGGTAGATGCTCATAGCCATCCATTTGACTGAGCATGGGGTCCCAAATGGCAGAGTTAGAGAAAGGACTGAAGGAGCTGTAGGGGATTGTAACCCAGTAGGAAGAACAACAATACCAAGCAATCAGACACCCCTCCATGTAAATACTTTTTGGTTAGTGGTTTAGTCCCTAGAAGCTCTAGGGGTTCTGCTTAGTTGATATTATTTTTATTCCTATGGGGTTGCAATCCCCTTCAGCTCCTTCAGTCCTTCCTCTACCTCTTCCACTGGGCTCCTAGGGCTCAGTCCAATATTTGGCTGTGAGTATATGCATCTGTATTATTCAGGTGTTGTCAGAGCCTCTCAGGAGACAGCTATTCCAGGCTCCTCTAAGCACCTGCTTCTTGGCATCAGCAATAGTGTATGGGTTTGTTTTCTGCTGATGGGATGGATCCCTAGGTGGGACAGTCTCTGGATAGCCTTTCCTCCAGTCTCTGCTCCAATTTTGTTCCTGTATTTCCTTTAGAGAGGAACAATGCTGGGTTAAAAATTGTGAGATGGGTGGGTGGCCCATCCCTCAACTGGGAGCCATGCCCACCCAAAATATGTGCCCTTTGTTGTGTATTTTTGATTTCCTATTGTGGTGAAAGAGCATAAACTTCTATAGAACTCAAAAATTGAAGGAGGAAGATGAGGAAGATGGATCAGCAGCAGCAATATTTTGGACATTATTTTATGATTCCACCTTATACTCTCAAATAAAATATATAAGTGTATATAACAAAATTATAGATTGATGTTGGTTGTTTGCTCTTTCTCCACTTATAAAGTATACTCCAGTTATGTTGAACTGTTCTTCATACATAGTACAACATTATTAGAAGACGCACTAAGTAATTGTGAAGATTTGAGATACACATTTAAAAATAAAATAATTCCATGTAGGCAAAAAGATATCTTTTCCCACATTCTTCACTCTTTTTGTCCTTTGATCTCTGGTAATATATCCAGTAACATTTATCTTTTCTGAATGAAGAGACAAGGAACATATTGAGGAGACATCAGAAAACAAACATGTTCACACCTTGATCATACCTCGATGAAGAAAGAGGTGATTCAGATCCTACAACTCTAGGACTATGAAAAATTAATTTCTGTTTTAAAAATACCCAGTTTGTGACACTTTGCTACAGAAATAAAAATGACAAAGATATTATTTCACACTTTAAATGGTTAATATATTCACATTTTAAGAATCTTAAGTCAACTGCAAAAATGAATAAATGAAACAAAAATTACTAAAAGTTTTGAGTACTTACTGCCTCAAAGACATCATTCAAATAATGAAAAAAAAAATTGTGAAAGGATATTTATCATTACTGATAACTAGAAATGAAAAATAATCAACCAAAGCAAAACATCATCTCTCACATGTCAGAGTAATTATTTTCACACAGGCAAAACAAATACTAGGAAGGCTGCAGAAAAATACTTCTTGTGTAAAGTTAGTGGAGATGTAAATTACTGTAGTCAGTAAAGAAAAGACTCAAGAGAACCTATGGCATATCACTATCATTAACTACAAGGCTAAAAGTTTGAGGAGTGTCAAATTTCATGCAAACTCTAGTCCAGAGGGTTTCACCCCCATATATCCCGAAATAATGATAGTCATTTGATAAGAGACATGCGATGAGAGAGGCCACAGAAAATCTATGGGGACAACTCTAACTGAGATTCTTAGCAATGGGGGATATGAATTCTGAAGTGGCCACTTCCAGTAGCCAGCCAGGACTCCTAGTGGAGGGATAAGAACAGCAACCCACAACAAAACCTTCAACCCAAAATGGGTCCTGCCCACATGATATGCATGGGAAAACATGGAGCTGAAACTCAGTGAACGGCCAACCAATGACTGCCTGAAACTGAGACCCATCCCACTGGCAGAAGCAATCCCAGACACTATTTATGATACTTTGTTATGCTTGCAAACAGTACCTAGTATGCCTCTCCTCTGAGAAGCTCTACCCAGCACTGAATGGAAAGAGATGCAACAACTCACACGCAAACATTAGATGGAGCTCGAGGAATCTTATAAAAGTATTTGGAGAATGACTGACCCAAAGAGGACAGGGACTCCACAGGAAGACGACAAAATCAACTAACCTGGACCCTTGGGGGCTCCCAGAGACCGAATCACCAAAAACAGAAAATGTGAGCAAAAGATGAACCTAAGCTCCCTGCACATATGTAGATGTAGCAGTTGAGCAGCTTGGTCTTCGTGAGGATCCCTATCAAGTACAGCAGGCTCTGTCCTTGAGACTGTTGCTTGTCTGCCTGTGGAGCCTGTGCTGATACAGGAACTGCTTTGTCTGGTCTCATTGGGAGAGGATGCACCTTGTCCCACAGAAACTTGATGTATGGGTGGGGAAGTGGGAGTGGTGCTAGTGGGGTATTGACACCTTAGAGGAGGAATCCCCCTTCTCATTAGAGAAGGGAAAGGTGGAATGGGGGGAGCACTTTTGTGAGGGGGTTCTGGGAGAAGAAGTGCTGATATTGGGTTGTAAATAAATTTTTAAAAGATTCTTCAAAAATGCCAAAATGGATACCAATATTTAAATGGGATACATTTTCTATTCTTGCTGTATATGAAAACACAAATGCACACATGCTGAGTCCTATCTCTATAACAGTTTGAAAGCTGTAGAAAGGTAAAGTCTAATATGTATGTGAATCCTTGTTTTGGGAAATCAATGTTTGATATGCACACATCTATTTATCAATGCCTATCTATCTATCTATCTATCTATCTATCTATCTATCTATCTATCTATCATCTATCTATCTACCTATTTAGATATGTGATCACTGTAAAGTATTACTGACTTGGAAAGAGTGAATACAATACATTAAGAGAATAATTCACAATTAAATCAAATATAGATACATTTGGGGTACAGTTATATAGGGTTTAGGATGACTATGTGTCAATAACTGAGTTAAGTTTCTCAGGAAAAAGTGGAGGTAAGTTTGAGTTTGACAAATAGGCACATTTAAAAATGTGGGATGGAAGGATGTTATCAATGAAGGTATTGTTATTTGACATATTTCCAACTCTTCAATTTAGAGAAACACCCTACCTGTTTCTGGCATACTCAGAAAAAAATAATTAAATTCAAACTGAGAGCATGAGGATTGATGATACATTGCTTCTTTGCCAAGATTTTGCTTTTCTTGGACATGCTCCAAGCTGGATAATAACTAGCAAGAAGCTGTTTCTGGAATAAATTTAGTAGTAGGACATAAATATTTATTAATCATGTAATTTATATTTTTGAGAATGTAAATACATTTTAGAGTAAACTGTTAAAATCTTACATTCAGAACAATATTTATTTTAGTTATTTGTCTTATAATTGAATATGAGAATAATAATTTGAAGTATATTGAATGATATTTGATATTATATGTTGGTAATAATCACATAATAGACTTCGTACAAGTAACAGTAAATAACAAGTTTTTAAAATTAGTATAAGTCATTAAACAGAGCTAACTTGTACATTTAATGAGTAATTTAGTTTTTAGAAGCTTTATAACTTCATATAAACCTAATTTGTTACATGTGATATTAATGGAAAATCACTGCTGTTTAGCGTAATCTAATAATACATCCTAGGGATAGTTTCCTTGCTTAAAGAAATGTAAAATTGACTGTCTGTGGAACCAATTATAATTATATTTTATTCCTATTCTTATCCCCAGATGTTCATGAACAAACTCTAGCAAATGTTTGCTCTGTGAGTAAAACAGAAAAGTTTTTCTTGAATGCACTATATATGACTGTATTTATCTGCTTTTCATATATATTACTATGATTTTTATAACATATTTCTGTTTTAAAATCCTAAATGAACTCTGATAACTTGAAAGAAAAAATATAGCAAAATATACTGAGGATATTATCTGTTTTGCCAATTAATTTTGTAATATTACAAATTGAACTTACATGCGTATTATTTGACATTTCACATTGAATAATATATTCATTCTTATATCAGTATATTATACTAATATTTTTGTATTCTTGAATAATTTGAATACTGGTTAACGCCTATTTGGTATTGTCAATAATATATTAACATTTCACCCAGATATTTATATTTAATCCTCATAACTGTGCGGGATGGTGACTTTGTACACATAATTATTTTCAGATAAGAAAACTTCAGCTTAATGAAGTTAAATGATCCAGTCAATACTATCAAGTACCCAGGGGTGGGACCAAGATTATTTTTAGTTTGGATGTAAAGTCTGCCACTTACTGTAAAAGTGAAGCCAGAAAATAATTTATTGCAAGAATGTGATCAACCAATCTGCGTAGAAAAATAAAAGGGTTCTACAGAAAATAACGCATATGATCAGTCCAAAAATTTCTAAGATACTAATTACTACCAGTCACACTATACTTGGCCACTGTCTAACACATAGTATCATGACCAGCATGTAGGTTACTAATTCTTGATATTAATAGCTCTGACAGAGAGTGGCTAAATTGTGCCCAGATTTCTGGTGACTAAAAGAGTGAGGTCACTCTATATTTGCTGTTTTAGCAGGTACTAGATTGGAATGGTTAACAGTAAATATTGAAGTAGATAAGTGTCTTAGACTTACTATTGCTATGAAGAGACACAATTACTAAAGCATTGTGTAGGGGAAAGAGGTTTTCTTGCTTATGCTTTCATAACACTGTTCATCATAGGATGATGTGAGTACAGGAACTAAACTGAGACAGGAATCAAGAGGTAGGAACTGATGGAGAGGCTCTGGAGATGTGCTACTTACTGGTTTGCTCTTCATGACTTGTTCAGCCTTCTTTCTTATAGAAGCCAGGACCTCTTTCACAGGAATGGCACCACCACCAACTGATCCTCCTCCATCAACCACTAATTAATAAAAATGCCTTACAAATAATGCAGCTATGAACGTATTTGTGCACCTATCCTTGTGATAGGGTAGAGTGTCCTTTGGGTATATGCCCAGGAGTGGTATATAACTGTGTCATGAGGTAGATTGAGTCTCAAATTTCTGAGAAATCATTATATCTTTTTCCAGAGTTGCTATAAAAGTTGCACCCCTCCCAGCAGTGCAGGAGTGTTCTTCACGTCTTTGCCATCATGAGCCACCACTTTTGATTTTGATCTTAGCTATTATGACAGGTGTATGAGATAACCTCAAAAGAATTATGATTTCCATTTCCCTGATGGTTAAGGAGATTGAACATTTCCTTAAGGTTTTTTTTTTCCCTTTGAGATTCCTCTGTTGAGAATTCTGTTTATATCCGTACCCCATTTTTAAATTGGATTATTTAGTTGGTTGAAGTCTAGTTTCTTGAGTTTTTTATATATTTTGATATTTGCCCTCTGTCAGATGTGGAAGTAGTGAAAATCTTTTCCCAGTGCCATTTTGTCTTATTGGTCATGTTCCTTGCTTTACAGAGGTGTTCAGTTTTATGAGGTCCCAGGTATTGGTTGTTGATCCTGGTGCCTATTGTTCTGTTCAGGAAGTTGTCTCCACTGCCAATTCATTCAAGGTTCTTTCTCCCTTTATTGTCTATCAAGTTCAGAGTATCTCATTATATGTTGAAGTCTTTGATTCATTTGGACTTGAGATTTTGTACAGGATGATAGTTGTGTTCCATTTGAATTCTTCTATATACTGACATTCAGGTAGAACAGGACCATTTGCTGAAGATACTTTCTTTTTCCATTATATATTTCTGGCATTTTTTTCAATAATAGCCAAAAGCTTGAAATAATCTAGGTTTCCCTCCTCAACCAAAAAATAAATAAAGAAAATATGGTATATTTATACAATGGAGTATTACACGGATGTCAAGAACAATGACATCATGAAATTTGCAGGCAAATGGATAGGAATAGAAAAACATCCTCCCGAGTAAGGTAACCTAGACACAGAAAGAAAAACATGTTATGTACTCACTTATATGTAGATATTATCTGTAAAGCAAAAGACAATCATGCTACAGATCACAGACCCAGAGAGTCTAAGCAACAAGGAGGGCTTAAGGGGAAATGCAAGGAACTCTTTCAGAAGGGGAAATAGAATAGATTTCAGCTGTCTCCTAAGAGGCTCTGCCATATCCTGACCAATACAGATGCGGATGCTCACAGCCAACCATTGGACTAAGCACAGGGACCCCAATGGAAGAGTTAGGGAAGAACTGAAGAAGCTGAAGGGACCTTATCTGCCATCAATAGGAGAGGAGGCCCTTGGTCCTGTGAAGTCTTGATGCCCCAGTGTAGAGGAATGCTAGGGTGGTGAGTCAGGAATTGGTGGATGGGTGACAGAGCACCCTCATAGAAGCAGGGTGAGGGGGGAATGACATAAGGTGTTTTCAGAGGGAAAACTGGGAAAGAGGATAACATTTGAAATGTAAATAAATAAAATATCTAATTAAAATATATTAATTAAAGAGAAAAAACAATGCTAAAAATAAAAATAAAATAAAATTACACGCAATGGGAAACAAAAGAATAGCTTTCACAGGTATGAGAATTGGGGAGAAGTGGTACAAGATATGGGGGTAAAAATAATGACAGAAACTACTGGAATTGGGCACATTTCAGGTACAATGTGGTAACCCAGTGCAATGAAAACTCCATAAAATCTACGAGAGTAACCCTAGCCAAGATCCCTAGTAATGGAGAGACAGGCCATAAACTGGATATCTTTGGAAACCAGGCAAGGCCTCAAGCAGAGAGCTCAAGAAAACTCAGCCACAAAACCTTTGACTAAAAGTTTGTCCTGCCTGCATAGTGTTCTGGAACTGGAGCTTTACATAATCACTCTCAGAAAGACTAAAAGAGATTTCATCCAGCAACTGATGGGACCAGATGCAGAGTCCTGAGTAATGGAGCTTTGAGAGTCCTGCAGGATGTGGGGAGCATCAGAGGGGAAAGGGACATACCAGGAGAACATAGCCCACAGAATCAACTGACCAGAACTCATGGGAACCTGAAGAGACTAGGGAGCCAGTGTGACCTAGGTTCTCTGCATATACATAATGGCTGAGTAGCTGGTGTAATTGTGGACATCCTACCAGCAGGAGCAGGGACTTTCCCTGACTCTTTAGCCTACTTATCGTACTCTGTTCCTCCTGGGTTTCATAGTCCAGCCACATGCCTAGTCTTACTGTAGATTGTTCTGCAGGATTTAGTTGATATTCCTAGGAGACCTAGAGAATTCTGAAGAAGATGAAGGATTATAAGGGCAAGAATGCCAAGGAAACCACAATAAAAGCCACAGAATCAATAAACCGTGGTTCACAGGGGCTCACAGAGAATGAACCAACTATCAGGAGGCTTTCATTGGTTTGACGTAGGCCCTGTGCATATAGGTGACAGTTATATATCTTGGTATTCTTGTGAGACTTCTAACAGTGGGCGTAGGGGCTGTTTATGACTCCTTTGCCTGATTTTGGGACCCCTTTTCCTCCTACAGGGTTGTCTCTTCCATCCTTAATTGTATGGATAAGCACTTAGTTTTATTACAACTTGATATACCATGTTTGGTTAATATAATTGAAAGGTCTGCTCTTTTCTGAATGACATAGAGGAGTGGATTAGTAGGAAGGAGCTTCAAGGAGAGGTTGGAGGTGAAATCATTCATTGAGCTATAATGTATGACGAAAGAATAGATTCTAAGACGTAAATGGCTTGCAGGAATGTATACAACCCAGTTTATGGAGGCATTTTCTTAACTAAGGTTCCCTCCTTTCAGATGTCTTTATTTTGAATCAAGTAGATATAAACTATCAAGTATAAAAATATGCAAATAATCCCTGTTATTGCACAGACATAATTTCACAAGTGAGTGAATAATTGAGGAAGAAGACCCTGAAGATCATCTTGAAGTACTGTCTGTCCCAATTCCTTGATTGTTAATAATGTGGAATAAATTCTTTCCTAATCCTGGTAAGTTTCCAAGTACTTCATTATATATGAGATCAAAAATCAGACACAACCAAATCTAAGTCAATGTGTTCAGAATGTACTTTTAATATGACTAGCTTCACAAATGTTCTTTCTTAATAAACTTTTGAGATAAGTTACCTGACCATAACACGTGCGAACTAATAAACTTTTGAGATAAGTTACCTGACCATAACACGTGCAAACTACAACACATGAAGAGGAGTGGGAGAGCCCATGGTAACCTTTTGTGCATATGAGAGAAAATTAGAGCTTGCAGAGTACTGACCCATCATATGGGTTTTAGTGAAATCAATGTTGGGATTTCTATAGTTAGTCCTTATGGTGAGTGAATAAATCTTTATGATTTTTAGACAATGCCTTTTCTTAATCTTTGATTCAATATCAGATTAATTTCTTTATATACATAAAGAACAATATGACCTTCCAGCTAACTAGTTTTCTTTAAATTTCTGCCCACCACAGGACTGCTGGAGTTCAAACTATACTTTCACTTTTATAGTGTCATTTTCATTAAGTCTCTGTCTGTCTGTCTGTCTGTGTTCATTTTTCTATGTGTGTTTCTAAAGCTTACTCATTTAGACAGGACTTTCCAAGGTCAACAATGTCAATATTCTGGTATTTCAGTATAAGTTTAGATATTTCCTTGGTCTGTGCTGTGTACACATTTAGCATGTCATATATTCACAATGCCTATACTACTTTTTCTAGGACTGATCCATGATACATTTATTATAACTTAGTAATATAAGTGAAACAAAGAGCTAATATGTTTGCCCTAGTAAAAATTGGAACTTAGCAAGCGAGCACATTGCAGAACACTTGTAAGTTACCATATCTGTCATGTGACTATCTAGGAGCTGTGACTAGCTGCTACTATCTGCCATCATCAGAATATTGCATTGCTTATTTGTAGTCAAAGAAAAATCAAAATATGGATTAAACTGACAGTTAATGTCTATTAGCTTTATAATCATAAAGGTCCCTTCAAACCATCCTAAGTTTGTCAGTCACAGATGATAACATATTGTACATTTTTATCTTTGTGAAGTATCTAAAGTAACCATACTCATAAAAAAAAGAGTAAAATGTTGCTTACCACAAGCAGGGTAAAGAAAAAATGAGGATTATTTTTTTTCATATGTGCAAACTTCTAGGAATAGCATAGATTTGTAGAGCTCTATAAAGCCTGGAGCCTGTGATAGATATGTTGGATGGATTTGTATATTACAATTTATGATGTCATAGATATTATCGAAGTGTTTTAATAAATATATAAAAAGCAACCAGGGAAGAAGTGAAGAAAGTTAGGGAAAGCATAAGAAAGGGGCAAAGGGAATGAAGAAGTGGGAAGTTAAGCAAGAGAGAGCAAAAGAGAAAGCATAGGAAATAATATGATCAAGCTCTTGATGCCTAGAGTCTAAACATGTATGTATAGTCTTCCTTCCACATTAAATATGCCTGAAATATTTGAGGCACAAACTTTTCAATGTCTCATGTAAAATAAGAGTATTAAATACAACTATATTTACTATCTTCAAAGAATTTTGTTTTTAGAAATAATAGTACATAAAATAAAAATGCATATACCTAATTAACGAACTTGTAAAAGAGTTCATGAAAATTTATCCTATCAACACTAATAAATATCATTAACAGAATTACTAAAACAACAGCTGGGCTCTAGTTATGATGAAATTCTGTCACAATTCTTTTTTTTTTTTTCTTATAAAGGACAACATTTAATTGGGGATAGCTCACAGGTTCTGAAGTTCAGTCCATTATCATCAAGGTGGGAGCATGGTAGCCTCTAGGCAGACTTGGTGCTAGAGGAGTTGCCAGGTCACCTCTTGTTCCAAAGGGAACTAGAAGTCTGGCTTTCAGAAAACTAGGAGGAGGGTCTTAAAGCCTATTACCACAGTGACACACCTACTCCAACAAGGCTCCATCTACTTCAACAAGGCTCCACCTATTCCAACAAGGCTACACCTACTCCAACAAGACTCCACCTACTCCAACAAGGCTCCACCTACTCCAACAAGGCCATACCTCCTAATAGTGCCAAGCCCTGGGCCAAGCATACACAAACCATCACACCTTCCCTCGACCAAGCTATTTATGGATACAAAGCAACAAGTTCTTCTTCAGAACCTTCTTAATCAGCAGGATTGCTTTTTATGTTTCTTTAAATGTCTTAGGAAAAGCCACATAAGTTACCTGATTACTTTTCTGTATTTCTTAATCTTACAAAACGGATCACCCACTTTATTCCTTCTATGTCTGTCTGAACATTCAAACTGCATGGCTCATAGACATTCTAGCAATTACTTCTTAACATACCATAGTTCTGTACCTATGGACCTGGCTTCTCTGTTCCTGTGTTTTTTTCTTCCTGCTCGTGTGCTTTTTGTCCTCCTTCCACAGTCTCACTATGGAGTCCAGGCTCATGTGTTGAACTCATGATCTTCCTGCCTTGGTTTCCTTATCTCAACTGCTGAGATTACAGGCACACATTAACCCCCACAGGAATTCTAAAGGAATATACATGTATACAGTTTGAAAATGATTGATTGATTTTTGAATGAAATTCTTAGGATGCACTAGTTCAAATATTTATATACTTGAAAAAAATGTGACTTATGCCTCTTATCAGTTGCTGCATTGGTCATAAACTATTGCCCATTTTGATTCAAAAGATAGTTATACTAGGTCTTAAGTGAGATCAAATAAAAACCAGAGAACCTTGAAGGTGGAGGGAACAGAGTTCTCTGAAATACAAGACCATGAAAATTGGGTTCAACCTAATGGTCTGAAAAATTCTTACTAAAAGTAAAATGGTATTGAGAGGCTGTCTCAAAGGAGAGTCAGCATATCCAAGGGATTCACTGTTTTGGATTAACAACTCCATTTCAAGAGATTCTTATCTCTAGAGTAATGTCCAGTTTTACTGTGAGCATTAATGCATATAAAATTTGGATGGAGTTGATAGGCTGTCAATCAAATACACTAATATATATATTGACCCTAGGTTTATATAAAAGAAGATAGATCATTTTGTATGAAAATATATAATCACAACTTTAAGTGTGCCAATGATTATAGATAAGAATTTTATTGTTATTGATAACTAAGTGCAGTGAATTTTACTTTTTCATACATCAGAGAGCAGGACATATGCTTGTCTTTTCCTGAGTGTACCATACCTTGAAAGTATAATTCAACAGAAAAGGGGATGAAAAATCAATGATGCCATGATGTCCTAAGGTAGTGTTGCATTGAGAAATAGGGTAAAAGTGAATCAGTTCCTACTTGTGTTAAAATGCAAGCATATTGGATTTTTTCTTTTATAATTCACTCCAGTATTTCAAAAAATTGCATTTTTTTCTACACAATACAAGTTTCTTTGATATTTATTCTATAGTGTTCATGTAAAGAATTCTAAGCAGTATTTGAGGAGGAAAATATCTTAGGAAGCATGAAATTAATTTCTTTTGTCTATATGATTAAATCTGTTTGAATAAAATCAAATTAATTAATCTACTCTTAACATGGTAAATTTAGTCAAAATTATAAAATGCAGCATAACACATGATTATTTATATAATCTTTGATATCTTATATAATTGTAATACATTAGATAAATAAAAGTATTATTTTACAATGACAATGGTCAATTTATGGTACAAAATGTCTATGGCAAAAGTTATACTCTTTCTCATAAAAGATCCCATTAAACAGAAATGATGTTTTGAAAGCATGGCAAAGACTTATTCTAATAAAATATCAATTTTTCAAAAGGAAAAATTAAATGGAAATGATTGTGTTTCCTATCATAAAAGCTTAGTATTAACTTCAGAATGAGTGTGTTACACTAATATGCCTTGGTTGTATTATCTTCAACTATTCTGTTAAAAATCTATCTGATGTCAGAGATCAAAATATGTAATTACCCTTGGAAAACATTTATTGCACTTTTACTTATGGTTCTCAAAATCAAATATACTCTGAGTCTTCAAAGTTCTTCCTAACATGCAAATAGTTTTCTTGGCAAATGCATATGTGTACGTATGAAGTGAATGAACAGGAAAAAGGCTAACTCTCCATTTCAACAGATGATATGTTACTGGAAGCCCAAGCTGGTTATATCATTCAGTCAGTACCTATCACACATGATGTTTACTCATTTAATTTTATTTTTAAGCAGAAAACATATATGCATTTATTTCATACATTTAAAATATATATCTGTTATCATGATTTAACAGATATCATTAACATATGTATTCTTCAGACAATGATATTTGTATTGAGAACATTTCACAATCAATATCTGAATTTTTTATTACTTTTGTTTAATTTTAAAATCACTTTGTAGTGCAATGAACATTGGAATTTATTTTTCCCAGCCATTAAACACTTTTTTATAGCAAAATAAACTATAATAACATAAAAACAACACAACAAAAGCATCACATTGAAATTGGACAGAGAAAATCTATAATAGGGAAGAGTTCTAAAAAAACATACAACAATCAGTCTAAGACTCAATCACATTCAGAAGTCTTATAAAAATACTAAACTGAAAGCTGTAATATGTATGTACAAGAACTAGTGCTGAACTATGTCATCCTGTGCTTGCTACTTCAGTCTGTGAGGTTCATGTGAGCTTTGAGCTGATTTAAGGGTCTTGTTTTCTTGGTGTCCTTCATTATCTCTGACTCATACAATCTTTCTGCCTTGTCTCAGAGGGAAGGAATTTGATGGATACATCCCATTTATACTCGTGTATATGGCTATTGATCTGTTATTTTTCTCATCTGCTCCAGGAGCAAACTTCTCTGGCAGAATAAGGCATCAATCTATGATTGTACCAGAATAACATGAGTTATTTTATTGTTACTTTTTTCAACATAATACCTGTCTTAGTCAAGGTTTCTATTCCTGCACAAACATCATGACCAAGACGCAAGTTGGGGAAGAAAGGGTTTATTGAGCTTATACTTCCATGCTGCTGTTCAACATGGAAGGAAGTCAGGACTGGAACTCAAGGAGGTCAAGGAGCAGGAGCTGATGCAGAGGCTATGGAAGAATGCTGCTTATTGGCTTGCTTGCTTCTCCTGGCTTGCTCAGCCTGCTTTCTTATAGAACCCAAGACTACCAGCCCACAGATGGTACCATTCACAAGGGGTCCTCCCCCCTTGATCACTAATTGAGAAAATGCCTTACCGTTGGATCTCATGGAGTCATTTTCTCAACTGAAACTCCTTTCTCTGTGATGACTTCAGCTTGCGTTAAGTTGACATACAAAACTAGCCAGTACAATTGACGCCTTGTCAACTTGACACACAAACACATCACCAATAGGCCTCGACCCTTACTTCCTTATTCATTCCCAAGATCTAAATAACTTTAAAGATCCCACAGTCTTTGCAAATTCTTACATATTATCAGTTCAGTCCCTTTTAAACATCCAATTTCTTAAAATTCAGTCTTTTAAAAATTCAAAGTCTCTTAGCTGTGGGCTCCACTAAAATATATTCTTTCTTCAAGAGGAAAAAATATCAGGCCACAGTCACAATCAAAAACAAAATCAAACTCCAACTGTCCAATGTCTGGGATCCACTCATGATCTTCTGGATTCCTCCAAGGGCTTTAGTCACTTCTCCAGTTCTGCCCTTTGTAGCACACACCTTGTCTTCTAGGCCTGTACTCCACTGGTGCTGCTGTTCTTGGTGGTCATCTCATGGTACTGGCATCTCCAAAACACTGTTGTCTTCCGTTGCAACTAGGTTTACCAACAGCCTCTCTGAGGCTCTCTTCATGGTGCCAAGCCTCACCTCCTTTGCATGACCTCTTCAGTCCTGGGCTGTCAATTGCAACTGAGGCTGCACCTTCACCAAGGGCCTTCCACAGCCTCTCACTGTGACCAGACCTCAGCTGTTCTTCATGACTCCTTCATGTTTTAAAACCAATACCATCTGGATGACTCTTACACCTTTTCAAGTCTTGCCACAGTATAAGGTACAACCTTGGCTATCTCTGGAACATAGCCTCTTTGTGCTCTCAGAAAACACTTCCCAGAATATGTCACCTCAATGATGCTGGTCTCTTCTTGATCACCACTAATTTCTTAGCTCCAGCTAACCAGAATCAATAGTCCAAGCAATACAATGGTTGTGCTTCAGAAGTTCTGGTATCTTGTTAATCACAGCTTATTTCTTAGCTCCAGCTAACCAAAACCACAGAATCTTAAATCAAACTAGCAATGGCCCTGATAAGAGTCTTTAATCTTCCCTCTGAAACTGCACAAGCCAGGCCTCCATCTTCTGCACTGTTCTCAACATTATCTTCCAAGCTCCAACACAACATCCCACAGAGCTCTTAACACCAAATGGATCTTCTAGCCCGAAGTTCCAAAGTCCTTCCACAGTCCTCCCCAAAACATGGTCAGGTTGTCACAGGAATACCCCACTATGTTGGTACCAATTTGTCTTAGTCAGGGTTTCTATTTCTGGACAAACATCATGACCAAGATGCAAGTTGGGAAGGAAAGGGTTTATCGAGCTTACACTTCCATGCTGCTGTTCATCACAAAAGGAACTCAGGACTGTAACTCAGGCAGGTCAAGGAGCAGGAGCTGATGTAGAGGCCATGGAGGAATGCTGCTTACTGGCTTGTTTGCTTCTCCTGGCTTGCTCAGCCTGCTTTCTTATAGAACCAAAGACTACCAGCTCACAGATGGTACCTCGAAAAGCCCCCCTCACTAATTGAGAAAATGCCTTACTATTGGATCTCATGGAGGCATTTTCTCAACTGAAACTCCTTTCTCTGTGATAACTTCAGCTTGTATCAAGTTGACACACAAAACTAGCCAGTACAATACCTCACTAACATAACTTCAGCTTGTATCAAGTTGACACACAAAACTAGCCAGTACAATACCTCACTAACATTTACTTCCCAGTCCTCCCCTGTCCACTCTACCCACCCTGTGAACAAAATAAAGATTAAAGAAGAATACCAAGTCCAATTTGTGTTGCCCATATATTCACTAAAGCATGGTAAAACTTCCACTACTCTTTCCCTTCCTTAAAGATACCTAAGTCCTAAGTCCTTCTGCATTCTAACCGCACCAGAAGTCATCAACTTTTTTCTTTTTAAGACAGTTGTATTTGGTTTTATCCCAGGTTTCTAGGCTATCTTTTCTCTGGTTTTTGTCACACATTCAATATTTGGTATGGTTTCTTTTACATGGGGTGAGCTTTAAATAAAATCCCATGTTGGTTGGTTCTCTCACAAGCTTTGAACCACCACTCCATTAGTGTATTATCCAAGCAGGACAGATTGTGAATAAAAGGTTTTGTGATAGGGTTGGCGTTTATATTTCAGTTTTAATCACCTGAACTGTACCTTTCCATGCCACAGGCATTAGCACATAGGGTAAAAATTCTATGCAGGAACCAGATTACCTTCTTCATGTTCATTAAATTGCATAAGTGTCTTTAGCAATAGGGCCTTACTTTTTTAGTTTTCAGAGAACTACCAATTTCTCGAAATAGCCTGAGTTCTTTAATGATTTTCATTAGACCCTTTTGGCCAACAAGTACCAGCTCTGGAAGCTTCATTTGGGGACAGCAGATGGTCAGATGGGACTCTAGATCCCTCCTTATTTGGAGACTTCATTATGATCACCTTCATATATTTTAGGAAATTTCCACTGCACCCTTCAGTAGCACCCCTCTAATGTCCCTCAGTTCTCTCTGTCCTTGTAGATTCATTTCCTTCATCAACATCATCCCCAGCACTTTGTATTCTCATTTCCCATCTCCTGCCCTAGTCCATCCCAGGGAGATGCCTGTCTCTGATCTATTCCTAGCATCTCTGGGTCTATTACTTGGCTATATTTTAATTAAAGGCTAATATCTACATATAAGTCAACACATACCATATTTATCTTTTGGGGAAACAGGTTGGTTTGCTTATTGGTGAATAATGGGTTGGTTATTTATTAGTTTGCAGAATTATTTTAGCATATTTATTAATTTATTTTTGTTATAATGTTTATCAAGTTCCCTTGCATTAAATTCAGATGACTAGGCTTAGCAGCATGGATCTTATCACATGCAGCCTTATCTGACCCCAAATAATTCAGGGTTTAATCTTGGTAAGTTGTAGGTGCTAATACATTATTATATATTGTCTGATATGTTTGCTTGACACAGCAGGATAACTGTGAACTCACAACAGTTGTGATACTATGCCTTACAAAACCATGCATGGAGAGGTGAATAGATCACAAAGTAAGAGATTTCTCTGAGGAGCTGTTGGCAATTGATATCTGCTGGGAAAGGGAGAGTTTGGCATCTGGTACATTGACCGCAGGGATAGAAACATTCCCAAGTGTTCATTCCCAAAGCGCAGATAGGACTTCAGGGGAAGCATAAATGTAGATGGCTAGGAAGGTATATGCACATGGAAGGACTTGGAGGGTGAAGGGGTAAAAATAATCCAAACACAGTGGTATAAAATTCTCAAAGAATTAATTAAAAATGAGAGAAATTACATTTAGAATCTAAATATATCTTTTTCACTTATAAGTCTACATTTTAGGTGTTAGAGAGGTTGGGGAATACCTGGATTCATGGCCCACTGAATCGCCTAAAGAAGGTTCACTCACATGAGCACACAGAGACTGAAGCATCAAGCATCTGGTCTGCATGTGTTTTCAGCAGGTCTTCTGTATGTGCATTGTGGCTGTTATCTAGGTGTTTTGTTGAATTCTTAACAGTAGGAGTAAATGTTTCTCTGAGCCTTTTGTCTGACCCTTTGACTCTGTTCTTCCTATTGGGCTGCCTTGTCTTCTTATATCTTGTTTTGTCCTGTTTGGTTGTTGTCTCTTGAAGGTGTGTTTTTCTGTCTGAACAAAAACTAGAGAGGGGTGGGATCTGGAGGAGATGGAGTTTGGGGGAGCCAGAGGAAGTAAAAGAGGGGAAATTTTGATTGAATGTATTGTACGAGAAAAGAATTTATTTTCACTAAAAATTAAATATAAAATTAGAGAATTCATTTATTTTTTGTCAAATTTATCTCTTCTAAAGACAACCTCAGTTTTATGTTCATATTATTTGCCTCCTTTTGCAATATTTAGGGTTGATTTATTTCCATTTTTAGTGCCTTAATTTCAGTTTGTACAGTAAATTCTGTTCCCCATGCATTTAAAAAATTATTCACTTACTTATTTACATCCCAAATGCTGCCCCCTTCTAGACTCCTCTAAAATAGTCCTTTCTCTATCACTCTACCCTTTTCTTTTAAAGGGTAGGGCCCTTTAGTACAAGCTAAGGAAACAAATACTATCAGGTTTTATTTTGTTTTATGTGCTAAATGTTTAGGACTTAGGACGTCTTGAATGCAGTATATGTTTTTATTATATTTTTAAGGTCTGTAAATGAATTATTTACAAGAATATAAATTGAAATGCTACATTTCTTCATTAATTTGTTTAGAATAGAAAAGAAATGATAACCAGTTATTTTCATCACTCATTTTCTATCTTCTCAGAATATAGACAGGGATTTCTTCAGTGCACACTTATCTGGTTTTAATACATATGTAGTAAGCACTGGGGTTCATTAGCTGAAAACCTACTCTATATTTCTTTTAGTTATTAGGTTTTATTTATAAAATGTAAAAATTTTATGGCTGAGAATAGAGCATTATGGTAGAAAATATATATAACAGAATTCCCAATGTCCAGTTCCTAAATTTGAAACAAACAAACAAACAAACAAACAAAACAAAGCCCTCTATCTACATACATCTCAACCTCTGCTAAGATATTTCATCTAATAAGTTTGAAGTTGAAAACATCTATTATCTTACAAGCATGACCTAACATGTATGTAGTATTAATTATATACCTGGGAAATGTTTAGCAAACCAAGTTTGTTCACTCAACTTCGAATTTACTTATTGCAGCTATAAACTTACAATGTTGAATCAGAGATACAAAGTTGCATTTTCCTCATGCATTGTGAAACTTCAGTTAAAATGGAAATTCAAAACCAAAAATTTTGCTTTTTTGGAAACAATATAGGGGACAGATTTATTATTATTCAGATATTAGTGGATCTATTTTCTCACATGTGCAAACTATAGTTCAATGGATACTCTAATTGCTGCATCTACTCAAAAATTAAGCAGATGACAGACATTAAAACTTCTGCACAGTGAAAAGACAAATTCTTAGATATCTTGCACATTTGATGATATCATTTTTACAAGTGCTATCAGTGAATCCAGACTGTCTTGACAGGATTAAAATTTGCCTGCAGAGTATCACCTTTAAAGTAATCAGTGTGCTTTCAGTTCTTGAATGGAAATTATTACTTGTTATGTCACTTCCATCAAATATGTGACAAAAATTCTCTGGGAATTTTACTGTTAGAAATATAAACTGCTTGAGTGTAGTAGAGTGTGTATTTTATTCAGGCACTCTATGCTTTGGTGGAATATATGAGTATTTTATTGACTTCTTTTAAAGTAGCTATAAGAAAATTATAGGCAAAGATTACATGATGCCATAATCTTGACTCATCAAAGAAATTCTAGTTTAAATGTGTGAAATAAATATTCTATATGTTTACCAATAAAATGTATAAAACATTACTTAGCACTTAATGATAAGCTCAAGATAACCACTGTGTATTTATGAGTGTTAGTTTAAAATTCTTAAGCTTGAAATTCATAAGTAAATATTGAGGTTCATGATTGTTTGTATTTTTAAATATAAGAGGCAAATGTATAACTTTCTTCTCCCTGCAGATGTGGATATGTGCACACATGTTGGTGTTGGTAGAACACAACTTCCTTACTTCCTTAGTTGTTCTATTGGGCAAATGGGGTGAGAGTGAGATAAAGCCAATTACTGAATATTACACCCAAAATTACCATTTCCTCTCTTTTCAGGTCCATAAAAATCTTCTAGCCTAGTTTTCGTCCTTTTGCAGTGAGAAACACCATGACCTAAAGTAACTTGGATCTTCTATTTCCAGAAAACACTCCATCATTGAGGGAAGTCAGGGCAGGAGTAGAACCTAGAGACAGGAATTGAGGCAGAGAGCATAAAGGAATACTGCTTACTGGCTTGCTCTGCATGGCTTGCTTAACTGCTTTTTTTATAAACCCAGGAACATATGCACAGGACTGGTACTGTATAGCATTGGATTTGGACTTGCCATATCAGTCAAGAAAATATCCCACTGTCTTAACTATAGACAATGATGTGGAGGCATTCTCTTTCTTTTGAGGTTCCTTCTTCTTAGATAACAATAGGTTGTTTCAAGGTGACAAGATGTAACCAGTACAATATTAAACTTTATCTAGATTATTTAAATCAAGTAATGTGTACATTGATTGCATCTAGCTAAAAGGGCAATGTCTTTTTTTTTTTTTTTTTTTTTAGCTTCTTCTATAAAAAGATAGTAGAGTGATTCCAACTATTTAGAGGAAAAAAATCTTTGTGATGTTGCAATATGCAAGTTCTCATCTCCAGGCTATTGAAAAAACTATAAGCAAATACTTTTAGTTACATCATTTCTTTGTTATCTTTGTGTCACAAGCTAGGTAACATATAATTTTACTTCCACACTTGTCAGTTCTCACTTTCTGAAACAATTCATCTCTGCTTTTCTGAGTGTTTACATATGGAATGTTCAACTGAATAAATAAATGTATTCATCCCACCTGAAATTATCCATCTTCAGCCAATATGCTTTTCGAAATGAATGAAGTAAGTAAAATAAATAAAAAATGAATAATAATCAGGACTATTCTAGGGAATGAGACTTGTATTCTGACTTCTTATTGATTGTTTTGGGAACTCTATTAGTTGGATTCTATTAACTATTACAACTCAAAAGCAAAATTGAAATATCACTTGCTTCAGTAAAAAACAACAGAGCATTAAAAGAATTTATATTCAATACCTTGGTACATCTGTTTATCAGCTAATTTATCTATTGGTGCTATGAATATCTTTTGTAACCTAAGTCTCACTTGGTGGTTCTTTCTGTTAATTTTCATGTATATAAGAACTATAAATATATTTTAAAGTAATCTGTAAATGTTTATTTTCATATTTTCTCCTACCTATGACTACTTAATGTACTAACGTTAAGATTCTGGATATTTGATTTGATATCAGAAGATCCTTTATTATTTGAAGATGACATAAATATAGGTTATGACCATTTTGGAAAGTTTGATTAAGGACTTTGCAGCCCATTCATATGCTTCCATAATCTGCTAAATTTTTTGTCATGGTTTGAATGATAGATTAATCACATAGTCTCAACATTTGAATACTTCGTCCCTAACTGATCACAATGCTAGGGAGGCTTGGCAGGTGTGGCCTTGCTGAAAAAAATTGACTACCATGTGCAGACTTTGATAGTCTATGGAGTATTATTATTTCAAATTTGCTTTCTCTGCCCTGTGCTATGGTTCAAATGTGAGCTTCCAGCTTCTCCTGTTTCTATGCCTGTCATATGCTGCCATTTCAAATCCTTTATATGCCAATAAACCCACCCTTTCTTCAATGACTTGCCTTGATAATGGTAGACTGTCACTGCAATAGAAACCTACCTAACATACGTGGACATGAATAGATCATAAAGAATTTATTAAGTGTTAGCAAGTCCCAAGAAAAAGTTCCCAGAAAACTACAGAGCATATTGCAACATTCTTAGAAATGAGATTTAAAAACAGTGCTTTGTAATGGAAGAACATTTATATAGTATAATATAGATTGTATGCTTATATAATTGCCTACTAGATGTATACCCTTCATCCATTGTTTAAAATGAGTAGGTACAAAAATGTGCATCCACAAACAAATTCTAGAAGAAATTCTATACTTACTTTTAGTATAATATGTGTTTTGTTTCAAACAAAATCCAATTAGGATATTTACATGATCAAGGTAATTAATTCATATTTGGACAAATGAGACTATGCCACTGAGCCTTGTTATTTTGTATCTCACAAACCACACACCATGAACTTAGGTCCTAAGACCTGTTAGCATAAAAAACTAAATCATTCAATAATTTACTTTGATTATATTAAAATATTAACTTTTGGGTCAGTTTAGCTGACACAGGGGTAAGAGTGCTTGTTGTATATTTATGATGACCTGAAATTAGATCTTTTGCAACTACATGAAAACCTACACATATCCATGCATACCAGTAGCCTTAGAACTGAAGTACAGAACCAGAGAGTGCTGTGGTTTTATTACTATCAACCTAGTCAAAGAATGTCCTCCAAATGTGTATATTACATATGTATATTCATAAATGTACATTCATTTTCCAAACATACACATACACAGATATGACCTCTACAACAAAAATGAAATGTTAATTTAAACAATAATTGACATGAACCTTGGATTGTCTCCTCAGAGCTATTTCTTTATGTTGATATTGAACTTCAACACTTATTTAAGAAAGAGAGCATTTTGATTTATGGTAACAAAATTATCAACCAATATTATTTCAAGAAGCTCTATCACATTTTAGTGTCACAATTGTGATATTTTAAGAGTTCCAGCAGTTTTCACTGATGTGCTGAAAATCCACCAACTAACATATCATGTTCGCACATTACTATAGCAATCACAGATACATACATAATATGCATAATTAAACATATAAAATGTATAAATCAATACTAATTTATTTCCCTCAAATCTATTTAAAATAATAAATATGACAAATGTATAACTCCAACCTTATGTCAGTAGTATTCAGGATTAATTAATTATGAAACATTTTTTTACCTAGTCATTAAGTTGGGTGTTCATAGAAACTGCTGTACCTTAATACTCAAGATATACTATTTATTCATATAATCAACATGAAGAAAATAATTTATGTAACTTTCTGCTTATATATTGGATTTCTTCAGAGGCCCCATAAAACACCACCTCATGGAGTTTTGAAGCTATGAGTGGTTTCTTTGAAAACTTAACTTCAAAAAATGAATTTATTTATTTAACTTGTGAAGAGATGTGAACAATATCATTGATGTAAGACCAAAGAAATGATTTCAGCCAAGTATAGCTTAATACACTCGTGATTTAAGTTAGAAGACTTCTGTGAAGTAAGATGAGTAGTTGCTGACAGAAGGATGATGAGATGCAAAGGGTAGCTGAGTCACAGAACTGTCCAATTAGAATGGGCGCTCCTCATGAAATGTGCAACCTTATAGCCCCCTGCACAACTTGCAGAGAGTTTTGCTGCATGCACATAGAGTCTCTTCACTGTAGAAACTCTTACTATTTATATCATATGGGGAAAGCTATTTATATATCTTTTGAATTTCAAAACTATATGAATATTGTCGGTTTCATTTAAATCTTTAGTTTATAAAGTTACTTTTCCATCCAGGAGAGAATATTTCAACTTAGATGAAATTGCCAAACAGCGGTATGCATTCTGAGAGTCATAGGTTTTCAAACAAAACTTATTATACTAAAGAAAAAAGACAATCATAATTTCGTTTATTTTTTGTTCTGTCATCTAGGGTTTACATCTAATAATAAATATTTAAAATAATGGAGCACATTACTTTCCCTATACATTAAAAATCATTATATATAAATTGTCATTATATCCTTATGGCTGATGACAAAACTCACTGAAAACTCAGGAATCATATATGTATACCAAAATATATATCTTTTTTTAGTTAATACCAGAAGTTGATATAACTTTATCTAGTAATGTTAAATGAGTGATTACTTCATCCATTAATTAAAAGATAGATGATTGGATATGTATAAGAGCTTAAAGGTAGTATCATACTAGAAACAGCAATGAGCCCAAAGCATACAGTGCTGTGTCTGTATAAATCCAAGATATTCTGAATTGAAAGATAAAGTCTGACTTGGTCTTCACATTTTAAAAATATAATTTATATGTGAATTTATTTTTAGATCCCTATCATACTCTATTTTTCTCTATAACAATCTGTAGAATAATGTAATCATCATTTTGGTCATAGAAATCAATATTGAAATCAGGAAGTATGATGTCTCTAGCTTTCATCATTATTAAAACAAAACAACTATAATATTGCATTTTTGCTAATAGAATTTTTTTATATATTTTGGAGAAAACTATCACTGTTCATATTTGTTAACATGCATATTATGCTAGAAGTTATAAATAACTGTTTTGTTTAGTTTTTGTTTTAAAATGTGTTCGTTATGCCATAAAATACAAAGAAGGGCTTTGATTTTTTTTTCTCCCTAAAACACATGTGGATTTCCTTCCTCTCACATTGAACCCCAGTGAACATTTGTTTGAATACTGTGACTGAGAAGTGTGATTCCTCATTTTCAGCATACTTGAATCCTCCACAGTTCTTCTTGGACTTGCTTTATAGTGTCAAAACCAGCAGGCCACATTCTGCTTCTTTTAGCCAAAAATTGTGGAAGTTTCTGGAAATAAAACAATACATAATTATTCAATAAATTAAAGTCAAAACAAATGACATAATAAAATAAATAATTAAAATTTTAGCCTAGTAATTAGACATTTGTGTGTAGGATGTATAAAACACATCTAGCCAGATGTATGTATTTAAGGCCTTGATCTGTATCTGTCACAGGCTTTAGAACTGTTAGGCAGTATATGTATGAAAAAATGTATTCGTATACAACACAGGTTTGCTCACGGTTTGGTCCCAAGTTCTGCATTCTGATTCACAGAGATGAAAAAACTATGTCTCAAGCTCCCATCACTATGAATAGAGACATGAAGCTCTGCCATAATGGTATTATCGTCATTGAAAATATGAGCAGAGTAAATCCTACTTTAGCTAAGTGTCTAATTGCACTCTGACACAGCGGTAAGAAAAATACCTACTATCCTATTCAAAATAAGTAGTATTCCATTTATAATATTAAAAATAAACTAGGAAAACTGGGAAAATGCTTGGATAATGTTTATTAAAAGAAGGCAAATTTTATGTAGCTATTCTAGGGTTGAAGCCCTTTAAGATTTATGCACCTTTGCTGGCATTTCAGCTGGTGTTGTGTATGTGCTGATCTTAATTAGACAATAATATATTTGAAATTTTGTTGTTTCCACTTTTTTGTCATATATAGAAAAATATTTCTCACAGTATCACAGTAGATATGTCTGTGATATATATATATATATATATATATATATATATATATATATATATGTGTGTGTGTGTGTGTGTGTGTGTGGGTGTGTGTGTGTGTGTGTGTATGTGTGTGTGTGTGTCTATATGAAAGCTGTAAATTTGAAAGAAAGTAGAGGTACAGGAAGAGTTGGAGAAGGCAAAGATAGAGTAAAAGTGCATTAAATGGAGTGGTCATATATGGAAGTCTAAAATTAAAAGAAAACAAAAAGAAATAAAATGCAAGCCCCCCCTCCTCTCCCATCCAGGTTCATCCCTCCATGAAATGCTCAACAAAGAGAAAAGTGGAGGAATAAGGTTGTCATCCCAGTAAGAATCTCTGACTCAGAGTTGTCCTGTCTAAAAGAACTGCAGGGACAAATATGGAGAAGAGACTGAGGGAAAGGAGGTCCAGTGCCTGGCTGTCCTCTGAGAAGCCCAACAAGCAGCTGACTGAGACAGATGCAGATACTTTCACTCAAGCATTGGACTGAAGTTGGGGACCCCTGTGGTTGAATTAGGGAAAGGCTGGAAGAAGCTGAGGAGGAGGGCTCTTCCATAGGAAGACCAGCAGTCTCAAGTAACCTCTACCCTCAAGATCTCTCAGACATCCTCTAATGCTGGAAAGATTTGAGGTCCCAGCGAGTGGGGGAGACCTGGTGTGGTTAGGGGGCATTGTGGGGAAGACATCCTCTTGGAGACACGGGGGAGGAGGAATGGGATGAGAAATGGTGAGATGGGGGACTGGAAGGGGAGTAATGACTGGACTGTACAAAAATAAAAGCAATAAAATAAATAAATAAAAATAAAAACGACATAGATAATAGAATGGCCCAGTTCTTAGACGATCATCAGTATTAATAATAATTAAAAAACAAATTAATAAGATAATGAAATATTACCTCACATCATTTAGAATAGCTGATAAAAATGACCAAAGGTGAATGACAGAGAGATGGTAAAGAAAGCCCTTGAGGCCTATTAGTTTGAATGAGAATTCTTAAGATCCTTCTTGGTAATAGTTCCTCAGATCTTTTAAAGTGATACTTTAACTATTATGCAATTAGTCTAATTTCAATCAATGGTTCTAAAGGATATTTGATCAGTAGCTGATTAGAGTATATACTTTTCTCATTATTGCATTTTTCACAATAACTAGGCAGAAAGCAAACTGAGTGTCTATGAATAGCTTAATGGACAAAGGAACCTTGGTATTCATAGACAGTGAAACAACACTGTCAGCCTTTAAAAAAAGAAAAGAAAAATATCATTTGAGACCGCAGACCTACTAGACTTTGACAAATAAATAAATCAATAACAAAATACTTTATATGCTCTCACTTATATGAAGAATATATTATGACAATTTTTACCATGTATAACTACTTCAGCACTGATAAAAAAGTGAGCAGGTAAGATAATACTAAAGACATATAAAATATTTACAAGGAAGCATACTAATAATTATCTTCATACAAAGCTATAATACTGATTAGCATAAATCTACAAATAAAATTTTCTCTTCATCTGGAATGATAACGTTCCCTCCAAGAGCCATAAGCCACCTAACAAAAACCTAAAACTAGACATGAGAAGTTCTGAGTTGTTGGTGATGTTTGTTCAAGGGAATCACAAATACTACAGACTATTGCTATGTCTCATTGTTTCCCCTCAGAGCTATGAGATAAGCCCCTACTGCTGAAGTTGCCATGCATTTAAGACACAGGTATCCAAGACACCTGAGGTGGAACTGACCTAATGCATCATCCCTGAGAAATAGCTTTCATGGAACCATAAGGTTCAAGCTTCCAAAGGATCTAAGCAAACAACAGTCTTACCCAGCTATGACTAGCAGGACATGGTAACACTAAGGGTGCTGTAGTGACTTGCGTACGTTGGCAGTAACCAGCACCTAGGTGGAGCTTAAACCCACTCAACAAAATGTTATGTACTGAAAACATAGTTAAATTCTCAGGGCTAGAGGAGAAAATCCTACAACCATCACTTCACCAAAACAAGTGTTATCCATTTCTTTATATATATATATATATATATATATATATATATATATATATATATATATAGA
>CM052708.1:32409854-32431671 GCA_028551405.1 Uromys caudimaculatus | reverse complement strand
AGAAGAAGAAGAAGAAGAAGAAGAAGAAGAAGAAGAAGAAGAAGAAGAAGAAGAAGAAGGATGAGGAGGAGGAGACTGGACATGAGCATGTGGAGAGAGAGTGCAGAGGGGTATGGGGAGAGAGGGGGAAGGGGCTAGAGGACAGAGCGAGAGCAAGAGAGCAAAAGCATGTTACCCATTTCTCGTTTCTAATTTTTTGCTCTTACAACCACAGACTTATCTAGTCCTCATTACAAATCAATGAAACGCTTTGAAACAGACAGAAAATATTTATAGAGTATTGTAATAAATAAAACTACAGAGTTGTAGAACCAAGTTCCAATAGATATAACTAGACAACTTCGTCTGCAGATTGGGAAATGGTGTAAAATAAAGGGCAGAAAGACTCAGTGACAGATGATCATGGAGTTTTCTGTAATAGTATACCTTCTAGCAACTTCAAAAGCTACAGCCCTGAAGTATCATGACCTGGACTGCCTAAATGTAAACTGAATAAGGACATTAACAATAGACGTGCTAATACAGAGAAGGAAAGACCGGAAGGCCTCAACTCTAACAAAGTATTAGAGACAGCTAGGGAATAATGAAAACAGAAGAAATAGTCTTCCCTAGGGATAAACACATCAGCTGGTTGTCCACTGTTAAGGGATCGGTCCCAAAGACATACATTTAAGTAATGTTATACAGACAAACAAGGTTATAGTTAAGAAGAAATGTATATATACCTATACATGCATATTATAGTAAGTAATTAAAAAAGACTCCATGAATGTCAAAGTGAGCAAGGAGAGTTTTATGAACATTTGGAGGGAGTGAAAGGAAGGGGGAAATGAAGTACTTATACTATCATCTCAAAAGCAAAAGAAAAATTACAAATATATAAACATTTCAACAATAAATTTTTTATTTATTCTTATGAGTAATTAATAAAGAGTACATATTTATAACTCTAATATTGGAACATAACAGCATAATTTAGAAATAAAAAACATCGATTTAAAATAATAAATCAAAATTAATTTTAAAAGTGTGATTTTAGGAAGTGGGAACTTTCAGAGATAATGACTCATGATTTTCTGTTGATAACAGGCTTAGTAAGAATAGAGTATCAACAAATACTCTCATACATGTAAATAATAGAAGGTAGAGGAACTTAAGTAATCCACACACCTAAATGCTGTACAGATTTTAATTGGGGTATAAATAAATATTTGTCCTACACAATGGTTTTGTTGTATTTACAATCATAAAACATATATTTTGCTGACTTTGAATTTTATGATTTAACTAGACAAAGTGTTTTTTAAATATATTACTTTAATGATTACCCTCTTTCAAGAATTAAGTATGGTAAATACTTAATTGGATTGGAAGAAATACGTTTCCAGTTCTAATTTACCGAAATGTATCAAGCCTTATCCCAGCAGATGCATTGTGGTCAGGAGGTAGACTGCACGTTCTTACTATGCAAATCCCCAGGTGCTTGCTGAATAGGAATACTTAGCATCCTTTCTCAGCCTAACATCTGTCTCAAGGCCTGGGGCATGAGGTAACTGACAATGCTTATGAAAGTTCTTGACACAGAATGTGTACTCATGCTGAAGAAAACATCTTTTCTACCCTATTCTACCTTGTCTTGGTGGAAACGTAGACCTCATTAATGTTTCATTAAAATATGTTTCCTTGTATCTTATTATGTTTTTTAATTTAAAATTTTTGCCTAAGAATAATCTATGTCATCTGTTTAGAATATAAAGTTACTGAGATAGAAGAGCAAAATTAAAGAAAAACCCATTCATAATCTCCATAAACAGGGGAAAACTGAATAAATTAAAACCAAGCTCATAAGAGTAGAGCACACAGACTGTAATGATGTCTGAATCAAACTCTTGGATGCTTGTAATGCTTTATTCCCCCAGAAAACGTAGGGAAAGGATAGTTTGCTGCAGGTGAGAAAGAAATATAAAGGTAGTAGAACTTCTGTAAAGCATTTAATGGTTTTGTAACATCTGTCAGGACATATTAGAATCCAAAAGAACCCATCAACAGATAGAGCATGCTACCACCTGCCAGTACTTTCTTAGGAGTATTTATTGATATTCCTGGGGATACTATACTGAAAATGAGAATAGACTAGAAGGTAGGGAAAAGAATCTCTAGGAAACGTAATTTAGTGAGACACATTCTTCTGAGTGTTTTTGCTCCGCATTTAGGAAATAAATAGAAAGCTCCAGACCCTCACCATTGCTCTGGGACTGTTGAGAGGGAGACCAGGACCCACTCCCTAGGGATACACTGCAAGGGCAAACAGAGAGGCATAGAAGAGGAGGTTGATAGGACACATCTGTCTTGAGATCACCCTCAATGTCTGATGTATAGTTTCTTTTATGTACTCAGCACCACACAAGACTCTTATATAAATTCTCCATCTTCTCATCTCTCATTAGTTCCAGAAAAAAATTCAGTAAAGAAATGTGATTTCATTAATCATAAGAAGCAGCTGATTCAATATTTTATACTTGATTCAAAAAGTTTAAGCTAATAAAGAAAATTAACTCTGGTGACAAAAAATGTCACACTTTGAGTAAGATGGCTATGCCCTTAGGTTGTCTAACATCATGCATATTTTTATTTTAGCAGAAAATCCATCCAAAGTGATATGGCCATCTCATGTATATTCTTCAAATTAATAAACAGAGACAATATAAAACACCATGTGTGAGATACAGGCAAGGTGGTTCAGAAAATAAAGACAGTTTCAATACTTGATGACTTGACATACAGACTGGAGAAAACAAATGCTACATAGTTTCTTGCCCATAAGTCTTACAGGTTCATGACTCAAATCAATGTATGGGTGTGTAAAATGTGATGAAAAGATCTAGGACCACCATCACTGAAACTAATTGTTATTGAAAGTAAACAAATATTATTTAAAAATGTGTTGAAAGCAACATATGTGACCAGGTTGATAAAATGTTTGTGTCTCTCTCTGCTGTTCTGAGTCAGTGGGATCAAAAATCATCCACCTTTGCTAAACTCTTATAAGTTACTGGTTAAGGCAATGTTCCTCATTAATCCCCCTTACAATATTTAATGTGATATTCAATAAATAGTGAGGAGGTTCCTGGTTTGGAGAATCCAGTTCACTCTTGGACTACAGGTGTGAATATTTTCAGTCTGACAAAGTCACACATGAGTACTGTATTTGAAACATTTCCACCTCTTCATAAATTGGCTTTCATTTGTTATTACTACTGGGTTTGTAAACTCTTAGCCTACTCCATTTTAATCAATCGGTCTGTGACTTGTCCGATCATTTTTGGTATCTTCAAGATTACATCATTTTAGTTTTTGTGAAATCAGATTTATCTTTTTCTGGAACTATAGTCACATGTTGTACCTATGAAATAACCATTTTAGTACTAGAGAGTAAGCTCATTAATCAAAAGCACTGCTGTTCCCACAGAGGATCAGGGTGCAGCCCTTAATACTTACTTCACTTGGCTCACAACACCTGGCATCTCCTGCTCTAGGGCATCAGACACTCTTCTGCCTTTTTTGAACATCTTAACCGAGATGCACAAACACAAGCATACATACATACATATATATGTACATACATACATACATACATACAGGGAGAAAATCAATTAAAAAAAATCAAAAAACAAAGAAATATTTAATCCAAAATTATGTCGATTATCCAATATTGACGTTAAGAATTTTCAGTTTGATAGTTTGCCACCATCCACTCTAAGAAAATATGCGCATGTTGTATGGGATGTTATCAAAGGTCAAAGCGCATTAGTTAACGGAAGTGCTCTGATCTAGAGTAGCCTGACTTAATAAATGTTCAGTATTTATAGTGGAACAATTGTCCCTAATGATGCAACTCTGTAATTTAGTTCTTCATGGTGTGGTAATCCTTGCCTATAAAATTATTTTCATTGCTACTCATAACTGTCCTTTTACCACTGATATAAAACACAATGTACATATTTTTGAAGATAGAGGTTTGCAAAAGACAATATGACCACTAAATTGGAGCAAACAAATTTTGATTCAATAGTTTTGACTTTATCCTATTCTAAAATCGGCAAAATACGCTTTCAAAGATGAGTTGTGGCAAGTTCCAGCAAGGAGACAGCCTCATAGACAGGAAATCAATAATCATTCTTCCAAGGTATTGTCCGGCTACATCTTGATGCCATGTAGATTAAACTTACCAACACATTTCTAGCTTACACAAAACTTCAACGAATATTGAATAATCTTATATGGATATATAATTTAGTCAATACTGGTTTTTAAGTGAAATAGTTTTCTGTGAAATCTGTACTTTTTTTCAAATGTGGTTATATGTAGATCAGTCCTAAATCTGATCTATTTCATTAGTCTATATGCCTTTATATAGTTAATACTGAGAATATGTACTATCATAGAAATTTAATAGTTCTTCTGAACACACACTCAGTTTACTCCAAGTTTGCTACTTTAATAATTGCCTGCCTACTGTTATTACTAACTTTTTTACAATCATTTTTTTTTAAGAATCTTCAATAAAATTTTTCACTCAGACTTTCTAATTAAGTTCTCAGATCACCTGAAGATAGAATGATTTTTATTTTTCTCTTATAACTTTTTTCCCTTTCTTAGCTTTGATATTGCACTGGGTTTTTGAGCACTGAGTAGACTGGAAGTATAAAGAGAACATATATTTGCTGTTTAAGATCACAGGGTGAAAACATTGAGATTTTACATGATATATGGTGCAGCAGGCAGATTTTTCTTTAATTCTTTTTTTGTAGGGTCTTAAAAGTTCACTTCTTATTTCTGCTTTGCTGGCTATCGGTTCATATTTTTATTGTATTTTACCAATATCTCTCTTTATTCATAGGTATGACAATATTCATTGCCTTGTAAAATTTGTTCTCCTTAGAATAAATTTCTAATGATGTCTTTATTCCAAGCACAAACATGCCTGGTTGTTCTGTGACATAGTTCCTATACACCTCTAGATTCGATTTAGTGATGTTTTAGTTTTTGATGTTGTTATAAAATATTGATCAAAACAATGTATGGGGAAGTATGGAGCTATTCTGAGCTAATAATTTATAGTCAACCACTATGGTTGGAACCAGGACAAGACAGAAACAGAATCCCCCTGAAGTCAGGTACTGAAGCAGGCATGATGAAGAATGGGGCTTGCTGGCTTACTCTCCATGGCTTTCAAAGTCTTCTTTCTTATATAATTTTTATCAGTGAGAGTGACCTCTCACACTAACCATAAGCTGTGGCATATCTGTAGTCTGTGCTAATGTTGGCATTTTCTAAGTTGAGACTACTTTTTCTAGATAACTTTATCTTGTTTCAAAAGACAAAACTGACCAGAACATGTGATAAATTGCGAAGAATGTATCTTAGAAATGGATATATGTGCATTTCCTCTTTTCAGTAATGTAAATGATTATGGTGTGAGTGATTGTCATAATAATGATGCCATATACATTTTAAAATATGGAATATTGTGGACATGCAGTTCTATCTCCGTAATCTCAATATTTGGGGGTAGAAGTAGAAGGCTCTGGAATTCAGTGACATTGGCTATAGCAATGTAATTTTTTATCTATATAAGGTATTATTGGGTTATTTCACAACATTGTTGATATTCGCCAGAATACTTTGATATATTTATTTCCACTTCACTGTTTCTAAATTTTATTTTTACGGGTCTGAATATATTCTACTATGTCATGGTAGGTATCAAAATTCTATGCATACTAATGCAAATGAATTCATTTTTATCTAAAGATTATAACAGATAATAATTTTGAAATTTTTAAAGAATTATGAGTATTTGTATGTGTATGAGTGGTTTTTTTCAAAACATGTGTAAACAGTATCTATTGAGACTAGACAGTAGCATAGGATTCCATGAAATTGGTATGGATTCCGTAAAATTGGTATTACATATAGATGTCAGTTTACATGTGGGCACTGGAAACTGAACCTAGCTCATCACTGACAGGAGCAATAGTAGCATAGGCTTTTAGCTGCTGGGTCATATCTCACGACCTACTCCCCTCCTTTGAAATTTTTATATTCTAGGAGCTTGTCAAACATCACATTATATATAGGTGATGGTTCCATCTATTGTTTTTGTTATTATATTTGCTGGCTATTCATTTTATAAGCACTCTTTTGTATGTGGGGATGTGTTTCTGTCTCTTAATAGCATCTATGGAAGAATGGGGTTCTTCATAAATTTTACATAAAAGGGTTACTTTTTTCATTTTTTGATGATGCTTGGAATCATATAGTTCCACATTAAAACCACTCTACAATTTCTTTCTATTTGTCCCCCATTGTAAGCACTTTTGATGTAAGAAAGCTAGAAATATATCATTTATCAAACAATGCATTTGTTAAAACGTGCTTCATTTTGACTAATAATATCAAGATATAATTATTAATTTGCTGCAGTGAGTATGCTAATGACATGATATCAGAATTATTTATTTGAATTTTAATGATTTTAATGATGACTGTATCGTTTAATAGAATTGTCTAACAGTTGAATTTGGATCTCTGATTAATACAGGAGAAAAATAAATCTATAGGAATTTGTAGGTTATTTTTTTCTATTTTTAGAATCTTTTCATAAGTCTAGGATACTTAAAATGGTTTTATGTATAGATAGTTATACAACATTTTTTTCTCCCCATCATTAAGATTGCTCCCCAGTTTTAAACTATACTTAACATTTACTTCACACAATCTTTTCATTCCTTAAATGAATTCTCTTAGAACTTAATGTATGAAGTAGCTTTATGTTATTTGTTTTCTTTGCTTTTTAAATTATTTTCTCACAGAGAGCAGGTAACTATCACAGATTCAAAACTGAAAAGATATACAAGTGCTTGCTTCCTATTTCTTTTGCATAACAGCATGACAGCTGTGTGTGTGTATGTGTGTAACTTATACCCCATGGGAAAATTAGGTTTCTATATTATAATGTATTTAATTCATTGTCTTTTCTTTGGGAAAACCTATACTTTACTATCTTAATATAGCCCGAACTAATTTCAGATTCCAGGCAGATGTACTGTAAATGAAATAAAGACCGTTGAACAGCCATGAATTCTAGTTTTTTCTCATTGAGAATATAAGCTGAATTCATTCTTCCCCACAACACATATTTATTTTACATGCCTTATAAATTTCGGGAGAAGAGCATGGATCTTATATTTGATTACAGATAAAGGCTTATCCCAATTAAAAATGGTGTTTATTATATTCTTAAAATTAGGAAAGAACCCCAAACGGTGTATCAAATAAATATGATAATGACATGTTTCATAAGTGATCCAGGAGCCTAGGGAATGTGAATTATTGAGCTATAATTTAATCATTGTGTCATAGTAGGTGTATAAAAGTGAAACATGCTCTTATGTGTTATAGAATTGATAGTTTTCTGTGATAGACAAATTGTTTCATAACTCAGAGTAGCCAATTACTTAGTCCATTTTTAAGTTCATTATTCATATAAAGATATTATACCAAAAATTATTCCCCAAGTCTGGAGGAAAAGGACAGTGTATCACATTACAAAAGAAATGTCTGTACCTCAGGTATACTTCAATAGATCAATAACACTAAAAAGAAATAACGTTTACACACTTATTGAAAACACATACACTGAAAATCACATAAAAACACATAATTAAGTGTCAGTTCCTTTCTCTTGTCTTATGACAGATTCTCCATGGTGTTGCAATAGGTTAAAGTGAACACAAATTCCTTAAAAAAAAAACAGAGATATTTTCAAGTATTCATGTTTATTTTCTGTAAACCTAAATGTTTATATCGAGTTTTAATTTATCTTTTCATCCCTTTAGAAATATTTACTGATTGACTATTGCTACAGGAAATATCTTTTGAAATATGAATGGGTTGATATCATGGAATATATTTTCTTAATTACCAGCAGCTATAAATAATCATATTTATACAATTAGGTTGACTATTAATCAACAGTTTATTTTATAAAAAAATAATTGATTACTTTTTAAAATAAGAAACTTACAAACTATTATTTTCTGAATGGACTATAGGCATTTCATAATAGTTTTAAAATAAATAAATAAACAAATAAATAAACAAATAAATTCATGACCGAATGGTTCCAATACCTGGAACTTATGTAGGAAGACTATTATAGGTGACTTCCACATGTGTACTGTGGCACATGCCCCCTATCCTGCCACACACATACACATACTATATAAAAATGAAATGAAATATAGTTAAAATAATTCTCAATGTAATACATTACAAAATTATAATTATGTTAGTGTTATTCCTTGGTATTTTGTATCACATTAAATAGATGAGTCAGGTGTTTAAACAAAATACTCTTGCATTTTTGTTATAAAACAGTGAATCAGCAAAAGAAAAAATACAACTTTATCATAGTGATATTTTTAAAAGACATTGAAATAAAATTGTTATATAAAATTTTACATACAATAATGAAAAAATATCGGTTTTCTAAACTGCACCTATAGATTTAAGGCTAAAATAACATACTAAATTAGAATATATTTCTTTTGTTTTGGTGTATTTAAAATGACTTTTATAGATAAATGCATTGTTTTTACCATAGTAGTGCAATACTTTACATAGAACTTTTATTAAAAGTAAATATCTATATTAGGAAACTAAAGTTTCTATGTTTTGAAGTGGCTTTCAATGAACCTAATAACCTGGATATATTTTCTTCTTTAGAGTATACTGTACATTTGTCAGTCAATCTTACCAGGGAAGAGCCCTTTACTTCTATTGCTATAACTTTTCTATATTATAATGTAACCTTACACTTGATAATCTTTCCTTCTAGATATTTTAATATAACTCTTGAATTGACTATTTTGCAAAGACAACCTTATAATGAATCTATTCAATTGATATTAACCATATGTATACCTTTCACATCTATCTCGCATCTGTGTATCTAAATATTTATCTACATATATCTGCTTATGCGTTTGTTAGTTTATATTTTAGTGTCAATGGTTATGAAAAAAACCCAGATTTCATAAAATTTTAATTGTGATTTTAATTTCCTAAAATTTTCTATACTTATTTGGGGGGGGATATTGCTATTCTCTTTTATCATCTGAATCATTAACAATCCATTTCTCATCAAACGGTGACATGTTATAAAGTATGTGCTGTCTTCATAATATCAGGGAATAGAAATTGGATGGAAGGCTGAAAAACAGTGTACCTCAGAACTGAGCAGTTTTTCTTTCGCTAGTAGTCAGTAGAAAATTATGTCACTGGCCCTATGAGGAGTTTTATCCTTGCCAGAGGCTAAAGAAGCCAGAATTATCTAAGCCAAAATGTCTTTGTTTCTGACCTGGACAAAGACCAGAGAAGTCCAAAAGAACATTTGGTTTCTCATATTTCTTGCTTTAATTCACCATCCTTTCTGTAAACTGTATGTGAAGACATGAAACTTAGAGACACCTGGATACCTGATGAATGGGGAAGCCAGACAACCAGCTTATCCCTTCCCCACGCTTCCATGTAGTAAATCCTTAGTAGCTTAAAGGTGGCAACCATCAATGTTTTCACATTCTGGTGACCCACGCCTGCTGTACAGGGGCTCTAGCATTGTTCTATTCAGATATATACTAAAGAAAATGTTCATGTAAGAGAGATTGAGTGTGAATCCTGGTTAGAGTCGTATGAAATTTTGTACCATATTTTATGTATGTATGTATGTTGAAATTTTGGTAGAAAGTAAGTGCCAGACGCATATTACATGATGCTTATCCCATAAAATAATATTCTGTGGAAATAGTTCTTTTATTCATAATTTTTCAGAATATAATATTTTAACTCTTTTTATTTTAGTTTTTTAATTTTTGATTCTATACTTACATCACTTTTCTTCGTTTGCTCCTTCAGAATCTTCCCATATATACCTCCTTGCTATCCTTAACATTAATGGTCATTTTCCCATAATTTTCATTCCATCCATGTTTTATGCATACATTTATATTCCTAAATACAACCTGCTCAGTCTGTTACTCATATGCATGTCCTAAGGGCTGACAACTTGATATTAGTAACCAATTGGTGTGCTCTTTCTTGGGAGTTTCCTGTAATTGTTTGTGTAGTGTTGAGGGCTTCAGATTTTTTCTGTCCAATTGGTGTTTCAATTGGTGTAAAAGATGTTCAGTTTCATGCTTAGGTAGCCATGTTCTTGAGACTTTATGGATGACATAACCTCACAGAAAACTCCCTAATACATCTTTTGTATTCCTCTTTTGCAATGTTCTGTGAGTCTTAGGCACTAAAGTATTTTATAGATTTATCTATTGGGACTACATTACACAAGTTTGCAGTTTAATAGGTGGAGAACTCTTATAATGATCTCTGTCTCTTACAAAAATTAGTTTCCTTGATGAAGAGTAAACTATACTTACCAGTGGGACATGGCTAAAATTTTCTTAGGAATTATGCTGTACTAGTAAAGTGACTCTCTTCCAAGATTCATGACTTCAGTATATTTGAGTATTTGACTAGGTTTCTAATACCAGGCATCTTTTCCCTCTTGTGCTGGTCTTAAGTACAATTAGCAAGCTAGTTGGTTACCATACAACCAAGTTATGTATGTTCCTACTGCACCATTAAATGTATGATATCATGCTGGTTTTTGCTGGCCTTTTTTTTGTTTTGTTTTGTTTTGTTTTGTTTTTTTAGACATCATTACTGAGTAGGAATGTTGGTTGTTTCCTCTAAAATCTCACATGACACCATCTGATAGAACAAAATCTAATCCTCAAGGAAACTTTTATGTCTGTTCCAGATTAGATATGTCTCAGCCCTATACCCAAAATGCATGGTGTTTGCAGTGATAGATTAGTTTATCTCTTAAAGAATTATCCCTAGGCTCATAAGTTTTTATAAATTGATAGTATCCTAAACATTTCTGAGAACAGGAAATTTCAGTTCCCTCTAGGGATGTTTTGTTTGTGAATAATTAATTTAGAAGAAACAAGTCAAGACCTGGGCTAAGAAAAACAGCTAAAAAATCCAGAACAGCAAGCCAGTAAAGCCTCATTTCAATTTGCAGCTGCTTTAGTTTCTGTCACCAGGATTTTGCCTTGAGTTCTTGCATAGACTTTTCTTGATAGTGGGACTGTGATCTATGTCTTAAAATAAAACCGTCTCTCCTATTTTGTTTTTGAGCAGTGTCTTATCACAGCACTAGGAAACAAGCTAGGCCAAGCCCATTATTTAAATATGAAGAGAGTTTTTCTTTACAACTAGGAGTGTTTTATTCCCTTTGTGTAGACTGCATTTAGAATTTCAGCCCTTTGGACAGCAAAATCCTTGTCCGTATAGAGGTGATCTTTCTCATATTCATCACTTTGAGTAATTTAAAGTTAAGTAACATTGAAAAAACCCTTGAAATACATGCATAATCCAAATCTGTATTTCTAGGTGGATGACACAGCCTATCAGGTTAAGGCACTCACTACCAAGTCTAGTGACCTGACTTCAATATCTGGAAACCACACTACCAAGAGAGAGAATACTTGTAAGTTGACTTTTGTCATACACAGATTCATTATAGAATATGTACGCCTGCATGCCTATAACAAATAAATTTAAATTATTGTTTTTGTTTTTTCAGAATCAATGGTTACTCAGTTGCTGGGTGCAAAAATTAGAAGCATAATCTTGTATGCCATATTAAAGCTAAACCTCCGGTGGTGAATTCTGGCAAATTTGCCATCTAAACTTGGGGCTACTTATAGCTATATCTGTTCCTCGTGCTGTCCCCATCCAAAAGCCTGTATCTCTATTCTGCCTTGTCTCTTCCTCTCTCTGACTCAGAAATCCCACCTACTGGCCCAGTGATTGGTGTCTTTATTTATTAGAATGGTCACAATGAAGTCCTGATTACCTGATTCACTCTTCATCCCAGGTAGCCCCCCTTAGAGAAGCTGAATTAGCATCAAAATACAAACAGCAGCAGGGCTATCCACAGCATTATATTCAATTCTCTATAAAAAAAATGTAGACATGTTTCATTAAAATCAATGAGTCTGTTCATATAGATTGTGGTGGTAAATGTATTAGTCAGAATTTTTGTTGATACAACAAATAGTTGAGATTAGTGCACTTCAAAGAGGACGGATTTATTATGGTTCATGGTTCATGTTGTTTTATTTTACTGTTTTTTTTTGTTGTTGTTGTTATGTTGAAACAGAAGATATGTATAAATCAATGAAGTGTATCAAAAGAGTAAAAACAGAGTGATATTGGCATACTTAGAACAACATTAACAAACTTATGAATTAATTTTTTACTAAAAACAAATCCTTCTTGTCACAAACTTACTCCATTTACAAGTAGATGCAAACTTAGAAGCAGGAATACACTTCCTAACCAGCAGCTACTGAGAGGCAGAAACTATCTCATTCTTGTAAGCAGGATTCAACGCAATCTCCATCAAAATTCCAACTCAATTCTTCATAGACTTAGAAAGAGCAATCCTCAAATTCATTTGGAATAACAATAAACCCAGGATAGAAAAAAATATTCTCAACAATAAAAGAACTTCTGGGGGAATCAGCATCCCTCAAGCTGTATTATAGAGCAGTAGTGATAAAAACTGCCTGGTGTTGGTACAACAGGCAGGTAGAACAATGGAATAGAATTGAAGACCCAGAAATGAACCTACACACCTATGGTCACTTGATCTTTGACAAAGGAGCTAAAACCATCCAGTGGAAAAAAGACAGCATTTTCAACAAATAGTGCTGGCTCAACTGGCTGTCAACATGTAGAAAAATGCAAATTGATCCATTCCTATCTCCCTGTACAAAATTCAAGTCCAAGTGGATCAAGGACCTCCACATAAAACCAGATACACTGAATCTAATAGAAGAGAAAGAGGGAAAATTTCTCTAAAACACATGGGCACATGGGAAAATTTCCTGAACAGAACACCAATGGTTTATGCTGTAAGACCAAGAAGTGACAAATGGAACCTCATAAAATTGCAAAGCCTCTGTAAGGCAAAGGACACTGTCAATAGGACAAAATGGCAACCAACAGATTGGGAAAAGATCTTTAATAATTCTACATCCCATAGAGGGGTAATATCCAATATATACAAGGAACTCAAGAAGTTAGACTCCAGAGAACCAAATAACCCTATCAAAAAATGGGGAACAGAGCTAAACAGAGAATTCTCAACTGAGGAAACTCAAATGGCTGAGAAGCACCTAAAGAATTTTACAACATCCTTAGTCATCATGGAAATGCAAATCAAAACAACACTGAGATTCCACTTCAGACATGTCAGAATGGCTAAGATCAAGAACTCAGGTGACAGCAGATGCTGATGAGGATGTGGAGAAAAAAGCACACTCCTCCATTGCTGGGATTGCAAACTGGTACAACCACTCTGAAAATCAGTTTGGCAAACCCTCAGAAAATTGGACATAATACTTCCTGAGGACCCAGCTATACCACTGCTGGGCATATACTTAGAAGATGCTCCAACATCTAATAAGGACACATGCTCTACTATGTTCATAGCAGCCATATTTATAATAGCCAGAAGCTGGAAATATCCAAGATGTTCCTCAACAGAGGAATGGATACAGAGAATGTGATACATTTACACAATGGAGTACTACTCAGCTATTAAAAACAATGACTTTATGAAATTCACAGGCAAATGGATGAAGCTTGAAAAATATCATCCTGAGTGAGGTAACTCAGTCACAAAAGAACGAACATGATATGTACTCACTGAGAAGCGGATATTAGCCCAAAAGTTTGGAATACCCATGATTCAATTCACAGCAACTGTTGGACTGAGCATGGGCTCCCAGATGGAGGAGTTGAAGAAGGGACTTAAGGAACTGAGAGAGCAACAGTGTCAACTGGTCAGGCCCGTCGGTGCTCCTAGAGACTGGACAACCAACCAAAGAATGCATATGGGGGGCACATGGTGCTGGCCACATATGTCGCTAAGGAGGGCTTTGTTGACCATCAGTGGGAGGAGAGGCCCTTGGATCTGAGAGTGTTAGATAGCCCAGTATAGGGGAATGCCAGGGAAGGAACACAGGAGTGGGTGGGTGGGTGGGTGAATATCTTCATTGAGGCAGGGGGAGCGGGGATAGGATAGGGGGTTTCCAAAGGAACTACCTGGAAAGGGGAAAACATTTGAAATGTAAATAAAGTATTAAACAAAAAAATATAACAAAACAAAACAAAATAATAAAATTGTTGGTTTTAAATAGGTACATGTATTGGAATGATGTCAAATGAATATGAGTCTAAAGAGATGCTACAACAAACAGTAAATATCCAAACTAATACCAAAAAAACCTACATTTTGTTTGCATGTGAATTTGTGCATATGTGTATTTTGCTCCCTCTTTCTCCTCACACATATTATAAACATGATATTTTAAATGTATTCAGCAAAATTGATATTAGATATATGTATAATAATTTCCAAATTGAGTTAATTTTATATTCAGCCACTTTGGTGAAGTTATACATTAGCTGTAGGTGTTCTTTCGTAGAATTTTTGGGATTACATATGTATACTATCATATCGTCCACAAATAGAGATATCTTGAGTTCTTCTTTCTAATTTGTATTGTATTTTGTCAAAGGCACTTTCAGCATCTAATGAGGTATGTACTCTCTGATAAGTAGATATTAGCCAAAAAGTTCAGAATCCACATGATAAAACTCACAGACCTATGAAGCTTAACGAGAAGGAAGGCACAAGTTTGGATGCTTTAATTCCACTTGGAAGGGGGAACAAAATAATCACTGAAGGCAGAGGGAGGGAGGTGGGTGGGAGAGGGGAGTGCAAGGGGAAAAAGGGACAGAGTCAGGTATGGGGAAGACAGGAGAGAAGCTAAGAAGGCCAGGAAAATAAATGGAAATATTCAGCAGTGTGGGTTGGAGGATGGGGGAACCACTAGACAGTCCCAGAGATGTGAGTCACATCTCATGGATGTGAGAGGCTCCCAGGTCACAATGGGGATGACATTAACAGAAATTAAATGACCAATAGTGCGGAGATGGAACCTGCTGAGACCACCTCCAGTAGATAGACATGGCCCCAGTTGAGTGATAGGGCTACATACTCATCTCACATATTTGACCAAGAACTGTTCCTGTCTAAAGGAAATGCTGGGAAAATAATGGAGCAAAGACTAAAGAAAAGGCCATCCAGAAACTGTAACAAATTGGAATCCCTGTCATATGCAGACACAAACCCCTGACAATATTGCTGATGCCAAGATGTGCTTACAGAAAGGAGTATGGCATGGCTGTCTTCTGAGAGGCTCTACCAGCACCTGACTGAGACAAAGACATATACTTAGAGCCAAACACTGACCTGATCCCGGTGACCCCTATGAAAGAGTTAGGGAAGAAGTGAGGAGATGAGGAGGCTTGCAACTCCACTACAGGATCACCTAACTGGACCCCTCGGGGCTCCCAGGGACTAAGTCACCAACCTAAGAGCAAACATGGGATGGTCTGGGACCCCCACTAAGTATGGAGCAGAGGACTGCCTTGTCTGGCCTCCGTGGGAGGGGATGTTCTTGGGCCTGTGGAGGCTTGATGCCCCAGAGAACGGGGATAGTAGCGGAGTGACTTTGGAGTGTGTGGTTGGGGAAAGCACCCTCTTAGAGGTGAAAGGGATGAGGGGTGGGGTGGGATGCTCATTGAGGGGGAACCAGAAAGCAGACATTTAAAATGTCAGTAAATAAAATAATTAATAAATAATGTCACTAGTAAAAAGAACAAAACAAAAAAATTAATAATTTCCAAATTGAAAAGCAAGATGAGGAAACAAGCAAGATACAATGTGTGAAAAATAGTGTTCTAGTCTTGAAAAACAGTCTTTTCCACGTTTTGAATATTTACATGAAATTTTATTTCTACAACTTAATTCAAATATTTCTATATTATATAAATTATTTTGAACTTTCAGAATTCATACATAAAATCACTTTCAGTGATAAAATTATTAAGGGTATAATATTATTTTAGCAACTGCAATTGGGCTTCATTCTTTTCTATGCTGATGGGAAATGGCAAACCTAGTGAAGCAAATTCTATAACAGTGTGAAAAAGAAGGACTGGGGCTCTATGATATTAAATGTCAGTCAAGTTGTCAATCATGCCAAAAAAAAGAAAGATATTTTCAGATATTCAACAGTGAAGAAAATAAAAGTCCAAGGTATCCTTATATAACGATGGCTAAATCATTTTGGCACAGAAATTTAAAACTGTTGTTACTAAATAAATTTCCCATATTGTGGCATTTTGGAGTGTGATATTCCTGATTTAGCAATTCATCTATTGATGTTGAAAATTAAAATTATTGGCTTTTTTTTGTGAAAAATTTTGAAAATGTCACGAGTTAGTTTATCAAACAATGATAAAACATAAGTTAGTTTCATAAAAACAGGGATGTATATTCATGGTAATCATAAGTGACATAAAATAGTAGCTTCAACACAAATGGCGTGAAAGATCATTTTCATCTTGATTGAGTTGAAAGTAGGAAATGAATGGAGAAATTATGAGTGTAGGGAATACGTTTGATGTTATTCTTCAGGGTACAAAAGAGTTAAGAACTAAGGTGGATGCGGATGTGCACAACCAAACATTGGGCTACACGCGGGGACCCCAATGGAGAGGTTAGGGCAGGGACTATAGGAGTTGAAGGGGTCTGCAACCCCTTAAGGAAGTACAACAATATCAACCAACCAGACACCGCAAAGTTCCCAGGGACTAAACTACCACGACTACATATGGGGGAGGTTCATGGCTCCGGCTGGATATGTAGCAGAGGATGGCCTTCTTGGGCATCAATGCAAGGGGAGCTCCTTGGTTCTGTGGAGGCCATTGGGTAGGGGAATGCTAGGGCGCTGAAGTAGGAGTGGGTGGGTGGTGGAGGAAAACCCTCATAGAAGCAGGGGTAGGAGTAGGGGTAGGGTATAGGTGATTTGTGGAGGGGAAACTGGGAAGGGGGATAACATTTGAAATGTAAGTAAATAAAATAACCAATAAAATAAGAAAATAATGTGTTATGGTTTTATTTTTGATTTATAGATATGCTAGGTGATATTGACATTTGGAAAGAAATGATACACTTGATGTGAGAACGCGAGATACTTTGGAGAGGAGTAAGGAAAAAGATGGCCTGATAAGCAAGTCTCTGAGTCCGAGGTGAGAGAAAAGAGAAGACTGTGAGTGTGGGACAGAAATGGGTCGAAGGAAGGAAGGCTGTGGGCAATGGGAGACATCGAAGTGGAGGTATTCAGTAGAGAACCCCCAGCTCCTCACTGTTGAATTTTTTAACAGTAGACTACATTTTTTTTTCTGTTATCAGCATTATATAAGAAGGAAAATGATTAACAATAATTGAATGAAGTTACAAAGTCATTTATATAGTGACATTTGATAATCGTGCCAATCATTGTCAATTACTCATGTAAGCGTGCTCCAAATCTAGTGCATATCATTCTGTCTTATTTAACCTTAAATATCAGATTTCTGGAAGTAAATGCATATTTTCATGTTTTTGTCATTTATATCCAGCCTTTAGACGCCGTGCTGCATGAGGCTTGTCAGTAATTATTTTCACTATGGCACAGTGTAAGATAATCTTCATTTCCACTGTCAGTTATTACACTTATCATGGAAATAAAATAATAATGATATATGAAGAGTCTTTTGTGATGTCTTTGATTGAAACAAGACCTATAATTTCCAAGATATGAGAAAAGGGTGAAATGTAATCCACTATCTAGGAGAGTTTTAACGACTTGCTTTCCCTCTCTACTAAATCTCTGTTCCCTCAGGTATTTGCATCATGCAGAATTTCATGGATTATGTTAAGTTTTGGAGTACTTCTCTGAAATAGTTCAAAATCACATTATAAATATTTATTGATGAATATAAGACTGTAAAAATAAAATCTTTAGTAACAAACTGATTTTAGAAAAACAGGACATTTTGATACATTATTAGAAAATATACAATCTAAAGATTGAAGCATTTTTGTAGAAATGATGCTGTTAATTGTTGAAGGTGTACCCTATCTTTCTATTTTGGAAATAAGCCTAAAGCATTTTTTTCTAAAAGTAAATACAAGATTATATTTGATTTTACTTTTGTACATTTTATAATACCTTAATTTTTTGCCTAGATTTTGCACTAGGATATGTTTTTAAAAATATCAGTGTTTTATGCTAAGAGCCACTCAAAAATATTTGTTTAAACAGGAATATATTATTATCCATAAAAAACGAATGCCTCCCTTTAGCAGTATGATGCATTGTATAACAAAGATTAATAAAATATTCTTATTTCTTACTTTGGAGTTACACTAGCCATGTATCTTCTGCTGCTGCTTCTGTTGGAGTCTAGTATCAAAGGAGATGACTTTAAGTTTTGGCTCATTGTCTTCCACGTCCATTAATATGATTATACAATATGATTAAGCCATTCTGAGTTAGCAGTTGATAAGACAGTTGTGGTTAGCTTTCTTTTCTCATAATAACAGTTTGTGCTTAAATACATTTAGCAATTTATAAAACTAATTTTCTTATTTCTCAAGGTGACATTAAAATAATTTATAATCATCAATTGAACAGTGAATTTATTAACTAATAAGAAATTTTTGCCTCCTTCTTGCCATCCTTAAGTACTTGTCTTCCTTTCTTTATTTGATTTATCACTTTTATTTTTTGATGCTAGGGATCTAATGCAAGGATTCCTAAGATTATACCCTACATCTGAACTCTTTTCAAAATGATATAAATGATCAATACTACAATAGCATTTACCCACAATTAATGGTTTATGGAAACAATATTTATCTTCAGAAATCTGGGGTTGGTAATTGACATATATCATTTTCTAAGTTTATTATATATATGCATTTGCTTGAGTAATAACAGAAAATAAGTCAGTGATGTAATTTTCTATATTCAGTTAGAGTAGGGGCTATTATAATATTACTTCACATGAGAAAATGAACAGACAATACTATAGTACTATTGCACAAAATTTTCCAAAGAATGAAATTTGTAAATGCTATTTGGATATGTGAATGTATGTTTATTTAGCTACAGTTCTTTGTGACTTAATAATACAGCATTTTTTTCCATATGCATTATATTTTTTCTGTAGTCAAGATTAAGATGGATATTAGTTTGTCAGTTTATCACTACTGTGAAACGGTTTACCAACAATCTTAATAGAAGACTCCAGTTTGCAAAGGACAAAAGAAATCATCAGTATGTCAAATGGAGGAACAAATATCCCAACCCTTCTTCTCAGTAGAACTTGGTCTGAGGTAAGACAAAACTGTATTATCTGTTTCTAGTGGCCAAAAACACTCACAGGCATCATGATTAGGAAGGATATTTATTTATCAAAGATAAATTGAAATGAACAAAGAAGCCAGTAATCCACTATATACCAGTTATTAATGCTGCCTAATCTTTGTCCCTGCATTTCTTTTAGACAGGACAAATTTGGGGTCAAAAGTTTTGGCAGTGGGTTGGTGTCCATATTTCTTCACTGGGAGTACTACCTGGCAACAGAAGGTGGCTACTTCAGGTTTCATATCCCACTGTCATGCATCTAGGCTAAGGGCACCTTCATTGACTCCTGAGAGCCTCCTTCATCCCAGGTCTCTGGCACATTCTAGAGTTCTCCACCCCCACTCCCCCACTCCCAGCAGCTTCAAATTTTCATTCATCCTCTTGGCCCTCTGAGCCTTCTGTCTCTTCCCACACTTGGTCCTATACCCTCCAGTCCTCTCTCCAACCCAGTTACCTCCCTCCTTCCACCTCAAAGAGAGAACGGAGACTCAGAGGATGGCCAACCAATAGCCAGACCAACTGAAGACCCTTCTAATAGGCAAGCACTAATTCCTGACACTATTAATGATACTGTGTTATGCTTGCAGACAGAAGACTCCCATAACTGACTTCTGGGAGACTCTGCCCAGCAACTTATTGAAACAGATGCAGATATCCACAGATAAACATCGGACAGAGGTTGGGAACTGTTACGGAAGAATTGGGAAAAGGATTGAAGGCTCTGAAGGGGATAGAAACTCTATCCTACCCAAAGACGATCAGAGCCAATTTACCTGAACCCTTGTGAGATGAGATTGAGTCACCAAAGAGCATAGATGCATATGTAGGTACCTATGTTGCCCAATGGGACTGCTTTGTCTGGCCTCAATGGGAGTGGCTGCTTCTAGCCCTGCAGAGACTTGATGTGCCAGAGGTGGGGGGAATACCCGATGAGGGCCGATCCTTTCAGAGGAGTGGAGGGAGAGGTTGGGCGAGGGACTCTGTGAGGGGGATACAGGAGTGGGCAGAGATTGGAATTAAAAAGAAAGGAAAAAACAGAAAAAAGGAAAGAGAAAAGAAGAAAAGACAAGGAAAGAATACTGTCCAAAGTAGATACAATCAGGGCTGGATATGTAGACCTGTGTGTGTGTTTGTGTGTGGTGTGTGTGTGTGTGTGTGTGTGTGTGTGTGTGTGTGTTATACAAAGAACTCCTTACTTGTTCTACAATCAACAGTTCCTGAAAAAGAAGATTTCTTACAGTTATTATTACAGAAACTGCAGAAAAGATGGAAGAAACACTGGACCAGCCAAGGTTATGGGACTGTCTGAAGTGTTCAGTGCTTGTATTTGAATGATATCACATGAAGAGTAACTTGGCTTGTTCATCTCTAAACACTGTAATTGCTAAAACAACCTCACAATCTTCTGCCTTCTGCCTGGGTTCATTGACCAGTCTGTACAAATCAGATATGTTCATACTGAAAATGAAAACATAGCACTATGTATTTAAAAGTACTTTGACAGAAAGAAAGATATGCTAAAAGATAAATTTATTAATAGTAATTTACGACAAAATCTCCCCTGTAATTAAACTAAAATTTAAAAGATGTAAAACAAATTTATATGTAAATAATGAGTATGTCGCGCGCGCCTCTCGCCGGCAAGAAGACACGCGCCACGCAGTAGGCTCCGTCTGCAGTTCAGCTTTATTTAGCCGTTGATAGAGAAGGAAGAAGAAGAACCCCGGGGCCCCAAAATGGCGGTGTTATATAGCTCCGAGGCAGTGTGTCCTCCATTGGTTGGCGCGCCCCGGGAGTGGGCGGTGATTAGTCATGTACACCCATAATGCCTTCGGGGTTTTCCCGCGCTATCCGTAAGTTTCCTCAGAGTAATAGCGCCATCTGGTGATGGCAAATATCCTAACCGCTCCTTACATTTCCCCTTATTCTTTCAAATAAGAAGGAGAGGGGGGTCAGCTGGGTTAAATAGGCCATACCTCCCTACAGTGGTATCAAAGCACAGAACCAGGCTCGATCAAGCGAATTCCGTCATGAGTGAATAGGCGATCAAGGGCCAATATTCTGAGAGCATTCCATCCTTACCCTTCCAGGTGCAATGGTACAAGACCCCTGGGTGCAAGGGCTAAGGAGGCTATGTTATGAGTAACACCCTTCCCCGTGCAATGGAGCATATCTCCTAGGGGTGCAAGGGCTGTTAACCCACAAATGAAAACCACGCTTGAGGGGAGGGGGCGAAACGCAGCGACCCAGATGGAATAGAGAACGAATCTCATTTTTTGAGCATGGATAGCCGGAAGTTAGGGGAAGCTCCTTGCTCCAAAGCTGTAAGCACTTGGGTGACAATGATCTTA
>CM052708.1:32374746-32409354 GCA_028551405.1 Uromys caudimaculatus | reverse complement strand
TCTCTCCCAGGCTCTCTTGGCCTCTCTTTCTCTCTCCCGGGGCATACTTTCCCCCTCTTATCTTCCCCTTTATATCTCTTTTTTGGGGAGGCCTGTTTTCTTAGATGCATCTCTCCGTTTTGGTCGAGCTCTTAACCTGTGGTCCCGCTCTGGCTCAGATAAACTGTCCTGAATGTCAGAAATTCAGAGTCCAGCATATTTGAGAGAGCTCACCTACCACTGCAGATTTGCGAAGCCTCCCCGTCCGTTGGGTGGGGGGTTCTCCTCGGTGTGAAAAGGCTCCCGGCGTCCCGGGTTTTCGGCACCAGTTGTCACTCGCGCCTCTCACCGGCAAGAAGACACGCGCCACGCAGTAGGCTCCGTCTGCAGTTCAGCTTTATTTAGCCGTTGATAGAGAAGGAAGAAGAAGAACCCCGGGGCCCCAAAATGGCGGTGTTATATAGCTCCGAGGCAGCGTGTCCTCCATTGGTTGGCGCGCCCCGGGAGTGGGCGGTGATTAGTCATGTACACCCATAATGTGCTTCGGGGTTTTCCCGCGCTATCCGTAAGTTTCCTCAGAGTAATAGCGCCATCTGGTGATGGCGAATATCCTAACCGCTCCTTACATGAGTATATTTTATTCAAATACATGTATCTGCATAACATTTCATCTTTTGTGATGGAAACATGTTAAAGACTTAAATCATTTCAGCTTAGATGCTTTGCATTTTGTAACTTTGTCTCCTTAAATGCATTTTACATTTTTGTACTTAATAGATTCAACTTGTTAACTCTCTTATGTAACAAATTAGACAAAATTATTCTGTTCTATAACACAGCAAAAAGGAAGCAGGAAAATTGAAGACTGACAGCTTTTATTCTTCTTTCAAATATCAGTACCACAAACTTTGTTGTGAAAATAATTTTGTCTTTGCCTTCCTTTTTATACATTCTGTAATGAATATTAGAGTAAACTAGAGTTTCTAATGTTATTATTTTTATTTCAAAACACTTCCTTGGTGTCAATTACTAACTGCCTGTGTTTAATAATTTACTTATTAGATTATGGACCTCAATGATATTCCATAAAAAGAAATTAAATAATCTCTTGTGTTGGACAGATTATGAAGTTGGTTCTTAAAGTTTATGTTCTTTGCATTTGCATCTAGGGATATAAAAATACTCTAAGGAGAATTTTTTATTAATGATTGTTCCTATTCATTATAAAACATTTTATACATTGAGCAAATGTTTCCTATAATTTAATACATTTTAAAATGTATCTTCATTGTTCCACATAAAAACCCCAAAAACATGTTAACTGAAATAATCCAGATCCAAAAATTATGCTACATTGTGCCTGTTTTATATGATTTCATTTCTAGAAGTAGTTTGAAAATTTAAATCTTTAAATTCAAGGTAGATTTGTTGAACCTTAGGGATAATAGAGTAAAAGTATGACTCCAGATATTTTGTGAAGTAATTAATTTAAAATAATCCTGACACTAAGAATTTTTGAAATCTGTGCAACAAAGAGTATTTTCCTTAGATGATAAGGTACTTAATTACTAAATAACCAGTTAACGCCTCAGAGCACTCATTTACCTTACAACATGGAACATTGCCATGAAGGATAATAAGAAAACTAATTCTTTCTAAGAGTCTCTCCTTCTAGCAAAGCATATCTTCTATGTTTCTAAATAACTGCCACTGTAGAGGATTAAAAATGCAACACTTCAGTCTGTCACTGATATAAAAACAGGTTTTAACAGATGGGTTTTCAAGACACACAAGCACCACTAGCTTCCATTGGTTCTTCTACAACTGTCTGGTATAATGCAAAGTCAATATAAGAGGGACTTTATGTGCCCAATGTGTAAACACAGCAGGTTCAGGAAAGTCACAGACATATTGAATTGCAAATATCTACAATGTTACTGAAACATACAGACTTAGGATAGCACTTCCTTTTCTGGTTTGATAATTCAGTAGTAGCAGCAGCAGCAAGGTGAAAACACAATGAAGTCTCCCTCTTTGGGATGAAAAGGGACTGAGGCAGAATGAGAAACCTGACACATCAGCTCCCTGCCAAGAACGGCGATTATACTGGCTGCCAGCTATGTATCATAACAGACATACAAATAAGTTATTGTAACTAATGACTGAAAAACCTTTTACTTACGGAAGCAATGCTGGTATTTTACTTTGTTTTCAGAATAGTTATACACATCTTTCTTCATTGGAATTATGATATATGCTCATCTTGAACTTATATTATTATTGGTTATGAAATGTTTCCAATAGAGAGGCTTAAGAAAGACATTAGGAGGTTAGAGGTTAGTGAGGGATAGAGCACCTGTCATCTTCAGAGATTCCTGTGACTCATTCTCACTCTTGAAAGCGAATCTTTTGATCCAATTTTGGATTATATGAGATAGCACGTGGTAAATGGAGATGTAACAAATTGGTAAGTTCTGGTTGGATATACTAATTAGTGTAGCCAAATGGAGACTTTTGATTGTTGTATCTTGGTGTTTTATTATTGGATAGTTTAACAGTTGGTGATCAGTCTCAGGCAGGAATACTCTGAACTTGGCCAAATAAGGGAATAGACTTTGTGGCTATCATTAGAAATATAATCTAACAGTTTAGCGAGGGAAAGGGGAGGAGGACAAGACCTGCAGGCACGATGTTTACCATGCTTGGGTCGGCTAGAGCCCTTCAGTGCAGATAAGTGAATCAAAAGATGTTGCAGTTAGGAGAAAGAAGTAGCCAACTAAACGGGAAGTGACTTCTCCTGGAAAAGATAAAGCCATCTTATGAAAGACAGGACAAGCATTTGAGAAGGTTAAAGGGGTAAAGGGCCACTATCAAGTATTTCATAGCAAGATGCAGACGATCCTATATGCTTTGGTTTTATTTCACTCAGGATGAAAGACAAAGACATTCCGAGGAAAGAAAGAAAAGACACATTATCTTAAAGTGTGTGTGTGTGTGTGTGTGTGTGTGTGTGTGTGTGTGTGTGTTTGACAGTTGAATTTAGGGTTTTGCAAAAGTATTAGGCAAGAATTTTTGATATTGCCTACATCCCACCCAATATTATTCGTTTATGGGCTTTATTTACTTCTTTTTAAGATAGGTTTGGATGTATCTTAGACTAGCTTCACATTAACTCTGTATCTGTAGAAATACTTGAGCTTTTTACCCTAATAACTCTCTACTGTGAGTGCAGTCTTTCACTATCACATCTGATGGCTGATGCAGTGCAAGACAGAGAAGCCAGGGCTTCTCTGTAACCACTCCTCAAACCTAACTGCATCCCATTTCTTCCTTAAGTTTTAACATCTTTATAGTGTTGTACTTGACTAGATCATAGGGAAAAATTAGAAATATGATAAAAAATAATGTCAGGTGAAATCAGGATAGCTGAGTCCCTATCCCTAAAGTATAATAGTCAGGGTGTGTTTTTTAGGTAGTCTGTGGTGTTTGTTCCAAATAGCCAATATCGCTTGAGAATTGGTTATCATGGCAGCTGTGTTCAAGGCTGTCACACATGTTTATTTCCATTGTGATTTATTGATTTATAATAAGATTTTAGATGAATTAGTCATCAATTTGTATAACTCTCAGTTTTTAAAAAGGCTTATTTTTAGTGAATGGAAATTCATACACATACACACACATAAATTGATATCAATGAAATTACGTTACACTGATGTTTAAGACAGTGAATCCTTTAGTATTTTTGAAAAAGTATGCTATCTCTGACTAATTTTGAGATTTTAAATAATAGATGTAATTAATCTGCATTCATTATATCTTCAAATTAAAATTAAAAATATCAAGTTTCTCCTCAGTATATTTTTAGAGATTAAGTTAATGCTAGCAAAATAATGAGTACTACAGGTTTTTATCAGAAAAACACTGCTATTGCTTTTAATAATGTAATTTTTGTTATTTATATATCCTTATGGATAAATTTTTATTCTCAGTTTTTCACAATAGTAAAGAACATAAACACTATTTAGGAGTGGGAATAAATATTTTATGCACATTTGAAATGGGGATCCCTCTGGGATGTATATTCACTTGTCTTCTATTTTATAGGGTTAGTATATCTTAAAATCTCCTGGAAATAATAAAAACATTCTTCAATGTATTTGCATTCTTTATACTTTCTTCCAGAAGTGTATAAGAGAAATTCAGCTACAACATCCCTCCTAGTGACATTGTCACATTTGGCACTAAACAACTATTCCAATGTTATTTTCATTTAGACTTAACTGAAGAGCTAATTAATATTTTTATATGTTGCCTTCTTAGAAATGTCTATGTATACCATCAGAAAATTAATTTTATCAAGTCAGCATTTCATATATTCTCTGTTGCCTTCTTAGAAATGTCTTTGTATATACTCATTCTATCATTTTATTATGTATAGTTAGTCCTTTAGATATTACAATGTATCATTTAAATGTTATGGGTTTATGCTATAAATATTTACTATATTTTACTGATTTACTTTTATGCATGCTTATACCATTTGTTTGTAGAGAAGATTTTATCTTACATGTTAGTGTAGTTGAGTTTCCTTTTCATAGCTACTCTTGGTATTTTCACCTAAGTTTCCACCTTGCCCCATGATATACTCCTCAATTCCAGTCATTTCTCCCAGCATTTTCTCCCCACCAACCTGACCCCTCTTGGCCACACCCTACCTGCCCCCAGTCTACCAGCAAATCGATTCTATTTCTCCTTCCCAGGGAGATCCTTGCATCCTCCCTTCCGACCTCCTTGTTACTTGTTCTTTCTGGATCAGTGGATCATATCATGATTGTCCATCATTTTATAGCTAATATCTACTTCCAAGTGAGTGCATACCATATTTGTGTTTCTCAGTCTGGGTTACATCACTCAGGATGAATTTTTCCTAGTTCCATCAATTTTCTTGCAAATTTCATGCTGTCAATGTTTTTAACAGCTATGTAATACTCCATTGTGTAAATGTATTACTTCTTTTTATTCATTCTTTCATTGAGGGACATCTGATAGAGGGCTAATATCAAAAATATATAAATAACTCATGAAATTAGACATCAGTAAACTAAATAATCCACTTTTAAGATGGAGTACAGATCCAAACAGAGAATTCTCAACAAAGAAACCTCAAATGGCTGAGATATTCTTAAAGACGTGTTGAATGTCCTTAATCATCAGGGAAATGAAAACCAAAATGCCTTTGGCATTCCATTTTATTCCTGCCAGAATGAATAAGATCAAAACCACAAATGACAGCCCACACTGATGAAGATGTGGTTTAAGGGGAGCACTGCTCCTTTGCTGGTTGGAGTGAAAACTTATACAGGCACTTTGGAAACTAATATAGGAATTCTCAGAAAATTGGGAATCTATCTACCTCAAGATCTAGCTATGTACCACTTCGGTGCACAAACACAACTGACGCTCCATCCTATCACAACGGCACTTATTCAACTGTGTTCGCAGCAGCTTTATTCATAGTAGCCTGAAAATTAGGCTTTCTGTACCATTACTCTTAGTGATTTTATACAACCCAGGAGAGTTTACACAAGATTTGAGTCCTGGTTGTTTCATTTTAGTGTTGATATTTGTCATAGTAGCTATATGTGGAAGACACTCCGTAAAGATCTGTGGAATATATAAATGAAGAATGAGTATGGGGATTGTAGTCCCCACGTTCTTAGTATGTTGAACCCTGTATTTATTTGCTCATGCTCTTTGTGATACATTAGATGTTTCATTTGATTTCCCTAACAATTCCCACCTGAATGTAAGGAAAGTTCAAAGAGGAGAGAGAAGCAGAAAATGTTTCCTCTTCTCCTATCTCTATTGCCATTCTAGTTTGGTATCAATGGACAGATCTTTCTGGAAATTATGAATCTTTCTCTTTTTGACAATATTATTTACTCTGTGCTCTATATTCCCTTGAGAGGCACATGTGAACACATTGGATTTTGTTCTATTCATCTGTTTTTATTTTCAAATTTTTCAAGATATGATTTATTTTCTTGGTTTTGTGACATTATATTTTGCCCTTTTTTTGATTCAAAAAGAAACATCACCACCAACAACAAAGAGTAAGAAAAAATATATTCTGTTTGTTTCTACAATATGTACATAGAAATTTAAATTTTGTTTCTAAATATAAAACATCACAAATTTGCAGACATTTTACTCAATTCTTGTGAACCTCTGAGGTTTCTGTCCACAGGACAGGAAGTATCTTGAGAGAACGTGACTTAAATTATTAATATTGTTTTTTCTCCTTCAGTGGCATCATCAATTATTCATTTTCTACCTTTAGAATTAAATCCAATTTGTATTTTCAAAAACAAATGATAATAACTGAATAAGATTTATGTATTTTAACTCAATGCAAAAGATAATCCTAATTTGTTAATTTAAAATCTTTATAGAAAAAACTTAATGCAGTGGAAACAGCAGCATCATTTAAGCATCCGAATGTGTTAAATTTCAAATGATTACCCAATAAATAAGCTAACTTCATTTTGTGTATTTGTATGTGTATGTGTGTGTGTGTGTGTGTGTGTGTGTGTGTGTGTGTGTGTTTGTATGTGCTTGTATGTGTTTGTATGTGTGTGTATGTGTCTGTGTATGTGTGGTGTGATTGCATGTATGTGAACATGTTCTCCTGTGTACATGAACATGTATTAGTGCAGATACCTGTTGAAGTCTGGACTTCATATCTGGTATCATTTTTGATTATATTCTACTTTCTAATTTTTATGCCCTTTATATTTTTACAGTCCAGCCTTTCCCCCTGCTCTTGGAGCGCCCTCCCACAGTTCTTCATTCCATTCCTTCTCCTTGCTGTCTCCAAGAGGATGTCCCCATCCCCCACCTTCTCCCCTTGCCAGGCCTCCCCACTCCCTGGGGCCTCAAGTCTCTTGAGCGTTAGACATGTTTTCTCTCACTGAGGCCAGCCCAGGCAGTTGTATATGTTGTATATGTCCACTTCTATTTTAATAAGAGAGGCTTGTCTAGTTGAATTCAGACATAACTGATCAGCTAGAGTAGCTAGCTAGCTTGTCATTGAATCCTTTGTATCTGTCTTTTAGTACTAGAATTTGAGGCACATGCTTTTAAGTAAGTTCTACCAACTCAAACTCCAATCCTCAGTCTTGTAGCAAGTGGTTTATAACATGGAATATATCCCTACCCAGACCCCAATAACTTTTTCCATGTCGATATACACCAGTATATTACAATAGTTTCCTAATTCTGGTTACTTGATATAAACAATTAAGTATCAAATATGCATATTTATATGTAAATGTAAATCAAGCCCATTGTGAATGCAAAGATGCAGCCTTTACAAAAATGCTGTATATACTAGGTGAGGCCTCCTGAACAGAAATTATGTTCAATAATTCAGAAAGCACACACACAAACACATATCACTAGAACAGAAAGATGAATGAAAGCATTTGGGAGAAGCTGAGGTTTGTGGCTATGTAATGAAACAGCCACCCATTTATAACTCTATTGCTGAGAAGATAGAATTAGACATGGCTATTCATAAAACAAAACTGCATGTGGAATGGATTGAGTAAGATAGGAGGAACGCATCTCTTTTTTTTTTCATCTAGCTATGAACATATTGAAATCTCCTACAAATGTAACACTTTGAATTGTAAAGTAGAAAAGGAAATGGAGACCAAATGAATAGAAAAATAGATTAGGAACAGTGCTTTTTGCAAAATTATAAAAGACAAGACTACATAATTGAGTGCTTAGAAAGGAAGAAAAATTACTTCAGACATACTGGATACTTCACAATCCCTCAGAGGGGAAAATGGCTCCTAATGCCTATGTCTTTGCCCTCCCCATCCCTAGCCATTTTTCTATTAGTAGAGACTGGATTTCATTTTCTAAAATTGTTATAGAAATGGACTCATACATTATATTAGTTTCAAACTCTGATTCTTTTTGTTATAATTATTCTTAGACTCCTTGCTCCTTATACATAACACATGCATTAGAGGACTTTTTCTACCTCCCATCCTTCTCTTGATCCTTCTTTCCATCCACCAACTCCCTATTTCATGTATGGCTTTTCTTTTAAATTGACTCAATCTAGTTGGAAGCCCTGACTGGAAGGTTGGCTACTCAGTCCTTTTTTTTTTTTTTTTTTTTCAGACTTTGTGTATTCTGGAATTGCTGTAAGTCCATGTCTTAGTCAGGATTTCTATTCTTGCACAAACATCAAGATCAAGATGCAAGTTGGGGAGGAAAGGGTTTATTGATCTTACAATTCCTTGCTGCTGTTCATCATGAAAAGAAGTCAGGACTGGAACTCAAGCAGGTCAAAGCAGGAGCTGATGCAGAGATCATGGAGGAATGCTGCTTACTGGTATGCTTGCTTCTCCTGGCTTGCTCAGCCTGCTTTCTTATAGAACCCAAGACTACCAGCCCACAGATGGTACCACTCACAAGGGGCCCTCCCCCCTTGATCACTAATTGAGAAAATGCCTTACACCTGGATCTCATAGAGGCATTTTCTCAACTGAAACTCCTTTCTCTGTGATAACTTCAGCTTGTGTCAAGCTGACATACAAAACTAGCCAGTACAATTGACCCCTTGTCAACTTGACACACAAACACATCACCAGTAAGCCTCGACCCTTACTTCTTTATTCATCCCCAAGATCTAAATAACTTTAAAAGTTCCACAGTCTTTTCAAATTCTTACATATTTATATTTCAGTCCCTTTTAAACATCCAATCTCTTAAAATTCAAAGTCTTTTAAAAATTCAAAGTCTCTTAACTGTGGGCTCCATTAAAATACCTACTTTCTTCAAGAGGGAAAAATATCAGGCCATAGTCAAAAGCAAAAGCAAAATCAAATTCCAACCATCCAATGTCTGGGATCTACTCACAATCTTCTGGATTCATCCAGGGGCTTGAGTCACTTCTCCAGCTCTGCCCTTTCTAGCACACACGGCTCCAGATGCCTGTACTCCACTGCTGCTGCTGTTCTTGGTGGTCATCTCATGATACTGGTATCTCCAAAACACTGCTGTCTTCCACTGCAACTAGGCTTTACCATGGTGCTAAGCCTCACCTCCTTTGCATGACCCCTTCACTCCTGGGCCATCAATTGCAACTGAGGCTGTACCTTCACCAATGGTCATCCGAGGCCTCTCACAGTGCCCAGGCCTCAACTGCTCTTCATGACTCCTTCATGCCTTCAAAACCAGTACCACCTAGGTGACTCTTACACATTACCAAGTCCAGCCACTGCACAAAGTACAACCTTGGCTATCTCTGGAACACAGCCTCTGTGCTCTCAGAAAACACTTCTCAGAAGATTTCACCACAATGACACCTGTCTCTTCCCAATCACAGCCCATTTCTCAGCTCCTACTAACCAGCATCAATAGTCCCAGTAATGCAATGATTTTGCTTTAGTAGTTCTAGTATCTTGTTAATCACAGCTAATTTCTTCAGCCCCAGCTAACCAAAACCACAGAATCTTCATAGTCAAAATAGCAATGACCCTGATAAGAGTCTTTAATCTTCCCTCTGAAATTTCACAAGCCAGGCCTCCATCTTCTGCACTGTTTGTTCTCAACATTATCTTCTAAGCTCCTACAAAACATTCCACAGAGCTCTTAACACTGAATGGATCTTCTAGCCCAAAGTTTCAAAGTCCTTCCACAGTCCTCCCCAAAACATGGTCAAGTTGTCACCGGAATATCCCACTATGCTGGTACCAATTTGTCTTAGTCAAGGTTTCTATTCCTGCACAAACATCATGACCAAGATGCAAGTTGGGGAGGAAAGGGTTTATTGAGCTTACACTTCCATGCTGCTGTTCATCATGAAAGGAAGTCAGGACTGGAACTCAAGCAGGTCAGGAAGCAGGAGCTGATGCAGAGGCCATGGAGGGATGTAACTTACTGGCTTGCTTCTTGCTTCTTCTGGCTTGCTCAGCCTGCTTTCTTATAGAACCCAAGACTAACACCCACAAATGGTACCACTCACAAGGGACCCTTCACCCTTGATCACTAATTGAGAAAATGCCTTACACCTGGATCTCATGGAGGCATTTTCTCAACTGAAACTCCTTTCTCTGTTATAACTTCAGCTTGTGTCAAGTTGACACACAGAATTTGCCAGTACAGTCCATTTGCTTTTTCAACCAAGGAGAGTGACATCACTTGAGGGATATAGCCCCAAAGCACTAAAGTTAGAGAAGTTGTTTTAAGTAGTCAATGCATCGAGACACTAGGGAACTTACATGGCATTCATAACCTGCATCATACATGTTCAATTTGCCAGAGAAGCTCTACCTGGAAACCTTATTTCTATTGCAGCTCAAAATTAAAAAGAGTTCTGCAATAAGTATGATGCTATGTCCCACCAGGACATAAACTTGTAATGTTTGCAAATTGTCCTCTTTTTTTTTTCCCTTTCACTAATATCTATAACTTAATTATATAGACATTCCCAGGCATTTTTGGTGGAATGTTGTACCTTTTTCATAGTTTGCATATCTAAAAATAAATACAATATATTATTCATTAAATAAATGATATTAGTATATATATATATATATATATATATATTCTAACATTTTTCCAAGAAATTAATGATTAGTGATTAAATGGCTATATTTTATATTTTTGTGTATGTTCAATTTTCTCAAAAAATTAAAATGGAGAGCTGGAGAGATGGCTCAGTGGTTAAGAGCACTAGCTGCTCTTCTAGAAGTCCTGAGTTCAATTCCCAGCAACCACATGGTGCCTCACATCCATCTCTAGGGGAATTTGATGCCCTTTTCAGGCAGGTGGATGTATATGCAGCAGAGCACTCATAAATTAAATAAATAAAAAAATTAAAATGGACTTAATAATGTTATAATCTGACCAAATAAATGTGTATGTTATAGTTTTAAGACATATTTGACCAAATGGCATGTCCAAAATCCTAATTATCCCTGTGTCTCAGATGTCTTTCTATTGAATGTGACCAAGGTAACTAATAAAATCAACATTTAAATGGAAGTTTGCTTACAAATGAAGAGGTTGAGTGTGGAAAACTCTGCTAATTAAGGTCAAAATCCACCATGACTGCATAATTTCTGAATTTGGCACAATATAGGAGACTCCCTTCATTAACAAGGATTTTCCTTCTCTGACATTGCTGAGGAATCCTCAGCCCCATACATTCCTTTACTTGAGGAATGTCAAGTAGCCTTAGTTTGATTACAGGATCAATTTTCTTTCTCCTGATAAACACCTGTTCAGTCATTTCCTGAGATTTCTGAGAAGATTCCCCATGTCAATGATGAATTTCAGCTACCCTAAGCCCATAGCCAATGACATCATGGTTGTTTCTACTCTCATTCTGCCAAATTAGAATAAGCCTTGAATCATCCTCAGTAATGTTGATCTGCCTCCTGATAGCTTGTCTAGGTGGGGTTATTCACTGTAGGTACACATAGGGCTTCTGAATTCCCTGCTCAATGTCTCTATTCCCACTACCTCCATGGATGCAATCAGCCTACAATCCATTGGAGTAGAAAGATCCACAGTTGAGTCCAGGACCAACATGTTGGGCAGCAAGGCAGCATGCAAGCATGCTGCTCAAGAAGCTGAGAGCTTACATCTCTTAAATAAGTCAGAGAAAAAAATAACTGGAATAGTTTGGGCTTTTGAAACCTCTAGCCTACTCACAGTAGCACACTTCCATCAAGGCCAACTTTAATACTTGCTTACACTTCAGCAATTGGAAAACAAATGTTCAAATATATCAGTCTGTGTGAGCATTTCTCATTCAATCCACCATGACATATATTGTGTAGACTATAATTTAATTTACCACTTTATAAATGAGCACTGGAATTGTACATTTTACATGATTTGAGGCAGAAACAGCAGTTTTATATGCCTTACCCACAGTTACTTCCTTTCACATTGTATAAAGTACTGTTTTTATATACTTTACCTTGTGATATAATTTTGTTTAACAAGTGTCTTTTTGATTTATTTAAAGAGTTTCTCTTGATCACAAGTTTAAGGAATTTTGTGTAAGTTTTCACCTATTATGACAAAATTTTGTTCATCTCAAGGACAATCATGAATTTTTGAAAAGAAATAATTTCTAATTAACAATTGTTAATCTTTTAAGATGATGGCTTTACTGAACCTGATACATTTGTGAATTTTGGTGTTCTTCTTTGAAATCTTTTTTTTATCTCCCTGTATCAGTGCTATTTTGAAGTACTACTTATTTTTATTGGATATTTTCTTTATTTACATTTCAAATGATATCCCCTTTCCCATTTTCCCCCAGAAAAACCCTATTACACCCCCTTACCCCTGCTTAAGAGAGTGCTCCTCCACCCATCCACTGGCTCCTGACTCCCCATCCTGGCATTCCCCTACCCTGGGGCACTGAGCTTTCTCTGAGAATGAAAAATAATCTGTTTCACCTTGCCAAGATGCCTTTAGACCACAATCACAATGATTAGAATTGTAAGATATTACTGAGGATGTAATTGTGGCAGTAATATCTTGGAGGTAACCAAGATCTGTCTAATTGAATTTAAGACTAGTGCAAGAGGATGAAGATCATGCCTACTAGTGAAAATTTTGCCAACTACCCATGACTAATGACATCATCTGTCTTAGAGGAGAACCTACTATTACCATTTACATATTTGTGTTCAATTCCAAATGCAATTGAAATGTTTATCCTTATACCCACTGATAAGTAAACTCTAACCTCAGATCCATGTAATTTCTTTTTGAAAAAAAAAAAAAAAAACAGAAAGCATTACAGAAATCCACAACTGCTCAAAATTCAGAGAACCATTGAGTGTGTAGTAAACATTGGAAACAGGTACATCAGCAACAAAACCCTTACACCTAAAGTTTGGAAAACATCTCAGAAGAGTTCATGAAAACACTGTATTTACCATAGGATAAAAAAGTTTGCTCAGAGATAGTGTTTTCTAGATATGTCAGGGAAGTCCTACACATGAAATCTCAACAATGTGGCTACCTAAACAAGGCCTGAACTATGACAAATCAAATAACATGCCAATATAGTTGTAAGAAATCTCATAGTATGCCAATTCTAGACGAAGAACTACAGCTGAGAGGTGATTCACAGAATAAGGCAGCTAATCTGTTATAAAGTACCAAGTGATCTGTCCTTAAACTGTATACATACAGGTAAAATTCAATAGTCTAAGTAGACCATATTTATATATTTATTCATGTGCATATGTGTTTATTTGTACCAGTAATGATTACAGAAAAACAGGCCATGAACTTGAGAGTGAGTAAGAGGAAGATGTTGGAAGGAATAGGTTGCAAAGAAGTAGTGAAAATATATTTTTATTAAAAAATAGATAAGTAACAAAGAAACTAATATAGTTAAAATCATTTCTAATAGAAATAGCAATAATCTTACCATCTAAATAATGTTTTTATCTCAGGATCTCAAATTTAAAAATAATTTAAAACTATTACATGTTGACTAATTTATAAGTTTGTAAAGGGTAATTATAGATTGAATTTTATTTTATCTTTTTATATTTCATAATTTATTATTAATATTTTATACCATATCTCATAGTATGATATGACCAAGATAAAGTTATCAGAACACTATGTAAATACCTGAAAGGGGAAATAGTTTAACAAATATAGTAAAAAGAACAGTAACCAAATGAGAAGATTTTGAAGACCAGAAAGTTTATATTGAAGGCTGTGTTCTGCTGTATATGCGCATGGTTATGTCTTCAGAATGGAATAGAAGATTTCTGCATTTTGTAATTTACTAAAACAGCTTGCCTCAGTCTTCCACGGCCCTAATATACTGATGAAATAAATATATTTTTAGGATGTGTGTGTCCTAAAATTTATTTGACAATGCTAACCTAGCATTTTTAAACACTTTTTCCCTAATTTCCTTCCTTTCTTCATTGTCATAAAAGACATGTCCCATATGTAGTCTTCTATTTCCAGACTTTCCTTCTGTTGTGATTTACTCATTTATCCTTGTGCCTCAAACACACTGTCTCAAATTTTAACAAGTCCTTTTTATCTTGTGAAAATCTCTACAACTGCTATTTCTTTGAGAAATTTCTTATGTATTCTAAGAAGTTACATTTGAAAATAGTTTCAGAATCATATTTTCAATTCTGAAAAATAAAATAAAAATGGATTAATAAATACTTCATCCACTGATATCCTGAATTAAGTTAATTACAACATAGTTAAATTTAAAGACCATGACTTTATTGCACCTGATACATTTATGAATTTTGACTTTACTCTTTAAAAATCTTTTTTTTCTGTTATAATGTATTATTCATTCTTTAGAATGAAATTTCTTGAGAAGATATATAGAAATATTTTTAAGGATTCTTGAACAGTCAAAAGAAATCATATGATTTTATAGTTGCCTAATAATACATATAAATACAAATATATTCATTGATTTCTGCATTTTGGGGATGTGGAATGGTAAAGCTTACCCCAAGAGACATAGACTCTTTAATATCTAAGCATGATAAGCATACTTTTAAGTTGTTGTTCAAGGGAGTCAAAGAAACATACTATGTTGGCCTTAAATTCAGGACTGCATATGTATTCACTTATTTATGTTTTTCCAAAGTAAATAAAAGTTTGCAGCTTGCAAATTTTAAAAACATGATGCCAATTCTATTAGAACAACCCAATTTGAAAGACTATTCATTGGTAATTAATTTTGAATTACAAAGAGAAAATGACTTCTTTTGTATGTATTTAACAAATCTGGGAAAAAAATAGAAATCTGGAACATTTTATTTTAATACCAGAGATTTCTTCAATTTGTTATAGATTCTCTGTATATGAAAATATATCATTTTTATATTACAATACAAACTCTAAGAGAACACAAATGCCAGGCCAGGCTACTATACCCAGAAAAACTCTCAATTATCATAGATAAAAAATCCAAGATACTCCATGACAAAACCGAATTGAAACAAAATGTTTCCGCAAACCCAGCCCTACAGAGAATAATAGATGGAAAACTCCAACACAGGAAAGAAACCTACACCCAAGAAAAAGCAAGAAATTAATCTTCTTACAACAAACCCAAAAGAGAGACACATAAACATAAATCCACCTCTAACAATAAAAATAACAGGAAGCAACAATCATTGGTTCCTAATATCTCTTAACATTAATTTCTATTTCTAAATGTATTGATATTATGGCATATATCCTCTGCTATTTTAAAAATAAATGAATAGTTTAGTACTTCTTATGCATTATCGGCATCTATAGATTTGGGATATTTAAATTATATTATTTAAGGGCTCATAAATATTTAAATATTTTAGCATCTTTTCAAAAAGTCCTCATCTAAATTTTAATTTGGTAATAGCTGGTGTTTCCTTTAGGTTCTTTCCCTGCAATTATTCTAAACTTTTAATTATCATTCTCTTTGTGGGTTTTTATTATATGTACAAAATATACTTTCTCATTATATAGAGGTCAGTTTTGGAAACTGTTGATGTAGTGCTTTTCATTCATATTTAAATATATGTATATATATATATATATATATATATATATATATATATATATATATATATATATATATAGAGAGAGAGAGAGAGAGAGAGAGAGAGAGACTAGGTTGCCTGCTTATCTCTTCAGGCTTCTCCCTAGCACTTCAGTAGAACATTAGTTGTAGCTCCTATTCGTCTCTCTCCATGCCTCTTGTGGATCACAATGACTATCCTCCCGTTGCTACTCAGCCTTCAATTGTCGCTGCGTCCTAGCTCCCAGATAAGACAGATACCCCACTTAAACCACAGTGCATTCCTGAACAAAACTTAGTAGACTGCCTCTGCCCCCACATATTGTCCAATCTTTCTGACCCATCACTCAGAATCAGCCAGCTGCAGCCCCCTTCCCCTTGTCCATGCTTCAGTAGGATTCAACAGGTCATCTTCTGCTGACCTCCTGGAGAGCAGCACCTAGACTTACTCCAGCAAAACAAACAAACAAACAAACAAAATCCATAATAAATAATGAAGTGGAAATTTCAGGTTTCTTTGGAAACTCAGTTTTGTCACATGATTTTTTTTTTTTGAAACTATCTTGAAGAGAGTGTTTTGCTGAAGCATACTAGGCACTAACATTAACAATAATAAATGGTCAACATCCATAGCTATATGGGAAATGCAACTAAAAATGACTCTGAGGTTCCATTTTATACCTGTTAGAATGACTAAGATAAAAGACAAAAGAAAAGCTCATGCTGGCATGGATGTGGAGCAAAAAGAACACTTCTTTGTTGGTCTGAGTGAAGACACTTTGCAAATCAGTATGGCAGTTTCTAAAAAAAAATTGGGAATTGATCTACCTCAAAACCCAGCTATACCACTTCTATCACAAAGACACAGCCTTTATGTTCCTCAAACAAAATATGAATAAAGAAGGTGTGATACATTTACACAATGGAGTATTAATCAGCTGATAAAAATGACATCTGGAAATTTGCACACAAATAGAAGTACTAAAAGAAAAATCATTCTGTGCAAAGTAACCCAGACCCAGAAAACAAACATGGTAAGTATTAAGTTGTAAATAGATAGTAACAGTAAAGTAAAGTAGAATCATAGTACAATCCATATACCCAGAGAGGCTAAGAAACAAGGAGAGCTCAGGGGTAGATGCAAGGGTTCCTTGGGAAAGGGAAATAAAATAAATATTGCGGTTGGACTGGAGCTAGGTGGGGATGGGAACGGGGGATCAGGAGGGGGGAAGGAAACTAGAATTGGGGAGCAATTTGGAAGCTAGGTAGAAAGCTAGTGCCATTGTAACTCTTAGCAATCTGTAAGGATAAACCTAGTTAAGACTCTTAGTAATTAGTTATAAGAGCCTGAACCAACCATCTCCTATATCCAGGCAAGATTTCTAATGAAGGGTCAGGAACCTCAACCTAACTACAGAAACTTTCACCTTCAATTTGTCCTTTCAGCATGATATGCTGGGGTAAAGGTGGCACAGAATCTGTAGGAGTAGTTATTCAAGCCTGGTCAAGCGTGGGATCCATACCATGGGAGGGAACGTACCCCTGACCTTGCATGGTGGACCAGAAACAAGAGGCTGTATGGCACAGAGACCTAGGAGAAAACCAATTAAAAACTATATGCATATCTAAACTAAGATTTCTCAATAGAAATGATGGAACTAAAACAATTATTCATGGGTTGGGCAACACAGACACAGCTAGGCAAATATTGTACGTATTCAGTTAAAAGTACATTTTAGTTGCTGTGTAAATGATAGCCAAGCTAGAGGCTATAGACTTAGAGATATCAGGTAAAGAGTAGAACTCTGGGATGTTGGATGGGGTGTACATGGAACTCCCTGAAAAGGGGAAGTAGAATAAATTTGCAGTTCAGATCGGAGTGAGTAGGGGCAGGAATTGTATGACATGAAAGGACAGTGTGCTGGGAGAGACAGCTGGACTAGGGAGTGTGTATTTGGGGATGTTGTGTGGAAACACAGTGTCATAGAAAATTCTTGAAATCTACGAGGGTGATTTTAGTGAAGAGTCCTAGTTATGGGGAGTATGGATTCTGAACTGGCCATCTCCTATAGCCAGGCAAGGTTCTTAGTGATGGGACTAGGCTGCATTCTGTTGAGTTGTATCCCATGGAAGTCCCCAAGCAACCCAGGCTGATTCTACGACAATGGGGTACTCTCTTAAAACAGAGTTGAGCCATATTTGTGAGGGTAATATCCACAAATCTCACTGAAAGAAGAAAGGACAAGCTGTTGCCTGCATAAAACCTTTCTGCCCATGTTCTAATCCTTTATTATGAGAAGGTACTCTGTAGGCTATCTAAAGTGAAACATAGACATCAACCTAGCCACAAAATAATTTGACCTATTACTTGTTCCACTTGCAAGATGTGCTGGGGCTATGGTGGTGCAGAACCTGTAGGTTTTATTTAATTTGAGGTCCCATTCCTAGAGAGGAAGCCCATATTCTACCCTGCTTAGATTCCCAGAAACAAGAGCCTGGACAGGCCAGAGACCTAGAATAATTTGAACATGACTGAATAAAAGTCAACGAAATGATTCCTAATAGTACTCTAACATACTCACAGATCTCTGCAGCGTATGAGAGCAGATGGAGAATCCCACAGCCAGAAATTATGAGGGAAAGATTATAAATTGGGAGTCTTCATCATGTCCCTCCCCTAGGAACTACTAGATTCCTGTGGAAGAAGGGGATGAAATATTGTCAGAGTCAGAGGGCATGGAGCATCCCAAGAGAATACGGCCAGTTAAATTCACTCATAAGGGCAGATAAGATCTCACTGAGCCTGTAGAGAAAATCAGAGTCTACAGGGGTCTACAGCAGGTCATCTGTGTTGATGCTAAAACTGTTATTGTGGTGTTTTGTGGGACCCCTAACTGCATGGGTCAATGTGTCTTTGACTCATTTGCCTGCTCCTGGGATTCTTTCTCTGTTGGATGCTTTGCCCATCCTCAGTGTAAGGGCTTTTCCCTTGTCTTACTCTGTTTTGTAGTGTTTGGTTGTTGTCTCTTGGAGGCCTATTCTTTTCTGAAAGGAGATGGATAAGGAATGGATTAATGGAAGGGTGGGGACTGGGAGGAATTGTTGAAGGGGAAACTCTGATCAAGTTGAATAAGAGAAGAATTTTTTTTCAATAAAAAAGAAAAGAAGAAGAAAAGAAAGGAAAAACAATATAATCAACCAAGTATACTGAGTCCAAAATCTTATGAGAAGTGTTTTCTCAGTCCCAGCATGCAAGAAGCTGTGGTCAAGAGGGGGGCAAGTTTTGTGATTGCAGCTAAACATGAGAATGTGCAGCAGTCAACCAGGTATTGCTGATGTTGTAGTCATTAAAGCTCTTGGAGAACAGCTGAACCTTCATGTTTATGTGGCAGGGCTGAACTACCCAAAGAAAGGACTAGAGAAGACCATTGGGGAGGCAATAATCTCGGTTGTAATGAAACCAGCACCTAGAGAAACCACATTACAGGAAGAACACCAAGGATAGCAGTTGGTGTTTAGTTTTGGTATCATAAATTCTGTCTGGGCCATTTCTTCCTTTTTGATGTAAGAAAGCATGTAACATTTAATAAAAGTGTACAGCAGCCATAATTGACAAACTTAGGATATAAGAGGACATTTAATATTTAAAGATAACTTGGACTTTTTAAAAGATTTATTTATTTATTTATTTATTTATTTATTTATTTATTTATTTATTTATTTATTATGTACAAAGTGGTCTGCCTGCATGCCTTAAAATGGAGCCAGACTTAATGATAGATGGTTTTGAGCCATCATGTGGTTTGTGGGAATTGAACTCAGTACATCTGGATGAGCAGCCAGTGCTGTCAACCTCTGAGCCATCTCTCCAGCCCTGATAACTTAGAATTTTTAAAGTACTGAAAATTTAAGGACTATGAGACTCAATGTTAGTTTATAAATGGTTCTTGTAAGCAATTGTTGCTGAAGATGAGGTAAACAAACAAGCAAATAAAGAAAGTGAACAAACACATCATTATATGTCACAGGGGAAATCTGTATAGCTGCTCATGGAATCTGAATAGAGGTTACCAAATGAAATTAATAGTCAATGTGATCTAGCTGAACCACTCCTGCATATACTCAATAGAATCAAAACCATTACACAACAGCTATACCAGCACATTTAGTAACAACGAACAATGTTTTTTAAAATACATAAATGTAAAAATAGAGGGAGAATTATTGGGGAATAAGGGGGAAATGAGAAGAAAGACAAAGTGTGTAGAGTTTATATGATCACATTATTCTATGCAAGTATGATAGATCAAAGTGAAACACATTATTCTGTAGGATGAGTATAAACTACAAAAGTAATTTATGCATGTATAATACACAATGAATTATATCTGTCTTTATTCATGCATTGTTTGAATTGTAGGAAACAATATATTCTCAATTTTCACAAAAGAGTGCATAAAAGTTCAAGTATTTCAAAATAAGCATTATAAAAATACTCTTGAAAAGGAAAGCACTAAAATATTATAAATACTATTTACAACATAGAAGAAAATTTAAAGTGCAAACTTCATAATAATAATATATGATTTTCAGCTAATTTTTCAGTTTTCTTCATTGAAATCAACAGAAAAATATCTTTATGAATTTTCATTTATACTCAAATAATGTTTCAAATATTGATGAGCTAATCCATGAATAAAATGATTATTTAAATTTTCCTCAACCTAAAATAGTTCCTGTCAATATTCATATGAGAAAATCTAAAATTTATTTTCTTGAAATAATTCGTAGGGAAATTTATCATTCCTTCCATTAAATGATGAATAGAAGAGAATTAAATGAATAGGGTTATTTCAGAACAAAATTTGAAATTTACTTCTTCAAATTTAAGTTAAGCAATCATTCAGTATCATAGGTTGAGCGTTCAGTGAGGCCATAAAGTACACAAATGCTGTCAGCTTAGCACTGTGTACTCTCTAGAGTTGACAGACTCTAGATAGATAAGTAAACATCTGCTCAGTAGAGTGATGAAAAAATCTAACGCTAATTTGTCAAGTTCCTGAATATGGTTGTTAGTCAATTTGTGAAATGATTGATTCCTTTATTGTTATAGCTTACAAATCTTTATTGTAAACACTATGTTTCCATTTAAAAAAGTATTTTAAATTGCTAATTTAAGTACATGGAAAACCAATCATAAAATGATGTTTGCTGAGATAAAACACTGAAGATTTTAAACAATGATTTTAGATTGACAATATTAATATCTTTTGCTTGTTTTTTAACCTTTGTTTTACTTGTCTTTGTTTCTCTCACTCCCAGTGTTCATGTACTTTGTAAATTTGCATTTACAATTTATTTCCAATAAAGAAAAATATTATTTATTAAATACTTTATATCCTCCCTTATGTTCTATAAGCTTGAACAGATCTAGTTGTTCATTTTATCCTTTAAATTAAAATTTTACATTATGCCAATTCTGAGGTTATACTTGAAGAAATTTTGCTTCAATTCTTCGCGATCTTTATCCTGTAGATTTTGAAATTTGTAAAAGTATCTTTTATTAATCTGATGTCACTGTTGTCTCAGAGGCTTACTGCATCTGTCTGCTAACCTAGTTCTAGTCCTGAAAGCTTCTGACCACTGTAATTTAATTTTAGCCTAGAATGTTTTCAGCCTCTGAGATTTACTTCTGAAAAGCTCACACTTTCTAGGTCTTTCTGAACTTTGGCTGCCAAGTTTAATTCTGATGCTCTGACTGAAACTTCTCTCCTAGTTGTCTGGTTCAACCTGACTTTTCTCAGTTTCTCACTGAATTGCTCTGCTTGGCCTCAAACTAACTGTAGCAATTTATTCTAATCTTCCAGCTCCATCTTATTTTGTGGCTTCAACTGTCTCTATTGACTTGCACTAAAATACATTAACTTACAAAACAAAAAACAAAAAAACTCCACTCCCCTGCACTGCACTGTCTAGAGTTGACTCCCAACTGACCTAACTGAACTAAACTGAATTGATTAACTTCCAACTTACCTTTTGTCCCACACCAGTCTTAAATAACAAAGTCTATTCTAATGAGAATTTGGCATATCCTGTCTCTGACTCATTGTGTCAGATCTTTCTCTCATTCATCATTTTGTCTGCCCCTCAATTACACATCACTTTCAAACCTAGCTCTTTTCTTCTACAAACTAACCTTAATTTCATTATTTGGTATTAAAGGTGTGTACTAAGGGCATGTCTGCATTCCAGTCAGAGCAACCAGGTTGTTACATTAATTTCCTCTACAGAAATTGCTATCATGCATAATTATGTGGACCAATTAGTTAAATTAATATTATATTCACAACATTGGATCAGAGTTTATGGAGCACTACTGATAAAGAGATCAAGAGAATCTATTGGAAGATGACATATCATGGAGAAGAGCTGCCAATTGATGCCAATGAATGCCAGGATAGTTAGCAAAACAGAGTGAACTCACTGAAAATGAAATATCTATTGATTAACTCAATCTGGAATCAAGCACAGCACACTGTGTAGTTATGCTCTTATTAAGACATGAAAGATATGAAAGAAAGTCATGAAATTGATATAAGGAAAAACTGCTCAAAATGGAAATAAATGTTGTGCTTAGATTTGGCAATTCAAGCAAACAGAGTATGTTAAGGTATTATTTATTTCAAAAACTTAAAAATATAGATACATTTTCTGGGTTACGGAAAGGATGGCTTGAAGAGAATTTATATTATAATTACAAAATTCGGACTTTGACTAGAGTCAGGCAGAGATCCACATTTTAGTGGTCATAAAAAGAATTTATAATTTAGCTAGTCATGTTGTTATATCTCAAGATATGTACCGTCTCTCATTTTATCTATTTACAAAAAACACATAGCTGAATAGAACCCTAATATAAAATTTTCTTATTCTCTCAGATACACTGTGTTTCCCCTTTTCTCTGTTCCGATCTCCTTTAAAGATTTCTAAGTTCTTTTCTTCAATGCTCAATAAACTTATATATACTTTTATTATGTTGAATAAATATCTCTTTAAGATATTAATATAATTACAACCCTTTCCACTTCACTTTCCTTCCTCTAAACAATCCTAAATACACTTTTCCTTTCTTTCAAAGTAATTGACATTTTTTCAATAGCACACACATTAAAATTTAAATTTTTTTTTGCTGTAAATCAAAAACAAAATAGTAAACTTGTTTTATTCTGAGGTTGACATTTTCCTTCTCAAATTGTCACAATAGATAATCTTTGCCACTAGACTGGGTAGATATTACTTATTGCATTGCTCTTTGGTTTTTTTTTTGTTTTTTTTTCTTACCTCAGATAGTCATGTTTTATACTTTTATAAAACAACTGAAAAATAAATTCCTTTAGTTCCAGGAACATCCTGGGTTACTTCATTACTACATAGTGCTCTTGTTATTTTTCAATGTTTGCCATCTGATTCAGTTTCTCTCCCGACCTACATCATATCAATATTTATATAACTGAAGTAGCCAGTAGTCTTGTCTCTGAATACACTGACTTCCTCTTTTCTAAATAGTTTTTGTCTGTCCATTCTACCTCGACTAAGATGTGCTTAAAAACTGGTACCAAAATTAGGTTATACATTTTGAGCCTGGGTAATTTGTTGGCAGGAAAATTTCAAAATACTTATATAAAGGTAGACAAGCAAAGGGTAGAATGACGGAAAGCAAGAAAATGTGTTTTATCAATTGAGTTTTAGGCAGAAGCTAGCTAGATATAGTTGATTCAGCACATCCATGTCATAAGGCAACTTAAAAATTGTTTTCAGAGTTATCACAAATGTGGAACAAGACAGCTGCAAATTTATCTAACAAAGTCATGAATAACATTTGTTGAAGAATGCTTCTGTGGTATTAACTGTGGCATATTTACAGCTTACCCTACTTATATAGCAGGTGTGCACTGTGAAGAAAGTGTTATGGTTTGATAAATGTCAGTTTGTAAAGGAAACAGCCTTGATATAAGAGATGAATAACAAGAAATAAGTATGGTCTCCAGCTAGTATACATGATGAGGACTCCCACATCTATGCCATTCAATCTTGAAAAATACCTCCAAATTTTATTCTTCAAAACTATTGTAACTGTTTAACACATAAGGATCCTTTTACACTTTGTTTTGTACATAACCATAATCTCGTAATTCAACATCTCCATCTATTTCATGTTTCATGTTTGAACACGAAAGCTAGGTCATTTCTCTTTCTGAAGATCTAGCATTTTAGTAGGCACAAATGTCAAGCACTAAGAAAAAATGAGAAAGTTGTAGAGTATTATCAAAATATTTGTGTCCAATAATAAAATGAACTAAAATACATGAAATGCAATGGCAACAATAATCAAACTTAACCCTTTAATATAATACCATTACCAACAGGAACTTGGAACCATTTGTTGACAAGCTGGAAGTAATGAAGTCCTCATTTGTAGAGACAGCTAAGTTTTGCCATTTCTTGGTGATGTTAGCTTGGATGCCTAGAGTAACCTAAACTTCACAAGACATTTGGAGATAACTAAACAACACACACAGAGAGAAGAACTCCATGTTATTCAAGAGATGCCAGGTCTGAGGATTACTTTCGTACCCCTAACCGTATAGATACACATTTTTACTGCTGCGAAGTATATTCACCTAATTTCACCTTTACTATGTGTGAGGCAGTCTCTTAAATGTTCATTTTTACCTGTCATTTATTAGCTTTCACCAGATACTTTTAATAAATGGAACCTGGCCACTAGGCTACCTCATATTTTAAATCTCTGATGAAACAACTTGCCTCCTGCACCTTCAAGATCACATTAATTTATAGAAAGGATGACATGAATTGTATCTTGGGTATTCCGAGCTTTTGGGCTAATACCCACTTAACAGTGAGTGTATACCATGTGTGTTCTTTTGTGACTGGGCTACTTCACTCAGGATGATATTTTCTAGTTCCATCCATTTGCCTAAGAATATAATTAATTTACTTTTTTAATAGCTGAATAATACACCATTGTGTAAATGTATCACACTTTCTGTATCCATTCCTCTGTTGAAGGACATCTGTGTTCCTTCCAGCTTCTGGCTATTATAAATAAGGCTGCTATGAACATATTGGAGCATGTGTCCTTGTTAAATGGTGGAGCATCGTTTAGGTCTATGCCCAGGAGTGGTATAACTGGGTCTTCAAGTAATACTATGTCCAATTTTCTGAGAAATCATCAACTGATTTCCAGAGTGATTGTACCAGCTTACAATTCACAGACCACGTGAAGCCCAAGAAGAAGGAAGACCAAAGTGTGAATGCTTAGGCCCTTTTAGAAGGGGAAACAAAATAATCATAGGAGGATATATAGAGACAAAGTGTGGAGCAGAGACTGAAGGAAAGGCCATCCAGAGACTGCCCCTCCTGGGGATCCATCCCATATAGTTACCAACCCCAGACACTATTGTGGATGGCAAGAAGTGCTTGTTGACAAGAGCCTGATATAGCTGTCTCCTGAGTGCTGCTGCTGGAGCCCGGCAAATACAGAGGCAGATGCTTGCAGCCAACCATTGGACTGAGCACAGGGTCCCCAAAGGAGGAGTTAGAGAAAGGACTGAAGGAGCTGAAGGGGATTGCAACCCCATAAGAAAAACAACAAAATCAACCAACCAGACTCCCCAGAGCTCCAAAGACTAAGCCACCAACCAAAGAGTACACATTCAGGGACCTATGACTCCAGCTGCTTATGTAGCAGAGGATGGCCTTGTAGGGCATCAATGGGAGGAGAGGACCTTGATCCTGAGAAGGCTGGATGCTCCAGTGTAGGGAAATGCCAGTGCAGGGGAGGCGAGATTGGGCGGAGCACCCTCATAGATGCAGGGGGAGGGGGGAGGAAATTGGGGTTTTCCAGGGTCGGAAACCGGGAAAGGGGATAACGTTTGAAATGTAAAAACGAAAATATCTAATTTAAAAAAGAAGAAGAAAGAGAGGATGAAATGAAACTCATATATCCTCTTTTATCTCTAGAAGTGAGCCATCATAAAATCATCAGAGCCTGCTGCCTTCATCTCAGAGAATGGAATATTCTCTAGGACACTGAAACGATTTCCAAGCAGTTACGCCTAATAGATTAATTCCAAGAGACAGATTTCCTAAAACCTAAGTCTTTTTTTTTTCTGTAAAGTAGGCCTAGAAATGCCAAACTCTTTTTGTCATCTGACAGTGAGTACAGGTTTTTATTAAGTGACATAGCAACTATTAAGGTCACACATTAAATTCTGATTTCTAGGACAAAATAGTCTGGTACTAAATTTTATACAGTTGAATTTGGTTTGTGTTGAGTATCATTTCTTCTAATGTATTTATATTTCCTTCCCATAGAAGTCAAATAATTGGAAGTTGTGAAAAGGCAAAGTATATGGTCTGAAACATTTTAACAAAACCTGTTCAAGCTTTTTTTGGTTGATTTATCAAAGAACAAGTTAAGAGAAATCACTCAAGGAGTTTTGCTTAATTCTAGCAGAGCTTTATTGCTGACAGTGGTAAGCATTATCTGCATTCTAGAGTCATTTAAAAGCAATCATGATAACACATATAGGTGTGATTAATTTTAATTTGCTGATCGTTATAGAAAAAAGTTTGGAGAATTTTAGTAAAGAATTTGTTTAGTTGAATGAATTAAAATCTTCTCTAACAATTCCAAAGGGCTTTGGTTTCTATATGCATAAACCTATGTAAACTTATTGTGCAATCTTATTGTTAGCAAATTAAACATATATTTTAAAAGTCATTATCATTAAAATTCAAGGCAAGAAAGATGGTCCAGTGGTTGTGAACATGCACTGTTCTTATTGAGAATCTGAGTTTAGTCCTTAACTCCATATGAGGAGACTCCACCTGTAATTCCAGCTTCAGTATCCACTTCTAACCTTTTAGGACAATTACCCTCATGCACACATACCACACCCACTTACACCCCAAAACAACACACTTAGATAACACAAAATAAAATGAATCTTTAAAATATTTTATTTTTTCTTCTTAAATGTATATTTATTTTAATTCTGTACTATAATCAGTTATTACAAAATCTCCAACATTATTGTTTTTGCTCAAGACTGCTTTGACTATCTATAATCTTATATTTTCATATGAATTTTAAGATTTTTTTCTATTTCCTTTAAGAAAGGCATTTGGACTTTGATAAGGATTGCATTGACTCAATAAAATGAAGAGTTGACAAACATCCTGGGAGAGAAATCAGAAGGAAAACATCCAAAAACCAAGACTGTTTAAAAATAAGGATAACTAAGGAAGTAAAAGTATCTACGACACACACTTTAAAATACCAAAGAAAGAAACAGAGGTGGACACGGGAAGATGGAAAGACCTGTGCTTGTGGATTGGATTAATCATATTATGTAAACAGATAGACTACCAAAAGTATATTATTTTAACATCAGTAGGTCATGCATATATAGAATTTTTCCATTTATTTTAGTTTCCAATCAAGCATAAGTCTTTAAGATACAGTGTAAAGGATTTCTGAACGTCATGGGTATCTGTTGTAATGACTACCTTTTTGTTTCTGATTTCATTCATTAATTTTAGGCCTTTTTTATGTTTATTTTGAGTAATTTAGCTAAGGTTTTTGTCAGAATTATTTTAAAATATTCTAAAATAATATGCTTTCACATGGCCATTTATCACAGTTTTATGAAAAACTTACTGTAATTATCAGAACATTTGTAAAATTTGCCCTTTTTTGGACATTTTATAGATGTCATTAATATGGACTAACAGAACTACTTCGTAATGTCAGCATCAGTTACGCATATACTATTTACATCAAAATGTGTGATGCCTCTGTCTTCTTTCAAAAAGAATAAAAGGAAGTATATATATTTTTTCTATTGATAGTAGCTATTCCTTTCTTAATGGTATTAAATTCAAGGGATCTTTTCTTAAAATGTCATTGTAATATGGAGTCAGAAACAATTTGAATACATTTCAGATACCTAACTTAGCTTATTTGGATTTGAATGAATCTTTTATGGATTTTTGATTCTTTGATAACATTTTTAGCCTCATTATGCTCTCTTTTCCTCATCTTTCTCTTTGGGTGTTTCATCGCTTTGTCTACGTGCATGTATGCACAACCCAAGTATGCACATGTGCTTATGTTCATTGTCAGTGTATGAAAATAGAACTATGATGACTTCTACAGGTTTTGTGCCTGCCGTCACAACAGTGATAAGTTCGAATGTGCAGCTGCCCTGCTGGGCCCAGAAGAAAATGTTTCCTTGACTGTCACATTATGTGGCTCTCATAATCTTTCAACTCCTTCTTCTACAGTTTTTCTTTAGCAGCCAAAAGAAAATGTAAGTGGGTTTTTGATAGTTTGGGGAAAATAAGACAGAATTGTGGGAAGGGCGTGAATGTTCTCAAAACATTGTATGAATATCTTAAAGAGCTAAAAATTAAAGTAAAAAAGAAAAAAGAAAAAAATGTGATAACTGTTAGTAACTTAAGTCTCACTGTGATGATTTGTCTAAAGTCCTTGTTAATTAGGCTTGGCTATTCTTGGATTAGAAGTTCAAATTTACTTACTAAATGCCAATAGTATAGTTAAGTTTCAGCATAAGTTTAGTATGTGTTTGAAATAGACAAGATGCCCTTTGGATTTTGAAATGTCTACCTCCTGTAATGTCATAATGAAATATTTAAAGGATAAACTGGTGGATATCCTCTTGCAATCCTGGGGTGAAAATAGCCAGCATGACTTTTTAAGTGACTTACTTGTAGTTTGTAATTACAATCAACTATAGCAGCATTCTATCTCTGATGTCAATGATAACCATCTATCACTATGAATTAACTGTACACACATCATGACCTACACTAATGCCTTTATTCTTATGTTTAGTTCTGTGAATTAGCTCTAAGGAGCTTTGGCAAAGGACAGAAGGAAGACATGAATCAGAGTTATAGTACTGCTAGGTATTTTTCCGTCTAAAATGTGGACAGGTCTATTTTGTTTCAAGAACTCTTTCTCTTTTTATTATTTTTGCTTATGTCTGTGCACAAATCCCTAATTTAGGATGAGTTATTTGTTCATATGCATAATCATAGCTCTATGCAACACCCATATAGAAGTATGCATTTACATACAAGCACACTATCACACACACATATATACATATATACATACACATAATATGCATACACAGACACAAATATAATTTGGGTTATCCTAAATCCTCCAAAATCACTTAATCATTTCTAGAATATTCTATTACACAGATGTGATACCATGTAGCTTTGGTGTGTTTATCTTCATATCTGTCACTGTCAACATAGTCCATTTTCAGAATGAATTCACTATCTTGTCTTCTTTTATATTCTCACTCAATCAAATGTTTTATATTCTGGAAGATGTAATAAAGATGACTATAATTATAAATGAATTTTATAGTATAAGATATTTAAACAAGCATATTTTCCTCTTGAGTTATATTTATAACATTACCAATTATCAGAAATTATAAAATAATTTTATTCTCACCTCATTTTCTATAGATTTTAGCCAAACACATGAGCAATTACCAAAACTACTTGTATATACTCCAATGATTTATTTGAGTCTATAATGCTGATATCCTACTTTATTTTATATTTTTCTCTGACAATATATCTGTTGCTTCTTCATGGCTTCAACAAATGTATGTGACACAGGTATGAATAGAATTTTATGGAAGTATGACAGTCAATCTTTACCTCCAGAAACTTAATCAGATATGTGATGACAATCTTTCTATAATTAAGAAAAATATGATCATTTTAGATATTTAAACATCTATGATTCTCTCTATTTTGAGCTACTAATTGACAATATTTGGATTGTCTTTAATGTTTATAGTATGAAAAAGATTCAGCCTACATATAATAATTATTATGAGTATTTACTAACAATGTTGAAAGTTAGCTTTTGAAAGTTATTTTAATTGATTTTTTCTCTTCTAGAAAAACAAATAAATAAATGAAATGATTATTTGTCACTGCATGCCTTTACTTAGTAGCACCCCATTTGACCAGAATATGCAAACAGCTTCTTTCATTATGGTCTGTTGCAGGAAATATTAAATAATGGAACGGCAGACTTCCAGTGCTACTACTGACAACTCTCTGCTCCTGCAGCTGGCCACCTCTGTCTCTAGCTAGCCCCTGCAGCGACTGGTCATGGTATCCCTAGCTCTGGTTCACTTAACTCTGGATGACTAGTTCCTTCTTACCCATAAACCTCTGTGGTCTGCACTCACACCTTCCAGTAATCCAGTAAGTCAAAACTCTAGAAACTTAAAATTAAGCAGACAGATTTACATTATCAATAAATTCTCAATACACAAGATCCCCACACAATAATTTTTATGCCAAATAATGATACAAGCTGCCCACCTAGATTAGACAAGTTACTCCAATAATTTTATCCCTACATAATAACATATCTACCTGTGGTATTTAAAGCCACGCTGGTTCTGAATCATCCTGTCACCCCACCTCCATTTTGGCTCCCTTTTCCTCTGTCACTCTCTCTATCCCCATCTCTCTACAACTCTTAGCTCTGCATCCCTTTTCCATGTCCAATTACAGGCCTCCTGCTGCACTAATATTAAAGAGATTGGACAGGGAAAATCCAGCCACAATGGTCCAATCAAATATTGAGTGTTTTGCCTGTTCTTAAGTGGTTGCAATCATTTATTTTAAGAACTATTTTTATTGGTTATGTTATTTATTTATGTTTCAAATATTATTCCCCTTCCTAGTTTCCCCTCCACAAGCTCCTTAACCCTTACCTCCCCTGCCTCTATGAGGGTGGTCCCCCATCCACCTACCCACTCCTGCAGCAGCAGTCTGGCGTTCTACTATCCTGGGTCTTCAAGCCTCCACTGGACCAAGGGGCTCCCCTCTCGGAGAGGCCAGGTAAGGCAATCCTCTGCTGGAGCGATGGGTACCCCCTGTGTACACTTTGGTTGGTGGATTAGTCTCTGGGAGCTTTGGGATATTTAGTTTGTTGCACGGGGCCACCGTGCTCAGTCCAATGTTTGACTCTGTACCTTCACATCTGTATTATTCAGGATCTGGCAGAGCATTTCAGGAGAGGCTCTATCAGGCTCCTGTCAGCAAGGACTTCTTGGGATCCACAATAGTGTCTGGGTTTGGTGTCTGCATGTGGGATGGATCCCCGGGTGGGGCAGTCTCTGGATAGCCTTTCCTTCAATCTCTACTCCACTCTTTGTCCTTGTACTTCTTTATGACAAGAGCAATTTTGGGTTAAAATTTTGGAGATGGGTGGGTGGCCCCATCCATTAACAAGGGGGCCATGCCTAACCTCTGGCTATGGCCCCAACAGGTTCTCCCACACCTTTGTGGGATATTTCATCTAATGTCATCCCCGTGGTGTCCTGGGAGTCTCTTGCTTTCCTGGTATGTGGGACTTTCTAGTGTTCCCCCCAGTTCCCCATCTCCCATTGCTACATGCCTCTGTTCAATTTCCTGACCCTCGTTCATCTTTTCTATCTCCTCCCATACTTTATTTTTCTCCTCCTTTTCTACTCCCCCTCTTCTCTTTCTAACAAGTCCCTCCCACACTCTACTTCTCTTGATTAGTTTGTTCCCCCTTCTAAATAGGACTGGAGCATCCACTCTTTGGTCTTCCTTCCCTTTGAGCTTCATGTGGTCCATAAGTTGTATTGGGGGTATTAAACACCCTTTGCCTAATATTCTCTTATCAGGGAGTACAAACCATGTGTGGGGTTTTTTGTTTGTTTGTTTGTTTGTTTGTTTGTTTTTTGTGACTGAGTTACCTCACTCAGGATGATACTTTCTACTTCTATCCATTTGCCAGTGAATTTCATGAAGTCATTGTTTTCAATAGCTGAGTAGTATTCCATTATATAAATGTACCACATTTTTTGTATCCATTCCTCTTGAAGGATATCTGGGTTCTTTCCAGCTTCTATGAACATAGTGGAGCATGTGTCCTTGTTATATGTTGGAGCATCTTCTGGGTATATGCACAGGAGTGGTATAGCTGGGTCCTCAGGTAGTATGTTCAATTTTCTGAGGAACCACCAGACTGATTTCCAGAGAGGTTGTACCAGCTTGCACTCCCACCAACAATAGAGTGTTCTTCTTTCTCCACATCCTTGCCAGCATCTGCTGTCATCTGAGTTTTTGATCTTAGCCATTCATACCTCTGGTTTTAAGGTGGAATCTCAGGATCGTTTTTATTTGCATTTCCCTGAGGACTAAGGATGTTGAAAATCTCTTTATGTACTTCTCAGCCATTTGAGTTTACTTAGTTGAGAATTCAGCTATGTTTAGCTATGTTCCCCATTATTAATAGAGTTATTTGGAGTTATCTGGAGTCTAACTTCTTGAGTTCTTTGTATATATTAGATATTATCCCTCTATCAGATGTAGGATTGATAAAGATCTTTTCGTAATCTGTTGGTTGCCATTTTGTCCTATTGACAGGGCCCTTTGCCTTATGGAAACTTTGCAATTTTATGAGGTCCATTTATAGATTCTTGATCTTAGAGCATAAGCCATTGGTGTTTTGTTTAGGAAATTTTGCCTTGTGCCCATGTGTTCGAGGCTTTTTCCCACATTCTCTTCAATTAGATTTAGTTTATCTGGTTTTATGTGGAGGTTCTTGATCCACTTGAACTTGAGCTTTTTACAAGGAAATAAGAATGCATCAATTTGCATTCTTCTACATATTGAACCAGAACCATTTGTTAAAAATGCTCTTTTTTCCACTTGATGGTTTTAGCTCCTTTGTCAAAAATCAAGTGACCATAGGTGTGTGGGTTCATTTCTGGGTTTTTAATTCTATTCCATTGACCTACCTGCCTGTCGCTGTACAAATAGCATCCAGTTTTTGTCACTATTGCTCTGTAGTACAGCTTGAGGTCAGGAATGGTGATTCCCCTAGTTCTTTTAATGTTGAGAATAGTTATTGCTAACCTGGTGGGTTATTTATTTATTTTATTTTTTTTTGTTATTCCAAATAAATTTGAGAATAGTTCTTTCTAACTCTGAAGAATTGAGTTGGAATTTTGATGGGTATTTCATTGAATTTGTAGATTGCTTTAGGCAGGATGGCCATTTTTACTATATTAATCCTGCCAATCCATGAGAATGAGAAATCTTTTTTTGTTGTTGTTTTGTTTTGTTAGTTTTTTAAGTTAAAAGATAGTTCTTCCAGCTTTCTCTTAATCCAGTACTGAAACTCACTCTGTAGACCAGGCTGGCCTCAACAGAGATCCACCTGCCTCTGCCTCCCAAGTGCTGGGATTAAAGGCGTGCGCCACCACTGCCCTGCTTTCACATAATTTCTTAAAGTGACTAAATCTACCTATGTTTACACTGTACATGTGATGCTACTCACTAGTAAATTTTCTCTAAGATCAACCTTACAATAGGGCTGGGTAATTCCAATTTTATGTGGTAATACTACTGAATGAATAACAGGCAAAAATTACAACCAGACCTTTACTTTTTATGTTAATATTATCATCAATATTTATAATCAGTTCTCCTCCCCCCTCTGTTAATTCACCTCTTCACTCTGAGAATACAGCAGCAGGTAGGCTAACACTGAGGTAACAACACACTCTCCTACTGGCTGACCACATGCCTGACTGCCCGTATTTAACTGGGAAACTACCCATGTGGGTTTCCACATGGATGATAAGATTCCCGATTTCATTGGAAAGACTACTCGAGCGGACCATCATCCCTGGCCCACAGTAGATGACTTTTCTCATTGCAGTCCCTCAGGAATCTCCACACTCAGGAATGGTGGAAACAGGAGGGCTCACTCCAGTTATGTGTGGCACATTGTCAACCAAACAGGAAGCACTATGTCCATGTCCATCAAAATGGGACAGCACACCTGAAATACTTCCTCTTTCTTTGCAAGAATCTGGAGTGTGATATTTCTCCATGTTCTGCTAGCTCTTCTTAAGTGGATGTTACATATCCAGTTGGAATTGAGGAATGGGTGATCTACTCATTTGGTGTCTTGACAATCATAAATACATTTTGTTTCATAATTTTCTTTTTTTGTGTGTGTCTTTTTTTTTGATACTTTATTTACATTTCCAATGTTTCCCCTTTTCTGGGTCTCCTCTTTGGAAACCCCCTATTCCCTCCCCATCCCCGCCTCTATGAGGGATTTCCACCTCCCACCCACCCGCCCACCCATCCCCATATTCCCGCCTTGACATTCCCCTTTACTGGGGCCTCTAACATCCTCAGGCCCAAGGGCCTCTCCTCTCTCTGATGGCCATCGAGGTCATCCTCTGCCACATATGTGGTCCAAATAATGGGTCCATAGATGTGCATTCTTTGGTTGGTGGTCCAAACTCCAGAACGACCGGGGTGGGGATCAGGCCCATTGACGCTCTTGCTCCCTCCGTGGGGCTGCAAATTCCCTCAGCTCCTTCAGACTTTTCTCCAATTCCTCCATCTGGGACCCGACTCTCAGTCCAGAGGTTACTGTTAAGTGAAACTTGGGCATTCTGAACTTTTGGGCTAATATCCACTTATCAGTGAGTACATACCATGTTCCCTCTTTTGTGACTGAGTTACCTTGCTAAGGATATTTTCAAGTTCCATCCATTTGCCTGCAAATTTCATTAAGTCATTGTTTTTAATAGCTGAGTAGTACTCCATTGTGTAAATGTACCAAATTTTCTGTATTCATTCATCTGATGAGGGACATCTGGGTTGTTTCAAGCTTCTGGCTTTTATAAATATGGCTGCTATGAACATAGTGGAGCATGTGTCTTTATTACATGTTGGAGCATCTTCTGGGTATATGCCCAGGAGAGGCATAGCTGGGTCCTCAGGTAGTATTATGTCCATTTTTCTAAGGGTCCACCAAACTGATTTCCAGAGTGGTTGTACCAGCTTGCAGTCCTACCAACAGT
>CM052708.1:32314342-32374246 GCA_028551405.1 Uromys caudimaculatus | reverse complement strand
AAATTCTCTGTCAGTTATCAACATTACACATGCCCCACAAGTTTTCAAATGTGTGGTTTCTTATGTGTCAGAGATGTACAGTACAAAAAGTCACTCTAGTCTTCTTTCTGTCACATTGAATTAAATAATCACTTGTTAGAATAATTATTGCATGCATTCAGACTCCAAAAATATGTTCTTATTATTAAAAATGTATATTTCTTTTTAACCCGAATTTATGGTCACTTGCTGTTTGCTCATTTTTTATTAGTTTGTAGAGAATTTCATATAATATGGTTTGATCAAATTTATTCTCTTTCTTGCACTTCTTAGGTACACTTCTGTTTCCTACTCGTTGATCTTTACATTCATTTCATGCGTGGTTTCTTTCTGCAATTTTGAAATTCTAATATAATTACATCCTTTTCTCTTTTCCTTTTCTTCCTCCAAATTCTTCTATGTGTTCCTCTCTCATTGCCCCCATTTTTTTTTTGATTAGTTGTTAATATACATATAAGCACTACATATAACTTTCACAGCTGTATAATATAACTTGTATGTGTATTGTCAAGGATAACCAGTAGATGTAGTCTCCTCTAGGAAAAACTATTTCTCATATTCTCCACATTCCATAATTAATTTTGTTTCTCTGTGTAGAGTTTCAACCTGTCAAATCCAATTTGGCCTACCTAGTTATTCTTGAAAATGTGGCCTTCCACTATAAAATGGTTGACCTATCAGGGTGTATGTTCTTAAATAAACCTGTCTCTCTTCTACCAGCATTATCGACTGCCACTAACTTCCCAGATAAGGGTGGTATTTTGTACCTGATCCATGCTCAAAATAGTTCTGGCTTGGGCAAGCAGGATGTGTGTGTTCTGTTCCAACTGCTATTGGTTCATATGTACAGTTATGTTTCTGTTTCCAGAAAATATTGTTTCTTAATTGTTATCCACTTCCTCTATTTTTGCAATCTATCTGCTCAGTCTTTTGTAATAATTCCAAGCTTTGGGAAGGTGACAGATGACACAAATATTCCATTTAGGGTTTAATATTTCACAGTTGCTAGTTTTCACACCATGAACATAATACTTAGTGTGTTTTTTTGTGTGTGCAAGAGCATAAACATGTGTGTGTGTGTGTGTGTGTGTGTGTGTGTGTGTGTGTGTGTGTGTGTGAGGACCCAGTCTCTTCTTCAGATTTTCTCCACCTTATGTCTAACTTTACCTGGAGCAAGGAAATTCCAGCTCCTCCCCATACCAACTTGCCTGGGGCAACATTTTTTGCCTCCTCCAGAGTATTGAGATTATCTGTGCCTGTGAAACATTTCTGGACTTAAGGATTCTAAAAATGTACATTCCAGCCCTCAAGCCACTAAATGAATCACTTCATTGACTAAGTTATCTCCAAAGTCCGTTATCAATGATGATATTAAAAATGCTGATGTAAAGGCTGCTTTTTAACTTTTCTTTATTTGATATATATATATATATTTGCATGCATATATATGATATTTTAATTATTTACATTTCAAATTATATATATACATGTACATACATATATATATATATATATATATACACACACACATATATATATATATATATATATATATCCTTTCTCGGTTTTTCATCTGGAAACCCCCTATCCCATCCTTCTTCCCCCTGCTTCCATGAGGGTGCTCCCCCACCCACCCACCCACACCTGCCTCCCCACCCTGGCATTCCCCTACATTGGGCATCAAGCCTTCACAGGACCAAGGGCCTCTCTTGCCATTGATGCCCAAGAAGGCTACATCTGCTACATATGTGGCTGGAGCCATGGGTCTCTCCATGTATATTCTTTGGTTGGTGGTTTAGTCCCTGGGAACACTGGGAGGTCTGGTTGATTGATATTGTTGTTCTCCCTATAGGGGTGTAGCCCCCTTCAGTCCTTTCTCTCACTCCTCCATTGGGGACCCCATGATCAGTCCAATGATTGGCTGTGAGCATCTTTCTTTGTATATGTCAGGCTCCGGCAGAGTCTCTGAGGAGACAGCTATATAATACTCCTGTCATCAAGCACTTGTCAGCATCCACAATAGTGTCTTCGTTTGTGACTGTATATGGGATGGAGCCCCAGTGGGGCAGTCTCTGGATGGCCTTTCCTTCAGTCTCTGCTCCAAACTTTGTCTCAGTATTGGCTCCACTGAGTATTTTGTTCCCCCTTCTAAGAAGGTCCTTTAATGACTGCTTCTCTTTATTTAGGTGTTATGGGACTGTTTAGATGGCCTATCTGATCCTGAATTAAATTTGGTACCTTATGTCTGTCTAGAAAATTGTCCATTTCATTCAGATTTTCCAGTTTTGTTGAATATAGGCTTTTGTATTAGGATCTGATGATTTTTTAAATTTCCTCAAGGTCTGTTGTTATAGCTCCCCTTTCATTTCTGGTTTTGTTAATTTGGATCCTGTCTGTGTGCCCTCTTGTTAGTCTGGCTAAGGGTTTATCTATCTTGTTGATTTTCTCAAGGAATCAGTTCCTGGTTTTGTTGATTCTTTGTATAGTTCTTTTTGTTTCTACTTGGTTGATTTCAGCCCTGAATTTGATTATTTCCTGCTGTCTACTCCTCTTGAATGTATTTCCTTTTTTTTTGTTCTAGAGCTTTCAGGTGTGCTGTCAAGCTGCTAGTGTATGCTCTCTCCAGTTTCTTTCTGGAGGTGCTCGGAGCTATGAGTTTCCCTCTTAGCATGTCTTTCATTGTGTCCCGTCAGTTTGGGTGTGTTGTGCCTTCATTTTCATTAAAGTCTAAAAAGTCTTTAATTTCTTTCTTTATTTCTTCCTTGACCAAGTTATCATTGAGTAGAGCATTGTTCAGCTTCCGTGTGTATGTGGGCTTTCTGTTGGTTTTTTTATTTATTTATTTTTTGTTATTGAATATCAACCTTAGTCTCTGGTGATCTGATAGGATGCATGGGATTATTGCAATCTTCTTGTATCTGTTGAGGTTTGTTTTGTGAACATTTATATGATCAATTTTACTATGTGTCTGGTCGTTTTACTTGTATGTGTGTCTGTGCATCATTTGTGTAAGTGCTCTCAGAATCCAAAAGAAAGTTATAGATCGTCTTAAACTACCACATGGCAGTGGCACTCAAACTTATAGAAGAGTAGCCATTTCTCTTAGCAACTGAGTCATTGCCTTAACATCTTGCTCAATTATTAAGTATAATCATAATTAAATCAAATGTTATAAATATTTATGTATTGTTCACCAGATATACTTAGTATATTAAATATTATTCCCACATTTTAGGAATACTTGGTGATGAACTTTATGTTTACTAAAAGAGACTAAAGAGTCATGGCGGTTAAGGTGAAAACCTCAAATTAAGCTTTTTTTGTGTGTAAGTAGTATTTATGATGTTCTATACTAATTGGATGAATCTATACCCAAAATTACTTTCTACCCCTGCTATCCTATGGCATCAAACACAGCAAAGACTACTACCTGAGGCAATGTTCTGACACTTGAAAGTTCAATTAATGCTTTCTTTAATAAACTATCTGATTTGGTTTGTGACAAAATGACAAGATGCATTTGTCTTAGGAGCGCAGAATTATTATCACAATGTCTAATAGTTTTTTTGATTTTTATATCACAGGTAATCTTATTGTGTTTTAAGACAGTTTAATAACTGTGACTATACAAAACCTAGTAAATTAATCAAATAAAGAATAATAAATGAATGACATATGACTTATAACTGACTAATAACTGTTATTAAAGAGTAGTGGAAAGTCACTGATAATTTCTATTCACTGCTATGTATTCATTCCACTAGAAAACGTATTTATACCTTGCAGAATTTTCTTTGTGATCTCCTTAAGAAATCCCGTATTTATCAGTCAGCCACATTTTATTTTCAAAATATCAGTTTATGATCAGTTATCTACATTTTGTCTCTTCATAATTTTTCTTATTTTGATAGTATGTAAATAAACTTACATATGTGAGATTTTTTCAAACCCTCATCTATGTATTGCACTTTGAACTATATTATCTTTCATGGACTATACTCCTCTCACTCTTTCCCTACCCACAAATACCTTGCTTTCTCCATTCTATAGTTTCTGAACTATTTGAACTTGGACAACTATTGTTTTTTATTCTGTAGGCAGTTTTTGTGGCTCATTGTTCTCAACCTTTACGTTTTAAAAGGAATCTCAAAATTATCATGTTTGCTTGAAGGAACACAGTAAATAGCGAAGTTACTTTGCCTTCAGTCATTACTAGTTTTAATATTTTTAGGTCAATAGCACATTTATGTAATGTAGTATTTCATAGTTTTGTTAAATGTGACTTTTCACATTGCAAATTTTACTGCTTATGCCCTATGTAATTTGCATTGTGTTTGTACAACTTGCTTCTTTATTAAAATTTCTCCAAACATCACTGAGTATGGATGTACCACAAAGAAATTATATTGCCATTGAATATTACAAAAACTCATCCCCACAGCCATTCTTAAATATGGACTATCCCAGTTTTTTTTTCCACAAATTTCCTTTAAAACTGTGAGAATTTGTAATTTTGAAAGAAAAGTAGAAATAGTGAAAATGGGGCCCTCTGGCTTCAGTCATTGCAATCTTTCTACCATCACACTAAAGTTTAGGCTTATCAGCTTCTGCCTGCTTTTATTATTCCATTCTGCCTCTAGTAAGAGGTACTACACAGAAAAGGCAAAAGTAGATAGATTCAGTACACATAAAATCTCCTTATCCAATGTACTATGAATAAAATTCCCCAAACTCAAAAGTACTTATAAAGCTAAAATGTTAATGAATCTAATCAGGGTAGCTTACACTACAGATCATCAGAGAGCATTGTCCCTCTTGACTTCAGTCTCCTCAAGTTTGGAGGGATTTGCTATACTTTAAAATAAGTTATTGTTGGTAAAGAGCTGTAAAATTCACTTAATTATTATGTATGAACAAAATAATGGTTATCTGTACTTGTAACTAAGATCAGAAGCTCCCACTGCCTGTAGCAGACACTGCTTAGTCCTCTAAGTAGAAGTTTAGTAAGTGATAGAGCACAAGGAGCAATTCTAAGAGTGCTAGACTATCTGTGACCTGTATGCTCAGAAAATTGCACAACATTTATTATTGGAGCTGCTTTAGTCCTGTAAAGATGAGGTGATATGCCTCAAAGTGATATTAGGCAATTATAGTACTTGTTAAAATGTGAATATTTTATAATGAATGAAAAATATATAAATAGGACTTGAGTTCAATGTTTTATATAGTCATATAAGTCAAATTTTATAATAAATATATACTTACATCTATATGTATATTAGCACTATATAGTTATTATTTATATAAAAGAGTTACCTATTTTAGATGCTGAACAAATGATTTTAATGATTCAAAATCTACTCTACAACTATAGTAATACAAATGAGTATTCCAATCTAGAATGTGAAATAATACCATGGTATTTGAACTATAAGTAAATATGGCTTCCTCATCAGTATGAACTAATATAAAATCAGAATATTCTCTTGCTTATGAAAACAAAACAACAACAATAACACCAATACAAACAAATACAGAAAAATCCAGGACACTTGCCCCCCCACACACACACACATATAAATAAAAATGGAATCTGTTGTGTGCTGGTCAACCACTGCTGGGCTTGAAGACTTCCCCCAGAGTATGGTTGATAAAACCGGAGACAGAGGAGTGGAGCAGAATGGAGTTAGCAGGAGTCGGAGGTAGGTGTGTTCTGGGAATTCTTGGGCTTGACTAAATATGATAAAATATATTTTATGAAACAAGTTTTGATAAAATTAATATTTTGAAGCAAATGTAACAATCTAATGCTGAGTAAATACTTAACTATACATATGAGATAAAATCTATGATATTTGCCTTTGAAGAATCAATCAATGTGTAATAAAATTGACTATATTTACGTTCCTGATACATGGCTATCTCCTAGAAGAGATTTTTTAAAAATACGAATGAAGTTTAAAATCCTCAGAGTTTCCTTAAGTAACTTAAAAATGTATTATAGAAAGATTCTCCCTTAGAAAACAAGCAATTGTAATTCAGTGAATCATGAAGAGACCTGCCATGCAAGACATTAGAAAACATTCATAATTTTAGCTGATGTATTGTCGTTAATTTCAAGGTGTAAGTGATTATAATTTAGAAATCTGAAACCAGAGTAATCTGAATTTAATGGAAGCTGCTGTCAAAGCCAGGAAGACATTAACTATTCAGGGTAGTCAACATTTATACAGCACTGCCAGAAGTGAGAAAGCCAGGATACAGATGAGAACATGGGCAAATTATTCCAAAGGTTCCCTATTGCAGGATATAGATATTTCATCTGGTATTAACACAGCCTCCTGGGATTTCATACCCTTGCAAAAAAAGCTGTGATTACCTGCTCAGTTTGACTTGAATCTTCATATTGGGAAAAGGAAAACAAATTATGCAAGCATTCCAGTAACAATTATGAAAAGTCATTATTGTAAATCAAAGAATTATAATTTGTTTCATTAATCAGAAAATAATAAATTACTTTTCCTAATCATTAACCAAGTCATAGTCATGAACTACGTATTAGACCTTTTACTGACTGCATAAATTGTTAGTAATATAAATCCACCTCCCTCTATTTGTTCAAAATTGTGTCTTATTTCCCTTATACCTGATTCATATATACATTCCCTCCGTCATTTGATAGTATTTCTAGACTTCAGATTAGTTAGGCAAAAACTTTAATTATATGCAATTTAATTCTTCTTATATGCAATATTTAATGCTCTTTAAATTTATATTATTGTAACTTCAAAAATCTTTTAAAAGTCCAAAGATAGTCTGTAAAAGAGGAGCGGAGATTGAGGGAGATAGATTAAGAAGCAATGTGATTGTTGCATCAGTAGGAAGATTCCAATTTCATCCTCAGTAACCAGCTTAATATTTAAGTAAAAAGCAGTAAGTAGTAATTTTTGCTTGCCTGTGATCCTTGCACTGGTGAGAGATTGCAGCAGGGGTTCTTTTGCACCTGCAGGCCAGATAATCTAGCTAATTCAAATGCCCCAAGTTCAGTGAGAGATTATGCCTCAACAATGAGCTCAATTATAGTAAATGAAATCATTAAATGAAAAATCTCTGTGTGTGACTGTGGGCTTTTACACACACATACACACACACACACACACACACATACACACACACACACACACACACACACACACACACACATACACACACTTCATGCAAATTCACACCCATACACTCACGTTCCAAAAAAAGAACATTAAAGTCTTGCACTTGATACTTTTAGGAATTTTGATGGTGAATAGCAATTCTAATAGGCTTGGAAGAAGAATGGAAAATTGAAATTTGATAACAACTACCTAAGCACATTTAGATAGAAGTATTTGTGTGATTTTTAATTCAGGGAATTCAGTGACTTGTCTATAGTTTAAAATACCAGACTCTGTAAGTTATGACTAGCTAGAATAGAAGGCCTCATATGTCCCAAATATGTAACCCACTTACCATGACTTTAAGTACACAGTGCATACTGTATTGGAATGTCATACAGTATGTCATAATCATTTATAATTAGTATTTGGTAATCAAAAAATAAGGATATAGGAATTTACATTGCATTGATCTGATTGTAATTATAATGTTTCGGTAAGATTTTATTGCCAACTTGACACACCTAAGAAAATATAACTTTAACTGAACATTTTTTCTATAAGAATGGCTTGTAGCAATGTCTGTAGGATATTTCCTTGAGTGCTAATTGAGTAGCAGCCACTGCCCTTCAAAAATTAAATACATCCTACTATGTATACTTTAGCTTAGCACAAACAAAAATGTTATTTAAGAAGCTTAGATTCTTGGATTATATATCACTTTACTACAGAAAAACATTCAATGCTGGTAATATAGTCTATTGATATATGCAAAATATAATTGTGACATTGAAAACATGGGCCATGTGTCTATTGAAGTAGATCAGAAGAATCATAGGAAAAACAGATATTCAACTTTCTTATTTGTAATTGATCTATCTTGGCCAAATAAAATATGGGTAAAATAAGAATATAGTCCTGAAAATGAATAGCAATAACAACAAAAACAGTGAATATATATATATATATATTCAAGTGAGCTGTCAGAGTAAAACACCATTTTGAGAATTGAGGAAAAGCCTCAAGATACAAGTCTTCTTTTGCATGAGTGTAAGTGTGTGTGTGTGTGTGTTTATGTGTCATATAGATTTACAGTATTGGTCCTCATGTTCTACGTTGAAACAGTGTCTTCTTATTTACTCTCGAGTACACAGGTTGGCTACCCTGAGGCTTTTTTCTCTAGCCTGCATTTCATATCCCAGTGTGGTTTTGATGGGGTTACAGGTATCCATCCCCATGTCTGTGTCCAGCTTTGCTGAGTTTTGTCTGGGTCTGAATGTCTGAACTTAGGCCATTAGAATTTCTTGAAATATGCTCCTTTCTATTTAGCCATATTTTCTGCCACTCAATTCTCATTTCAAAAACAAGGCATGCAAATGACCAACAACATATAAAAATAATGATCAGTATTATGAAACACTAACCAAATACAAATAAAAGCCACAGTGAGATATGAACTAAAAGTGTACTGGAAAAAGTAGTCTGTCAAAGGGAAAACCATTGTGATATGTGCTTGAGAATATGAATAAGTAGGGTCATTCTGAAACACTGCATGACTGTCCTCAAATGCCAAGAATATAAATACCATACCAGCAAGAACTTTTATTTATTAGTGTATATTCCAAAGAAATAAAATCAGAGTGTTAAAAACATATCTCTATCAGTTTGTTAGATATGACATTATTCATAATAGTAAAAAATCAACTTCAGCTATATCACTGTATGAATAAAGAATTGTTGTATATAGTTTTCTATGTGGATATGCTCTTTTCCCAGTATTTTGATTTTTATTAGAAACAGATAGGCCTGGCCAACATTATTAAAAACAATGGATGGCTGCATGGATTTATTTCTGTGTACACATTTCATTAATTGTTTATGTCCTTTTTTAATAACCATGGTCATTTTATTACTGTGATTCTGTAATTAAATTTTAAAGCAAATATTGTGGGACCTCCTACATTGCACTTTTTTTTTTTAGGATTGCTTTGGCATACTTCATGGAAGTCAGTATAGAAGTCCACAGAAAACAAAAATTACAATTCCAATGTAGTTAAGAGCTCTTCTACAAAGAACCCAGGCGGTTACACAGAAACCCAAAGGTTTACACAAGTATTCATGTGGCGTAACTCACCACAGTCAAGGGATAAAATCTAGACTAGATGTTGCTTGTTTTGTGGATTTCTGATGGAAATGTTGGATGATGACATATGGAAATTAGTTTAACCAAAAAGAAGAAAAAAGTCATTTAAAAATTAATAAAATTAGAGATCATTTTGTTTAACAAAATACACACATACACACATATACAAACACACACACACGGTAAGACTGTGATCCAGTGGACTGACAGCTTTACAAACTTCCTTCTCTCCCATTATGTAAGAAGGGAAAGGTGGGAGAGTAGAGGAAGGCACGAGCTTGATTCCCTTTATTCCACAGAGCACCAAGTTGAGCTAAGACAATCTAAACAAACAAACAAACAAACAAATGAACAAGCAAACAAATATCCTGCATACTTTCCAGACTTTATCTCCAAAAGGTAGGAAGCATTTTGTAGACCCACTTTAAGAGCTGGCAGAAGGACTGGAGCAGTGGAGAGGGATTGCAACCCCATAGGAAGAACATCAGCTGGCCGGACCACCCAGTGCTCCCAGAGACTAGACCACCAACCAAGGAGTGTACAGGGAGGGATCCATAACTCCAGATACACAGAGGATGGCCTTGCCTGACAGCAATGGGAGGGGAGGCCCTTGGTCCTGTGGAGGTTTGATGCCATAGTAGCAAAGGGATGCTGGAGCAATGAGGCAGGAGAGGGTGGGTGGGTGGGGGAGCACTCTCATGGAGGCAAATGGGAGGGGAGAGAGGGTGGGTGTAGGATGGGGACTGTGTGGATGGGTAACCAGGAAGTGGGTTATCATTTGAGATGTAAACGAATGAAATGATGTGTGTGTGTGTGTGTGTGTGTGTGTGTGTGTGTGTGTGTGTGTGTGTGTGTGTGTGTAAGATCCAATAGCAATACCAATTAGAGTCAGGCTTGGAGCCTAAGACTGTAGTTCAGAATAATCTTGGAAATAATGTCCAGAGGAGTGAAATTGATAACAGTAACTCTTAGCAGTGAAACAGCTTCTACAGTGTGAATTTTTTTAAAAGTTATCAGAACAAGCGGTTTTCATATTTTTTAGTTCCACCCAACTTTCTCCTCCCATATAGACTTGTTTTTATTTTATACCTGTAACTGTAATATATTATATTGAAATAACATTATTTTCAATAAAACAATAGAAATATACCAAAGATAGTATGTTGAAAACTGCAAGGCAGAAATACAAAGTCCTGTATAAAGACAGGTTAAGTGAAACATCTTTTCCTTTCCTTTTTTTTTTTTTTTTTTCAGAAGAAACTTTAAAAGGGAGAAGTTCTTGGAAGACTGCCCTTCAAGGTCTGAACGACCAAAGCTTCTAAGAAAGACTAGCATCCTTAGCCAAACAATCTGGCAAGGACAGTTCATGATTAAAGCAGGTAAGGGAACCTGTGATGACCAAGTCAGTACTACAGAGGGGAACTGGAAAGAAAAAGATTATTAGTGAAGGCAAAGAGAATTATATATATATATATAAAATCAAACATTGCAAAGTCAACAAAATGGCCATATTTAATATATATCTTTTCATTATTATTAATATTACTGTTCCAGATTTCCCAATCAAAAGACACAGGCTAGCAGAATTTATTGAAAATGGATTCTTGTATTTAGCCACTCCTGAATTAAACATAACAATCAAACATAGAGAAAAGAAGTCTATTGTTTCTGTGATCAATAGTTTTGAGTTATTTCTCACCTTAAATGAAATAGCTGGGAAACAACCAGTGTCTGTATAATAAAATCAAAATTTATCAACAAAAAACTCATTTGTAAAACTTTGACTCTTCACCTCTTTGCACATAGTTATTTTCTAGTGGCTCTGACAATGTTTTATTCCTCACATCACCAGTGATTTTATATATATTTTTTTTTTTTTTTTTTTTTTTTTCAGTAAAGAAAAGAGTTTATTCTGGCTCATAGTTCAGGTTCAAGGATCACAACAGTGAGATTAAGATGGCAAGAGTTTGACAAAGCTGACCACGTGGCATCCACAATCAAGAAGCAATGAGTGATAAATGCTTGCTTCTGCTCAGCTCCCTTTCCCCACTTACACAAGTCAGGACTGCAGCCAAGGAATGCTATCATCAATAATGTGTGGGTCTTCCCACCTCAGTTAATGAAATAAAGATAACCTGCACAGTTATATATTAATATTCATTTTTTTCAAGTACCTTCCTGTTCCTAATTTACACATCAAACATGAAATGCTTTTGTTCATTTATTCATACAAAATTATTATCACCATTCAATCTACATTATTCATACTTTTAATTATTCTATTCCAAAGAGCCCACTAAATACTTAATATGCAATTGAATATTAAGTTTTATATTTAATGACTTTTTCATTGCACTGGACCAGAAGTCCCCAAAAGATGAAATTATGCCTGATTTTACAGTTTGATATTTTACAATTTATATGTCTCATAAAAGATTAACAGTAAGTACATGTTGGTTAAAAGAATCAAAACAAGTTAATCTTAAATAAAATAAAATTTTTTCAACATAAATACATAAAAATAGTTTTATATACTCATATTTTCACACAGATAATGTATTTTGGAACTATTTGAAAATTTTCATCTCACTTTCCAGTATTTCCAATTCTTTCTTTTCTTTGTACAAGGACTACTCTACTGTACTTGGAAATGTCTACCATGATTATGGCTTTATCTTCTATAGTATGTAGACAAATGGCCCTTGAAAGAACATTAAGTCCTACCTCTGAAAATTATGTGAGTTTTTGCCATGAGACATGTGTTCTAAGGGTGGATGTTTGTGACTGATTAATTTTCTAACATGCCTCAAGTTACATATCCTTCTGTGTCTTGCCTTCCCTGTGATTTCCTGGTGCAGCTTTTCACAGACTTTTATTGTAACCAAAGCAGTTAAGTTGGTGCCATTGCTGAAAGTGTCTTTCTTAGCTTCTTATGTCAGAAAACATATATGAACTTTGAGGGATTTAGTGTCATCCCGGGTACACAGTGCTTCAGCTTTCTTGGTACAATCTTCTCAATTGCAAAATGTCCTGAAACAGAGTAGCTAATCTTTGTAATCCTAGAATTAAAATACATTCATTTATGTATGTGAGATATATGGCCATAATATGATCAGGAAAATTGAATCTTATTACTATATCTTTATGCTTATGAATATATTAAGCTTATATTAAAAACGAAAAAACTACATGTTTACATGTTTCTTTTTGTCATTGTGAAGTAGCAATTTTAAAAATAAAACAAGCTGTCAAGTCCCTAGGAGTTAAAGTCTCCTGCATTGGAGAGATATCAAGATTATTGGGAATGTGAAAGGATCTGAACTCCAGTACTCAGGATGGACCATCAGGTACTGTTATCATCCATCCATCTCTACAGCCCCACAAGAATGGTTTGTCAACATAATTTCAGGAAAAGCTAATGATGACATGATCTTTAGTTACCAGGAAATATATGTGTTGGAGAAATAAAATATTTAAGATTTTATTCATCATACTTTAATTCGTACATCCCTCCTTCCTCCCCCACAAAAAAATCAGGACTACATGTTTTCTCATTAGTAATTAACAAGTATAGAACTAATAATATTTTACGTATCAGTAGAATATCTTCTTCATTGAGGAATTATTGTATATAGAAAAATGATATTATAGTTAAGACAATGAAAATACATTATTGTTTCTAGAGGATTGTGCCTTTTGTTTCCTTAAGTCATTATGTGACATAAACAAGACTCAGAAAGCCAAACATCACATAGCTATCAGGTGTGGAATAGATTCTAATTTTTACATGATTATATATATATATATATATATATATATATATATATATATATATATATACACACACACACACACACATATATATATATACATACATATATATATGTTGTATTGAGTGTCTATAAAGAACAGAAAACTGGAAGGTGGTCCATTAGAGGCGAAGATATGAGTCTGGAGGGCGAGTTTTGGGGAGTATAGTAGCATTTGTGACTTGACTGTGAAAGGAGCTGGATGGGTTTAAAATAGAAAAGGCAGAATGAAGATAAGAGAGAGGTAGGGTTCCAGTGGAAGGCCACCAAAACCAAGTAAGTACAAGAATATCATAAGGAGACCTGATCCTTTATAAGTTAATTAAAAACAAAATTAAAAATAAAAGATAACTGGGTGGGAATAATTTTCATCACATTTTTTGAATAGTAAAATTTTCTAGCATACATTTCTCTCATCTCTACTGTTTATCAATATCAATATAAAATAAATTGTTTTAAAAGAATAAAATTCCACTAAGAAACCAAACTCATCATAGAATGTTCGGTTTTGTTTTGTTTCAGGATGGGCTGGTTTGGGTTTGGTGTAGACAAGGCTGGTTTAATCTCAAGTCAATTTTCTGTCTTTTCTTCCCAAATGCTATATGCACACCATGAAGAGATTCATCATCATGTTTTAGAAAAAAATCAGTGCATACAAAAGTTTTCAGGTATTTTCAGATTTTTTTCAAATACTCATTTAATAAAAGAAACTAAAAATACTAATCAAAGACTGCAATGATCGTTCAAATATTTTAGTTTGATTTTTGTTTGTTTTCTTCTTCTTCTTCTTCTTCTTCTTCTTCTTCTTCTTCTTCTTCTTCTTCTTCTTCTTCTTCTTCTTCTTCTTCTTTTCTTCTTCCTCTTCCTCTTCCTCTTCCTCTTCCTCTTCTTCTTTTCTCTCTGTGTCTTTGCCTCTGTCTCCTCTGTCTCTCTGTCTGTCTCTGTCTCTGTCTCTCTCTCTCTCTCTCTCGTGGGGGTGTGGGATAGGATTCTGGGTTGTGTTGACAACTGTTTCATCCTTTCAAGGACTGATAATGCAGTCATTCTTCATTATTTCCAATTTTATGTTCTCCTGCTTAAATTACAAATAAGGAAGAAAGGTTGTTTAGGTTCAGAACATGCTTTACCTGGGAGTATTTTGATTATAAATTCTCATCTGATAGTATCATTCTCCATATTAAAGAATGTATTATGGATATCGTGAATGAATTCTATGTAGTTAATGAACAGCATGACTCTAAAGAATATGTGAATGCAAACACTGATTATGCTTATATCACTAAACACGCAGGTAAAATAAATCCAGTGATATTCAGAACATTGAAACCTAGAGATGGACTATTTTAGCATCTTTCTATCTATTTACTCTCCCTCTTGCTTATTGAAGCAAATAATGCTCCTGCTCTGTCTTCCTGCATTTAAGAAATGAAACACATCATCACTGCCTGCTCAAATTATACCACTGGCAGTTTGGGATCAAATTTATAAGTGCCATCACTTTTAGCTCTGTGGGAATAATTTGCAAGCTGCTTCAGAACTACTCTTCCCTCAGACAGAGGATTATATCCTTTACACAGCCTTTCCCTCAAACTTCATTTTTAAAAATGTTTGCTAGTGACAATTGCAAATAATTATTTCCCATTTGTAGTGACTTCACAGTACAGAAATATATTTTTCTATTGTGGTGTGAATTTTGATTTCATATTGATATTGAAATATTGCTTTAATACGAAACTATTCTCTGAAGTTAATTATATGTACAAAACCTTGAGCATGGATCTTTTTCAAATTTAATTTCAGATTAAGTGATATGGTGCAGTTTCATTAGATGATGGAGGCACTTATTTATTCATTGAATCAAGTATCAGAGTAATTTAGTTAATCAGATTATATTCTAGATATTCAATCAAGAAAAGTCAGTCATCTTACATCTGTTTTAATGTACTATGTATGAAGTCAGCAGTAGTGCCTTCATGCTCTACACAACCCACTCTATTAAATTTAAGGAAGTGTAGAAAAAGGCAAGGCTTTGTTTCTCAGAGTGCAAAGGGAATGCTCCACAAGCAAAAAATAGGTAATGGGAGAGTTTTATTATTTCATTAATTTTATTATAAAACTTGAAAAGACTATGAAGTATATTGCTAAAATGAACCATTAATATTAGCATAGAGAATTAGTGACCATTGACATTGACATCATACACAGGAGCTATATCTTTACAATGTATTGAGCCCTTTCTGTCTTCAATAAAGCATTGGGGAAAAGTAAAACATACAAGCTTATGCTCGTTCTGTAAATGGAGAGATGATATGTTAAACATGAAGAATCCGAGAATCTGGTAGGTAAATCACAAGCTCTTTATTTATTTGCTTATTCTTTTACTGAAAATATTCTGGCCAAGAACAACCTTCCATAGGCTAAATACATGATACTCATTTTATACACAGCTAAAAATTTCAAACTCTACCATGAATCAAGTCCACATTCCATATTGAGAGCTTAACAGGAACAGACAGGAATGTATAGACATTGAAAAACATGATAAAACAATTGTTGAGATTTGGTCTATTGCTATGTATTGTAATGCTAAATACTATACTGGAAAGTCTAGTCCTATGAATTATTTCTCCTGTTTATAAGCTATTGTTGTGCAAACCTTGTTACTTAATTTAAAATTATTGGTTAAAGAAAATTGACTACAGCCAATTACTGAAGGGATTCAATGTAGGTGGGTTAGGGGTGACCTGGTTGGAGGAGACCAGGAAAAAGAGGAAGGAGAGGAGGAGGAGGAAGCTGCCACGAGGGGAGAGGAACCATAATTACCTGGTCAGAAGAAACAGTAAGTATCTGGGGAACACTGCTGGGAAGTTACCAGGCTAGCAGTTAGAAATGTAGATTAGGAGTCATCAGTAATAGTCAAAGCCAAATAAAATAACCATGTTTTTCATTTATTTGTAAGCTAGTCAGAGATAAGCTTAAATTGATCATACTATAACAATTAATGATTATGCTTCATCACTGTGCATAAGTGTCTATAAAAGATATTTTGCATATTTAATGTCCACACCTACTGTTTTGATGTTTATTTACTTTGTATGATTGCTCATTTTGAGACTAAGTCTCATTCTGCAATCCAGGTGACTGCTGGTAGGCTTGAATCTTGGTCCACCCTTTACTCATGCAATCCCAATACCGAGATTACAGGTATGAATCACTTTTTTTGTTTTGTTTTATAAAGGCAATGTATATTAAGATGATATGTAGGCAAACTTTGTTCTACATGAATTTTATGACCATAACATAAATAGTGTCAGTCATGTCCAACATGGCAAGGATTATACTCCTTACCACACACCTATTGCATTTCATTGTTATTTCATATATATATATATATATACCACTTCACAAGAAGTGCTGACAAGACCAACTCACGGACAGCTGCTAAAAATTTACTTGCTATTACTAAGGAATTAAAAAACGTAATATTTCATTGTAATCCATATTATCCATAAGTCAAAGGCCATCTCAGCTTGTACTGTTAGTTATGGCAAATCAAATTTCTTAAAAATTCCTCTTCATAATAATAACTTTACTGATTCACCTGCAGTTTGACAAATTCCTTGAGTTCACACACCCAGTACTCTTTGTCTATGTATGGATTGACTGCTAAAGTGTATTTTTTTAATTCTTTATGTTGCTTTTCATGACAAAGGTGATTAAAATATCTATTTGACTGGTCCACAGTTTCTCATTTCATAATTTATTCTTTCAGGATTCTCAGTAATATGGCCTTTTAAAAGGAACCTTTGCCTTCAACTCAACAGTCATGCACAGGTTATTCATACAAAATCTTTTTAAAATTTTATGGAGGTATCAATTATTTGTCTAGTGGTTGAATATTATTTTGAGTCATTTTTAATAATTTTGAGCATAACTGGACTGAGTGCTTTTTGACTTGAATTATATATTAGCATAATATTCTATTTTTTTAAGCATAGAATCATTTGTGTGCTATGATTCATAGAGCACTCTGATCTTAAAATGTATTGTTTATCATTCTACTTTGTCTTACAAGTTTCATAGACTTGAAAGGTAAAATTGTGCTTATTTCTTTAAAAATATTAAAATAGGCTTCTAAAAGGATGGGTCACAATTTAAGAATTTGTTCTTCCAGAGACTCTGAAATCATATACACACTACCATTATCTTTCAAGTGTATTCTATTTTCATTGGGAGTTCTAGTCATATTTGTCAGCAATCTAAGTCATTGTAAAACTTTAGCCTATTTGATCCCGTATTATCCTAATCAATTTGCTGTGCTGAAATAACTATGGCCTGTGTGGATTCTACAGAACTTAGGGAGAATGGATTGTCCAAGAATAAATGATGAAAGATATAACCAAACCTCATCTATAGAGTGACCTTTGTCTTGGTATCCACAGAAGTCACAGCCTCCCTCCTTATAAAAACAGTAATTCCATTACGAAGATCCTGTTACCTGGAATAATTAGCTTCCCCAGAGAACAATCTCCAAACATAATCTCACGGGAAATTGTGTATTGTCTATTTTTAGAACAGTTTCTTTAGAAATTCATAGCAAAAGTGACTGTGGTAGTTAGAATGAAAATACAGGTTCACATAGAATGTCTTGTTCCCATTTGGTGGACTGTTGAGAAAGAATTAGGAGGCCTCACCTTGTTGAATAAGCTTTCTCACTGGGGCTAAGGTCTTAGATTTCAAAAGTCCATGTGATCTTAGTGTATCTCTCTCTCTCTCTCTCTCTCTCTCTCTCTCTCTCTCTCTCTCTCTCTCTCTCTGTCTGTCTTTCTGTTTCTCTGTCTCTCTCCTCTCTCTCCCCCGTCTCTGTCTCTCTCACTATAGCTCTCTCGCTCTTGCTCTCTCTTGCTCTCTCTCACTCTCTGTTTGTGGATCAGACTTAAGTTCTTAGATACTGCTCTAGGCCAAGACTACCTGCCTGCCTGTCAAAGTGCTTCCTGCCATAATGGTCTTAAATTAGCCCTCTGAAACTATAAACAAGACCTCTCTTAAATGTTTTCTTTTATAAGTGCTTTGCTCATGATGTCTCATCACAGCCCAAAAATAAAAATAAAAATAAAAATAAAATAAGAAGTAACTAAAACCCTGACCCCAGTTTTTCAAATTGTTTTTATATAATTCCTGCTTCCACACTTTAATAGCCTGTATATTATCAAAAATTCTTCCCAGAAAGTTGCATTTTTATAGTAACTGAAACTACAGTTATATGTAATTAGCGGCATTCCCCCATGGTTGGATATCTAAATTACTGCATGTGTCATCGTTGCTGGTGTGTAACTTGCCCATATTTTCCCTCTCTAAGCCATGGCAACAAATGTCCTCTACTTCTTTCATTTTCCTGAATTCCACATAGAATAATAAAAGGTTTGGCCTGTCCAAATTCGCTTCTCTCATTTAGCAAGAAACATTTAACTTTGTCACCTCTTGTAATGCATTGCTAACTAATTTCTTTTTGTTGATAAATGTTCTACTATTTGAATGCTCTGTATTTTACTTGCCCAGTAATTTGATCGAAATGTCTTCTTTTTCAAATTTCAGCAGCCATAGTCAAGCTAGTATTGTTATACATGTTAATCTTGTCATGTGAGTATATATTTGTTTTACTTCTTTGTGTATAAATCAAGGAAAGAAATGTCTGGATCATGAGGGAGCACATTCACTTTCATGATGTCATTAGAGATTATTAATGAATTTAGAGGTTAAATACTATTCAGTGCATAGTACTGATAAAAGTTTCTCGTTACTGTGTGTGTGTGTGTGTGTGTGTGTGTGTGTGTGTGTGTGTGTGGTGTCAATTTAAAGTGCTATTCTTCAATATGGTGTCACTTAGGCTTTGTAGTATTCGGCAAATTTTATCCCTTTTGCCAGCCTATAGGTAGCACTCCTTAGAGACTAAAAAACCACAAACTCTTTTGTTTTATATTAATATTTGATAAGGAAACCTGTGTGTTACAAAGAGTTTTTGCCCAGAGGTACATAAAATGTATTCATTGAATATTTATTTATACTCTGTAGGGATTTTCAACAAAATGTGAATTCATTGCAAACCACAAGACAAAATAGAACTACATCTCCATGGTATGTCTAACACAACAGAATGTGTCAAATACAAGTGAAATCGACATTTCTACCTGTAGAAATTTAGAGACCACAGTTTTCTTTTTGGAAATTCAGCATTGGTATTACACATATAAAAATAGATCCACAAAGTGTGATGAAAATAGTGAATTTTGCCATAACTCATCAGATTTGTCATAAACATGACACAAATCTGAATTCATAAATAAGTGTTGTATTTCTCAAGAAAGCTAATATTTTGAAAAATCTCACTTTAAAATTTAAATGGTCTTTTACTTTATATGATTATTCCAGTTGAAATTAATTTTCCTCCTCATTGTAGATAATAGATGGCTTTATCTTCTTATAACTACAAATTAAATTCAGAAATTCTGTACATATAGGCAGGTGTGTAGTACAATGGCTTGTAAATATCAAGATTTTAATCTCTAAATACATAGAATTATGTAATAATATTGTTATTATATTGATCTTCCAAATTGCATATCCACTGTTTATGTGTGTGCATATGCACATGTGTGTGAACGCATATGAGTATGTTTGCGTAAGTGTTTATGTACCTGTTTTTGTACATATATGTGTTTGGGTGTGGGGAGCTGAGTGTTTGTGTGGTTATCTAAAGCAAGCAATACAGTTTTATACCTCTCAGTAATTAAATTATCAAAGTTAATTTGACACTTTTACATGATATTCAAGAAATAATTAAAATCATGTTACTTCTTAATCATCAAATACGGTACAGAACTTTCTAATTTTTTATAGAAATACATCTCTGTCCACTGATTTATTGTAATTAGTCAAAACATTTTAAATCTTCATCTTGATTTTTTAAAATTTTTCTCTTTATACATTCAATAAGCTCCATGATTCATTGCCTGAATTGATTAATAATTATCATGAAATGCACAAAATTGTTATCTTATATATTTTTATTTTTTAGTCGTCACACTTTATGTTAAGTAAACAGTAAAGATCTATTGTGTTTCATATACCATCTCATATTTATTATATATATATATACATATATATGTGTGTGTATATATATATATATATATATATATATATATATATATATATATATATATATATTCATACATCCTACCACCATTTTCCTGCTGTCATTTCCTCCACCTAGTCCCTCCCCCACACTGCCACTCTGAGATCTCCCAGGGCTCTAGGCTAATTGAGTCTGTTGGCTTCCTGTGGGATACCTATCCCTTCAAGACCCTCAATCCTTCCCCCAACTCTTTCATATGAGTCTGCGACCTCAGTCTAGTGTTTGGCTATGTGTATCTACATCTGTTTCAGTCAGCTACTAGGTAGATCCTCTCACCTTATGCAATTTTTATGTTAATTTATAAATTCAAATAGTGTTAGTTGGGGAAATATATAAACGTAGACAGTTTTAGAACTTTTTTTGTTTTTTGTCCATAAACAAGTAAGTCCACAGTACAGTCTATGAATATGTCTGGCATACTCAGGCTGGGTGCATAGGGAATCAGACTACAAAGAAATTAGCAGCTTTTTTTTTCTCTAGAAAGTAAATTTGTGCATATGTTTGCTATATATCCTGTTCAGCTGGGCCACTAGGGTAGCCATAGCATACATCTGGCTGACAAATCAGGAACTCAAGAACCTGGCCAAATAATCTTCTCAGGAGACATGGCTGACAGTTGTTGTAGTTTTCAAGCATACATAAGCATAAAGGAAGATGAACCACCAAGAAAATGAAAACAGTAAAAGTGGTTTTAGTTTTAAAAAACAGCCACCTATAAAGAGGAAAATACCTGGCTAACCAGACAGTGTTTATAACACCTAATTTTTATTTTCTGTTTTTTACTCTATGTTCATCAAAGTATATTAAAGATTCTCAAATGTTTTGGGGAAATACTTTTCATATATGTATACATGTCTCTATATCACTGTCTGTCACTATTTATCATTCTAATCTCTATGTACACGAAAGAAAAGGAGGAATAAACACACAAAAAAATCAAGTTAAACAACAGGAATAATTGCTTAGCTAATAAATCACACCCAATACTAAGCATGTCAATATAATATTAGCGGATAAATATAGCTAAGATGGTATCAATTCTGGATCATATTTGAATCCTTCTGTTTACTTCCTATTTATCAAATTCATTTATGGCTCACTGTAGAGAATATACGTAGGGTGGTGGAGACCTAGAACCTATGAGTCACAAGGTTCTTCAAAGACAGATAAAATTGCTTGAAAGCATCTATTCTTTGACATGGCTGAATGAGGAAAGAGAGTGAAGTTTTGGCTAAACAAAGGGAGTCATTCAGCAATGCAGGCACTGGTTGGTGGCAGAATTCTTGAATCAAGATCTCTTCACAGTCTGGAAGTGAATTTAGACCATAGGAATCTGGGCTCTTCCTAGTATAACGGACCTCAGGCCATGAGAAAAGTTCTTTCTTCTTACAGATATTTTCTCACTAAGATGTCGAGAGAGACAACTGGAGTTAGTCATTTGTAGATCTACAGCTTTGAGAGTAAAAAGACCTTCTCTTCCTGGTGGTTAGAATGACAATGGCCCATAGGCTTAGATATTTGAATGTCTTGTCCACAGTTAGTGAAGGATTAGGAAATGTGACTTTTTGAGGAAGATGTGCCACTAAGGAGTGAGCCTTGGGACTGTAAACTAATAAAATATTCTCTTTGTTTCTATCTCTGTCTCTTTGCTAGATCAGATGCAGCAAATGCCTACTTGCCTGGTATCACATTCACCACCACAATGGTCATGGACTCTAAGGCTCTTGAACTATGATCTCCCAATTAAGTGCTTTCTTAGTTTCTTTGGTCATGGTGGTTTTCTTCATCCCATATGGCTATAGAAAAGTAACTAAGGCTATCTTGTTTCTGGTAGCCAACAAAAGGATCAAAGAAAGGATTGTCTTACAAGATCCAGTGGAGAACAGTGGCTAATCTCTAGAGAAAAAGTAATGCTTAAGCCCAAGTAGCTGCACATGACAGGTAGCACCCCTGGGATATGAAGAACAAAAGTGGAATCATTCTTGATGTCATCGGCTTGGCAAACTAGTTGGGAATTGTAGGACATCAAGGAGTGAGGAATTAATTCTTATGAGTATTTACATATGGGAGATAAAGCACAGCTTCTATATTAGTCTACACAATAGTGGGGATCCCTTGTGTTTCTGTGCTGTAGAAAAGAAGAAAAAAGAGAGAAACATATATCAGGCAGAAGAAGCTTCTTTTGCATCAGATTTCTGTCAGGGAAGCAGGAAAGCCACAAATACTTAAAACGTATTTGACCAAATATGTTACCATTTGCTTACTAGGTTTTTCTTTCCTTCTATCTCTTGTCTCTGCCTTTCTCACTGTGTGTCTCTGTATCTTTCTGTCTTTCTCTGTCAGTCAGTCTGTCAGTCTCTCTCTCTCTCTCTCTCTCTCTCTCTCTCTCTCTCTCTCTCTCTCACACACACACACACACACACACACACACACACACACACACATGCCACACACATGATTTAAAATCCAGGTTCTCCATCTTAGCTAAACATGGTATAGGTAGTCTTCAGTAGCTTGGATCTTACATTGTAGAAGAGGTTGGTCTTGAACTCACAGGGATCCAATAAATCTACTTGCTTCTTTCTTCTGCAAGTAAAGGCAAGCAGCACCAGGCTTAGCTTGCTTTTTTTATTTGTTGGGTTGGTTGATTGATTCATTGATTTGTTTTTTTTTTTTTTTTGGTTTATTTGTTTTTAACTAATAAGTTATACTTGAATCCATTTTTCTTACATTTTTCAAATAGAATCATTTATTTTCCTTTGTGAATATAATTTTATTGTGTATACTACATTTTTAAAAACCACCTGTCTGCCACTGAACATTTCAGTTGCATCTATTTTCAGAGCATTATGAACAGCACAGCCATAAACAAAACTATGCAGTTTCTCTTTAATTCACTTTTAAGTCTTAGGATATATATACAGGAATGGTGTAGCCAGAAATACTAGAGTTCTGTTTTTAGTTTTTGAGGAAACTCCATACCGATTATGTGCATCAAATTATGTTCTCATTGGAAGTGAATAAGAAATTGTCATTCAGGAAATGATTATAAATATTTCTTGTCATTTTTCTTTTACATTTAAAATTGTACAGTTTTAAAACTTATTTAGAATTTTTCATAAAATATATTTTGATTATAATCTTTCTTGTCTACTAGTTTCTCTCAGATCCTCCTCATCACCTTACCCATAAACACCATGGTCTTTCTCTAACAATAAATCAAGGACTCCAAATTAAAATAAGAACAAACAAAAAGTAAGACAAATGTATGAAAACAAAACAAAAATTAAAACAAAACATGCACAGAAAAATCATAGTCTGTGTTGATCTGCCCAAATACTATTGCACTAATGTGCACGGAACATACCTTGGAGTATGGGTGATATTCAAACAAACAAACAAACAGCCAAAAATAACCTCTCAAAACAAACCAAACATAATTTTTCTATCAATTGGAAAGAGATCCTTTTTAAGATATGATACTTTGTGTTCACATTTCCTTTTCAGTTCTGGCACTTTTACTGACTTGAATGTCTACAAGTGTTTTGCATGCTATCCCTGAGTTCATGTGTGTACAAGTCCTCGTGTGTGTAGTAGTCATTGTTTCCTTGAAGCTCCCATCAGCTCTGGCTCTTAGAATCATTCAACTTCTTCAGCATAGATCCTCAAGTCTTGAAGTTGGAATGCTTTGTCAAAGACATTGCATTTAGGATTGAGTTTTCCAAAGTCTCTTACTCTCTGTGCCGTCTCATTGTGCATGCTGTGTTAATTCCCAAATGCAGCAAAAAATGAAACTTCTCAAATAAGGGTTGAGCAAGATACCAATCAATGGGTATAGCAATGTCATTAGGAGCTATTTAATTGCTATGTCACATTAGAAGAATAATAGAATTTCCTTTTCCCTTAGATCTGTGACTTAACAAGGCTCAGGTTCTTTGCCACTTAATCAGAATCAAGCCTGTGTTTCATTTCAAGAAATGTGTTTTCATTACAAAGTAAAAATAATTGGTTACCTCTATATTTGTCTCCCTATTGTATCAGTATATCTTTCAGACAGATCATAGAGTTTGTATCTGTGTGATACTATGTGGGGCAGTGGTCTGTGACAGGCAATCTAGCACCCGGTCGATCACAGGCTTAAACTCTGGGTGACCCAGTGGGCAACCTTCAAGGGACCAAAAAATGTTTTGCCAATGCTCCCGGGAGGCCCTGGTCTTCTGTCAAACAGCTACAACCTCCACAGCCCCCTGTAGAGAGGTTTGTCATGTGAGGTTTGTCATGTAGGACCTGTTGTCAGACCCCTGATCCACCCCTCCTCAACTGGAGACATGGCCATGCAGCCCCAAGCCATCCCCAGGTCAATGAGACATCTAGAGGCTTAGGCGTGCCCCTTCCCAGTTACTATATCTGCCTTGCCTCTCCCAGAGGGCGGAGGGGTACAAAACCATCCATGCCACTCATCATCATGTCAATAAATGCCTTAGAATTATGGACTGTCTATTCATCTTGATCTGCAGTAGGAAGCAAGGGGTCCAGCCTTCGATTAAGGAGCGGTGTCTAATCTCTCGCTGAAGGCATCCAGTGTCTCAGGGCTTCTAGACGGGACCCATTCACCCAAGCTGAAGCAGCTAGCCTGGTGCTACAAGCCACAAACCCGGTCCAGCAGAAACCCAGCTGTGCTCCAGCTTGCCTGTCTGCAGCACCCTGTGGCATCTGGGGTGCCTAGGGCTTGAGAACCCATGGAGACGGCTGCAGCGCATTCCCCGAGAATGGCCCCCTCTCCCACCCACAGGTAGGTCTCCACAAAGGCTTCCTACAGCCTGACCTGCCCGTCAAACTGTGTGGAAAGATGCACGGCCACTTCCTGCATGTCGCAAGTCCCTCCCAGAGCTTCAGCACCTGGGACAGACATATGGAACTTCTTTCCACCACTCGGGATTGTTCCCACAATTCTAATAATTATATGGTAGCGTGGAATGTATGATCCAGTACCATAATCTCTACTAAGTAGGGTTGAAGCTTCTATGAGGGTGCCAGTCTGAGACTTTTCCATTTTCAATAATATAAATGTTACATTCAGCAGTAGAATCTTAACATCAAGTAAGTTTATTATTGTCATTACTACTATTATTGTTATTAATTATTACTCACTATACATTCTAATTCTTGTATGAGGATTCACAAAGTAGTTTGAATATGCTATTACATGATTGGTAAGATGTTTACCATTTTTTATAAAATATTTCTTGTGATTTGTACTTTTTGAATGAGGAACAATTTTCTTCATTCCCCTGTTTTATGTTAGGTTGTGCAATTAATATTAATTTTCTGAGTTTTTATATATTATAGATAAAAACCCTCTATCAGATGGATAGCATGAAATGACTTACAATTTATAGGCTGTTTTTGCACATGAGTGATGGTGTGTGTACATGGCTTTATAGAAGCTTTTCAGTTTACAGTGTCCCATTCTTCAACTGCTGTCATAAGTATGTTATATGGATTTTTCTTTACTAAGAAAGTCATTTTATATTTTATTTTATTTTATTTTGTTCATCCTACATGTGACTTAGGATGACTATTTTCGTAGTTTTGAGATTAGTAATTAATCAGAAGCCTTTCTGTCCTATAGTATTTGCTTTAATTTATTTCTTCACTATCTTGAATATTGAATCAAATATCAAAATCTTTCACATCCATTTTCAGATTCATTACAAAAATATTAAGGTAACAGTGAAGCACGTTATTTCTTTAATGTCTCTCTAATTATGATTTATGCTGTTATATACACAGGCTACTGACTAGCTTGTGTTAATTTTCTATCCTAATATTTTGCTGAAGATGTTTTTCAGTTGTGTTTTTTTGATACAGTCTTTCTGGTATTTTCTTTTGTTTCTTTTTTTTTTGGTTTTATGAGACAGGGTTTCTCTGTATCGCCCTGACTGTCCTAGAACTCACTCTGTAGACCAGACTGGCCTCGAACTCAGAAATCCACCTGCCTCTGCCTCCCGAGTGCTGGGATTAAAGGCATGTACCACCACTGCCCGGCTCTTTCTGCTATTTCCAAGAGAAAATATTACTATGCACAAATAAGGACTGCTTCATTTATTCCTTTCTTATATTTATTACTTTCATCTCCTCTTTTTTGAAACTAATATTTATAGAAATATAGTGATCAGAAGCAGAAAGTAGATTTCATTTACTTGTTCTTTATTTCAGCAAAAATACTTGGTGGTTTTCGCCGTTTAGTATGATGTTGGCACTGTACTTCTTGTATGAAGCCTTTGTAATATAGAGCAGTGTTCCCTGTTTCCCAGATTTTCCACAATTTCTATCATGAATTTGCACTGAATATTGGCAAACATTTTCTGCATCAAATTAAATGAGCATATTGTTTATATCTTTGACTTTATTTATATCAGGGATTATACTTGTGGGTGATTTTTGTTGTTTTAAAATTTATTTTCAAGTGTTGCAATAAAATTTTCCGTATATATATATTAGAAAGTTTTATCTATAAATTTGCTATTGTTGTCAATTCTTTGTCTTTGTTATCATGGCAAGATTGGGTTCATGAAGTAATTTGAAAATGTTTTGTACTTTTCTCTTTCTTGTAATAACTTTAGGACTATTGATTTTAGTTGTTCTTTGAGGAGCTGATATCAGTCTATACTGAATCTACCAAGTCATAAGATTTTTTAGTTTGTAGATTTGTAGTTATTGCTTCTATTTCCATGATTGATAAATGTCTGATTAAGAAATTCCGCATTGAGCTAATTTTGGTAGGTTATATACCATGAGAAATTGACAAGTTCACATAGAATTTCAAGTTTAGTAGAATGTAGACTTCTAGTAAAATGCTTATTATTTTCTAAATTTACTGTTGTAATATCGCAGGGCTCATACTTTTCATATTAATTTTACTATTTAGTTTTATTCTATCTCAGGTAATAATCTAAAAGAATATTTATTTGATAATTTTTATTCACATGTTTCATTTTTTTCCAAAATACTCCCAAATCCTGTGCCCCTTACCTTTAATTCTCATCATTGAGTCATTTTTGTCTCATCAAGAACACTTTTTGCTGTCTTGGATATTTGCTCTCCTCCCTGAACACACATGCTATAAGAGTCAATATACTCCTTGCTAGACTTTTCCTTGAATAATTTTAGCCAACCAAGTTTGGGGATAGCAAACCGTGGAAAGTTGAGTCCCTGGTCAAGAGGCTTGTGAAAGGTGTGTTGCTCCATGTGGTCCTCAGGTGGTCAGTCTACAGTCTTCAAAATCGGTATGACCTGTGATGCAATGTCAAGGGTCTTGAAACTGGAAATGGGTAGGGATTATCATCTGTGTAAAATGCTGCACCATGATATACCCAGGTGATTAGGGCCAGAATTACTATGTGTATGGGGTTCACATGTATCCTTGACTTCAGAAGTTTAGTTGTTGAGATCTTTTTGGAAGCCATGCTGCTTTATACAAACAAATTCATTGTATTTACTGCAATTTCTACTTTAATTACTTGGTCTATGCATTGTGGATTTTTCAGAGGGATTTGTAAATTAAATATCTTGTATTAAAGGCCCAATCCCCATTTCCACTCAGTTGTAACATCAAAGATATGAAATAAACTTAAAATTGATTACAGTTCACTAATGCATTGCTAATGACCACAGAGTGGAAAATGGAGACACTACTATGTAGAAGAAGCTATGAGGTTAAATATCATTTAGTTTTATATGGATATAGTAAATAAATTTCTTTTTTCATTTGACCTTTTATTTATTTATTTATTTATTTATTTATTTATTTATTTATTTATTTATTTATTTTTATACTCTAGATTTTATTCCTCTCCTGGTCCACCCTCCAAGTGTTCCACATCTGATACCTCCTCACCCCCTTGTCTCCATGAGTATGTCCCCATCTGCCACCCCCCCACCCCATCCGACCTCTAAACTTCCTGAGTCCTCCAGAAACTTGAGGGCTAGGTGCATTTTCTCTGACTGAAACAAGACCCAGCATTCCTTTGCTGTATATGTGTTGGGGGCTTCATATCAGCTGGTGTATGCTGCCTGGTTGGTGGTCCAGTCTTTTAGAGGTCCAGGTTAATGGAGACTGCTGGTCCTCCTACAGGTCGCCCTCCTCCTCAGCTTCTTCCAGCTTTTCTTTAACACAACCACAGGGGTCAGCAGCTTCTGCCCATTTATTGGGCACAAATATTTGCATCAGACTCCTTCAACTGCTTGTTGGGTCTTTGAGAGGGCAGTCATGATAGGTCCCTGTTTATGAGTGCTCCATTACCTCAGTAATACTGTCAGGCCTTGAGACCTCCCCTTGAGCTGGATTCCAATTTGAGCCTATTGCTGGTCTTCCTATTCCTCAGTCTCCTCTATTTTCGTCCCTGCAGTTCTTTCAGACAAGAACAACTATGGGTCAGAGTTTTTAACTATGATGGCAACCCCATCCCTTACTTGATGCTCTGTTTTTCTGATGGAGGTGGGCTCTACAAGTTCCCTCTCCCCACTGTAGTACATTTCATCTAAGGTCCCACCTTTGACTCCTGAGACCCTCTCACCTTCCAAGTCTGTGGTACATTCTAGAGGGTCTCCACATCTCCTATCTACCAGGTTGCCTGTTTCCATTCTTGCTACTGGCCCTCAGGACGTCAGCCCTGTTCACCCCACCCTGAACCTGATCATGTTCCCCTCTTCCCATCCCTGTTCTCTTTCCTACCCAGGTCCCTCCCTTCCTCCCCAACTCCTGTGATTGTTTTCTTCTCCTTCCCAAGTGGGATTGAGAAGTCCTCACTTGGGTTCTTCGTCTTGTTAAACTTATTGAGTACTTTGGATTGTATCCTGGGTATTCTGTACTTTTAATTTTTTTTTATTTTTTGTGCCTAATATTTACTTATTAGTGAGTACATATCATGCATGTCTTTTTGGGTCTGAGTTACCTCATTCAGGATGATGTTTTCTAGTTCCATCCATTTGCCTGCAAAACTCAGTATTTCCTCATTCTTAATAGCTGAGTAGTATTCCATTATGTAAATGAACCACATTTTCTGTATCCATTCTTCTGTTGTGGAACATCTGTGTTGTTTCCAGCTTCTGGCTATCATAAGCAAGGCCGCTATGAACATAGTGGAACACATGCCCCTGTCGCATGGTGGGGCATCTTTTGGGTATATGCCCAAGAGTGATATCACTGGATCTTCAGGAAGATCTATTTCTAATTTTCTGACACTTGATCTTTGACAAAAAAGCCAAATATATACAATTGAAAAAAGAAAGCATCTTCAATAAATGGTGCTAGTCTAACTGGCAGTCTGTATGTAGAAAAATGAAAATAGATACGTTTGTCACCTTCCACAAAGCTCAAGTCCAAGTGAATCAAGAACCTCAACATAAAACCAGATACACTAAATCTAATAGAAGAGAAAGTGGGAAAGAGCCTTGAACTCACCAGCACAATGGGAAATTTCCTAAACAGAACACCAATGGCTCATGTTCTAAGATCAATAATAGATAAATGGGGCCTCATGAAAATGGCAAGTTTCTGTAAGGCAAAGGACATAGTCAATAGGACAAATTGGCAACCTACATATTGGAAAAAGTATTCACTAACCCCACATCTGGTAGAGGGCTAATATCCAAAATATATAAAGAACTAAAGAAGCTAACCTCCAAAACCCAAATAACCCAATCAAAAAATTGGGTATAGAACTAAACAGAGAATTCAGAACAGATGAATCTGGAATGTCTGGGAAGTACTTGAAACATATGCTCATAGTCCTTACTGATTAAGAAAATGTAAATCAAAATGACCTTGAGATTATGCCTTACACCAATCAGAATGGCTAAGATCAAAACCCTAGGTGACTACACATGTTGTCAAGGATGTGGAGAAAGAGGAATACTCTTCCATTGCCAGTGGGATTGCAAATTGGTACAACCACACTGGAAAACAATCTTTAATATCTCATTCTCTTCAATAGATAGACCATCTATATGAAAATAAACAGAGAAATGTTGAAGTTAAAAAATTTCATAAATTAAATGGACCCAAAAATATCTACAGTGCATTCCAACAAACACTAGGGAGTATACTTTTTTCTCAGTAGTCCATGGAATTTTTGCCAAAATTGAACACATTTTAGGAGTCAAATCAATTATGAACAGATAGAAGAGAATTGAAATAATTTGTTGCTTCTTATCTGACAACCACAGATTAAAACTACCTATCAACAAAAGTAAAAATCTGCAGAAGTACATAAACTCACTTAAGTTGAATAACTCTCTGATGAATAAAAATGTGTCCAAAAGTGATGAAAAGAAATAAATTAACTTCTTGGAATTGAATGACCATGAAAACACAACACAAGAAAATTTATGGAGCACAATGAAAGCCATTTGAAGTTCATAGCACTAAGTACCCACAGTTTAAAAACAAACAAACAAACAAACAAACAAAAAATAGACTAACATAACTGAAATACAAAGTACTTATTCCTTACTATACTATCTTGTTTATAAAGTACTTATTCCTTACTATACTATCTTGTTTATAAAACTTTTGTAGACCATTAAATAATATTCCTTCATTCTCTTTACTCATGTTTATAGGAAGTATAATTAAGAAATTAAAAACGTAATCTATTTGCTTCAATATGTGCATTATTATCAAAAAATTTTCTTTCTTTAGAAGAAAGAACTAGAAATATCTCATATTAGCAACATAAGAACACATTTAATAACCCTAGGGGAAAAAATCCTCAAAGCCGTAGATAGAAAAAATAATCAAAAACAGGGCCAAAGTCAATGCAAAAAGAAACAATAAATAAAATATCAATTAATCAAAAAAGTCAACTAATTAAAAAGGCAAATATTCAGTTCTTAAAAAAAAACAGTAAAATTGACAAATGTTTGACCAAAATATAAAAAAAAAAAAAGCTGGATATAGAAATTCCAAGTTAATAAAATTCACAATGAAAAGGAAGACATTATAATAGACACCAAGAAAATTTAGAAAATCATAAGGTTATATTCTAAAAAATCTATACTGCACCAAAGTGAAATAAATCAAAAGAAAATGGATGAATATCTTTTTATAAATCATCTATAAAAATTCTTTAAAAAAAATTTGATAACTCAATTTGAAGACATATGTAAAAGATTATCTAATATGATCAAGTAGGCTTGATCCCAGATATGTAACCATGCTTCTATATATGCAAAATAATAAATGTAGTGTGCCATACAACCAAACTGTAAGAAAGCAAGCCCATAGCCCATATTTCCAATGTAATTGAGAACAAGACACTGACGTTCACTTTTTTCATACCATTCCATATCACACTTGAAGTCTTATCTAGAGAAATGAGGCAGGTAGTTAAGATCACGGGATGCATATAGGAAAGAAAGAAATCAAATATGATTAGTGTTTTTAAGGGGATACATGAGTGACTAGAATAGAAAGTTTAAATGCAGTGAATAATGATAGGGCAGATTTTAAAAGAGGGAGGGAAATCAACATGAAATGCCTTTTGAAAAGCTGTATGAAAATCTACTATAGCTTTGTCATATATGCATACAAGAGAATTTAAAGAGACTCATCACATAATTAGAGAGATAAGGCACCAACTAGACATCTTGTACCACCAAAGAAAGACTCCAGTGCAAGGAATAGGTTACATTTTGTTGAATCATTGACCAAAAATATCCCATAGACTCCCACAGACATATAGCAGGCACCAGACTTGTCCAAGTTAAAACAAGACAAAAATCCCAGCAAGCAAAAAGGGAAGTGAATACAAAAATCTCATATTTAACCACGAAGCTACTTGCAATTGCTTCATGCTGGGAAAGAGAAAATTCTTTTTCTCCAGTTGGAGTGTCAGTGGATTTATCAACCATACTCAAGGGCAGGTCCCATACCTGGAATAGTTAGCCAATAAAAAATGAAGACAATGATTCTTTTGTAAACACATGTGTCTGGGGGGGGAGGTGAGCGTGTGTGTGTGTGTGTGTGTGTGTGTGTGTGTGTGTGTGTGTGTGTGTGTGTGGTGTGTGTGTATGTCTTTGATGGAAGTATTGTGGTCTACAAAATGAAATACAGACAAATATAATGAGATAAAAACTTCACCAACAATAGTGTCTATTATGTATGCATATCGATAAATGTACGTACATTCCTGGAAAACCAAAATCTGAGAGCATTTTTCTATGAAGTTGGGAAAAATAAAATACCATGTCTAGTAAAGGCAAGGAAAGAATTAGTCTGTGAAATTCCATATTTTCCTTTTGTTAGAGATGAGAGAGAGCAAGAAAGAGCCAAAATATGAAGTTTGTTGTGTAGTAAGGTGAGAAGATTTAGAAATTGGTGAAAGAAAATAAATATAAACAAAATATATTACCTAAAAAATGAAAAATAAATTAATTTAAACATAGATTTCAGTGACTCAAACATGTATAAGCAAATATTAAATATACTTAACTAAATGTAAATTCAAAGGGACTTCAAGTTTACAATTGAAAAACATGATTGTCAGTTATCATAGTTAAACAAAACGGATAAAGTAATACACAATTAGCACCAAAAAACAAATATCTAAATAAATATATAAGTAAATATATATATATGTGTGTATATATATATATATATATATATATATATATATACACATACATACACATAATCTAAAGATAGTGAAGAATAAAGAAGGGGCTTTTACTCACTGTATTTTATATTACTTTAATGATTAAATCTAAGTAACATACTGAAAATTCAAAGTAAAAAAAATGATCTAAAACAACTATGATTTCTACTTTGAACCATGATTTTCTATAGTTATTTGTGATGGTTTAAGTATAATTTCCTGGATCTTATTGAACCTTATGCAGGTAGGCATTTTTTTTTCCTCAGAATGAGACAAGTGCTAAATGTACCTCCTACTCTCGCAATCATAGCTCAGTTGCCACAATGAACTCAAAAATCTACTGCAATCACACGACTGATTAAAGAAATGTTTAGAGTCCAAATGCTCAATATGATTTAGCTGTCAGATTACATGAAGGGTAAAACTAAAACAGGATATGAAAAATTAATTTTAATTATATTTTATAATTGATAGGAAAAGTTCTGCTCACATAAGAATGCTTTAGATCAAAATTTACAGTTTTCATAATCACCTCTTTAAAATTATTCCATAAGATGTTTAAAAAGCTAACTATCAATGATTATTTTTGCAACTTTCAAAATGGTCTTAAGTTACCATCCTAAGTTTTCTGCAGGAAACCTCTATGCAATACAGATTGTAGCCAAACATAATAGAGATAATATTAATTCCCTTAACACCAAAATTTATAGAACTTAACAGACTAATTCTGTCCTTAATTTTACTAAATACTGAATTTTACTTTATGCAATTTTATAGCAAAGTATTCACAGTTTCTGGATGTCCAAAAAATATTTTTAAATATGTACATATAATAGAACCTATTGTGAATGAGTAAACACCTCATGAGAGTTTATCTACATCCCGTTTTTATATGATATGCTAATTAAAGAAACACATCTTTTTAAAAAGAAAAAAAATGAGATATGAGAGATTTTTCAGCTGTCAAAATACTGTAAAACTTAAGATATTACATCAAGAAACCATCTGTGACTGCAGTTTTGTGTCACCAAATGTGATAAATAAAATTTTAATCCATTTTGCAATTAAGACACATGGACAATACGGACAATGAAACAAATCAGGACAAACCAACCTTACTTTTCTTAGATTCATAGTATCATCTTCATCAAGGGGGAGGTCATGATCCCCAGTCACTAAATGTGTGTCACAATGTGTGATGATGATGTCTGACTAACACATTTTTTGATGGTAATCACAGTGGAGAACTGTTATGTTTTAAATGGTAAAATGCAGAAGTAAATATTAACAGTTTATATTTAAAGTTTCTGTGAGAAAAAAGATACAAAGTAGTCATTGTGTTAAGAAAGTCTACCCAGGGTCTATCATTTGCATTATTTAAATGCTAAACATGCTCATGCTCTTATTATGTTTTTGTATAGGTCTGGATGAGTTAGAACAATGTTATATAGAATAAAATGTGACTGTTTTGGTTGAGATTAAGGATATTAGGATCAATATCTTTCTGTGCAATCCCACGGAGATTTCTATTTTGTCTCTTTTCTCTGTCTTCTTGATAGTCAGTGTAAATAATTGCCTTACATGCCAAGTGTCTGCATCAGTGAAAAAGATAGATCCACAGGGAACATCACGAGGAAAATGATCGCGCACTCTTACCCAAATGAGATGAGAAAGTACTTTCTTGCTGAGAGTGGAATTTTCCATCAGTGCACAAGACTATTACTGCTATAAGTGGACAGCCCTGTGGATTCTGTGAATTGATTGAGGATCTCATTTACTCTGAAACCTACAAATCCTTGAAACCAGTGTGGAAAAAAATCTAACATCTAGAAAATCAGCAACTCTCCTGGCTACAACCTGAACTCAAGAAAATGCCTCTTGTGACACTATCAATTCACACAATTTTGAGCCTGAAAGTATCTTCACGCATTACAGCATTCTGGTGAAGAAAATCACAGGGCTAAAGACCTGAAGGCTAGGATAAAATTCACAAAGCCAGCTTTATTATATTCTGAGAAGCAGGCAGGCTCTCTGACAACCGAGTGAAATCATTTTTTTTCTCTGCTACATGCTCTGTGTTACCTTAAGTAGACATCACTAAAATTTCTCTTCCAACTTGGACATACAGTTTCTTCCAAAAAATTATTTAGAGATAAATCACACAGATGTATAGGCTACAAGTGTTATAGAAATTAAATTAAAATTCTTTATTTTGCTTCTGAGCCTTGAGACTTAAAGCCTCAATTGGAACCATGACAGCTTAATGCTATGCTAGAATTATTCAGCTAGATTATAAAAGTCCCTCCTTGGTTTGCAGTAGCTTCTTGGAAGTAATGCTATACAGTGCTACAGGTATTAATAAGCACAGACACTATTTGTTTGCACACAGTACATAGATGAATACAATAACATGTCCTTTTTGTCTATTTCGCTGAGCATTTCATAATCATTAGAACTGTAAACAAGGCATCTCACTGTATTAATTTGATATTAGTCGCTCAAATGGCTATGGACAAAAGCTCAAATTAAATTTTGGGGGGGAAGTTATAAAATAATCCAATTGAAAATCCATTACTATAGTACTTTAGCATTTGGCTTTCTCTTCAAGGACTATGTCCAAGGTCATTTCTAGTAAGTCAGTTGTTTGTTCAGGAAGAGACTGTATCACAAAATATTTATCAATTGTTTGAAATGTTATGGCATGTCGCATGAAATGAACACAATTCAATCATTTTAAGAGGTTATTTACTACTTCATTAATTTCAGAGATTAGATACTTTAGTTTTAAACAGAAGTTTAATAGAGAATAAATTTTAACTCACTATAAATGAATCAAACTTGCCTCTCTGTTAGTGACCTGTCCTCTCTCTTTCTTCATGTGATATAATATTGACCTTATTCTCAAATTCAGTAGAGGATTTTTGGAATACTTTATGCGTAGCCTTTGGCTTCATAATTTTCTGTGCTTACTCAAGTCATTTGTAGACAGTTGATGCATTTCCTTACATTTCCTGGTGAATACAATGACTTGCATTGCATTTGGAAAGGGGTAGGTCATTTACTCATCTCAAGAATAATAGTGAGCAACCAGTCATTAACTGTTGTAGAGTATGGAGGTGAGACATTCACTTCCATCTTAGATTACAGTTTACTGATTTAATAATAAGAAGGAAGGAAAAATGCAATTTTATATTTCTTTTAACAAATCCTGAAACTACTTTATTAGAAGTCAGAGTAGAGGGAGGACACCAGTAGGACATTGCACACCAAATCAGGTAAGCTGGGCTCACTTGGGCTCACAGAGACTGAAAGGCAAGCACAGGGCCTGTGCAGATATGCTCAGGTTACTCTGTGTATATGTTATGGCTGTGAGCTTGTTAACTGCATTTGTGGAACTCCAATCAGTGGGAACAGGTTTATCTCTGACGCTTCTGTTGTTCTTGACATGTTTTTCTTCCTATTAAGTTATCTTTTCCAACCTGGATATAAGAGGTTTTGCTTTGCCTTACTGTATCTTGTTTAGTGTTGTTTGCCTTTTGTCTCGTGGAGACCAGCTCTTTACAAAGAGGAAAAGATAGAAAGTGAGGAGAGTGACTCTGAGGGAGAGAGGAGGGGAGAGGAACTCAGATGAGTGGAGGGAAGAGAAACATTGGTTAGGATGTATTGCATGAGAGACAAATCCATTTTCGATTAAAAAAAATTAAATATGCCAATTAAGGCATTACTCTGCTACATAAGCACTGGAGCCATGGGTCCAGCACCATGTGTACTCCTTGGTTGGTGGTTTAGACCCTTGGAGCTCGGGGGCGGGGGCGTCTGGTTGGCTAATATTGTTGTTCTTTCTGTAGGGTTACAAACCCTTTCATCTTCTCCTTCAGTCCTTTCTCCTAACTCCTCCATTTGGGTCCCTGTGCTCAGTCTGATGGTTGGCTGGGAGCATCTTTATCTGTATTGGTCAGGCAGAGCCTCTCAGGAAACAGCTGTATCAGGCTCTGTAAGCAAGCTCTTCTTGGTACCAGCAATAGTGTCTGGGTTTGGTGTCTGCAGATAGGATGGATCTCTATGTAGGGCAGACTCTAGATGGCCTTTCCTACAGTCTCTTCTCCACTCTTTGTCCCTGCATTTCCTTTAGACAAGAGCAATTCTGGGTTGATATTTTTGAAGTGGGTAGGTGGCCGCATCCCTCAACCGGGGGCTGTGCCTAACCACTGAAGATTGTCTCTACAGGTTCTATCTCCCCTGTGTTGGGTATTTCAGCTAATGCCATACGCATTGGGTCCTGGGGGCCTCTTGATTTCCTGTAAACCGGAACTTTCTAGTGGCTACCCCTAGTTCCCCATCCCCATTGCTTCCTGACCCCCCTGTACTTCTCCCCCGTCTCCTCCCACACCTGATCCTGTCTCCCTTTTTTCCTCCCTATCCCTCTCCCTTCCAGGTCCCTCCCTCCCTCTACCTCCCATGATTATTTTGCTCATCCTTCTAAATAAGATTGAAGCACCTTAGTCCTCCTTCTTCTGAGCTTCATATGGTCTGTGAGTTGTACCGTGGGTATTCCAAACTATTTTCCTAATACCTGCTTCTCAGTGAATACATACCATGTGTGTTCTTTTGTGACTGGGTTACTTCACTCAAGATGATATTTTCTAGTTCCTTCCATTTGCCCTTGGTCCTGTGGAGACTCTGTGTCCCAATGTTGGGGAATGCTAGGGTGGTAAGGCAGGAATGGGTGGGTGGGTGGGGTAGTTCCCTCATTGAAGCAGGGGAGGGAGGATGGGATACGGGGTTTGCAGAAGGAAGATCGGGAAGGGGGATAATATTTGAAATGTAAATAAATAAAATAACCAATTAAAACAAATTAATTAATTAATTAAATATAACTGCAGCTCTGGATTACTAGTATTTTGTTCGTTTAGAAACATATTCAGTATGATATTTTAGAGTATTCCACACTACATTTTTTATAGTGTCTTACAAATCATGCTGCATTTTCTTTAATGAAGAGATGACTTTATAGTTTTGGTGTTCAAAATTAATGATGGAGGATAGGATCAAGAAAGCCAGAGGGGACAGGGAGACCTACAGAGTCACCTAACCTGGGCTTATGGAGGCTCACAGAGACTGAACCACCAACCAAAGAGCATGCAGGGGCTGGACCCAGGCACCCTACACATTTATAGCAAATGTGCAGCTTGGATCACATGTGGGTTCTCCTAATAACTGGAATGGGGGCTGACTCTTAACTGTTGTCTTTCATTGGGTCTGTTTATCCTAGCTGGAGTGACTTGTTGGGACTCAGTGGGAGAGGATGTGCCTAGTTTAGCTGCAACTTGATCTCCCATGTCCTAAGAGGAGCTTTCTCTTCTCTAAGGGGAAGGCAGGTGATGGTGCTCTGATCAGGATGTAAAGTGAATAAATAAATATCATGAACAACAAGGAAAAGGTAATGGCCTTAGTATTGTAGTTATTTTAGTCAAATTTGATTTAAAAAATGAAAGCTCACCAATTGTTTTGTAGATATACACAGACAGAACCAATTTTTTAAAATGCATTTGTCTCTAACTCTGAAAATAGATTAATTTTTCCTTATTGTATGTTCTGTTTTTTTTTTTTTTTTTTTTTTTTTTTTTTGGTTTTTCAAGACAGGGTTTCTCTGTGTAGCCCTGGATGTCCTAGAGTTCACTCTGTAGACCAGACTGGCTAGACCAGACTGGCCTCGAACTCAGAAATCCACCTACCTCTGCCTCCCAAGTGCTGGGATTAAAGGCGTGTGCCACCACTGCCTGGCTAAATAATTCTTAAATCAAAGAAATTTGCTAATGCTTTCTTTCTTTCTTTCTTTCTTTTTTTTTTTTTTTTTTTTTTTTTTTTTTTTTTTTTTTTTTTTTTTTTTTTTTTTTTGATTTTCATTTTCATGCCTTGTCAAAGCTTTTAACTGGGATAAACATTTAATCTATTTTTAAATTGAATATCCTTGGATAGAGATTCAAATAACTCTTATTTAAAATATATTTTATTATCTAATTTTGTTTCAAATACTATATTTTCCACTTTAAACTGCTTTAGCACATCTAAATACTCCAGTAGTTTGAGACATGTTCATTTATGGTAAAGGGATATTTCCTTGGCATGAGCCATTTCCGGCTGTAAGCTTTTGTACCTGTGGTTTATAGTGGAAAATGTATATTCCCTTCTATAGGGTTGGTCAAAGATCCAGTCACAATTGGTTTTCAGCCAAATAGTTGTGCCACTATTACACCAGTGGTCATATCTTGCTTTGAAGATTGATTGCCCTTACATTGTTTTAGTGGTTCTATAAATTAATGCACCATAAATATAATTTGAATATTTATTGGTTTTCTAGGCATATAAAGACATATAAATGACAGCTGGTAATTTCAATAGAAAAGAAATATAGTATATAAGATAAAATGTACTCTTAAAGTTTAGTGCAGATATATATGAAAATATATAAAATTATAATTTTCCAAGACAAAAACTGTGTCAATATTATATAATTATTATTATTAAATTATGAGAAAATATAATATGCATTAAGTACTCAAAATTATCTTTTCAAAGAGTTTTTTTATATCAAAGTAGAAAAATGATGAACTATTTTAGAAATATATTTTCTTTTTTTTCCTATTTTAATACAATTTGGTTTCCTGCTTTGTTTTTTGTGCTTCTTGTCAAGTATTTCCAAAGTGACATCTGATATCCAACTTTTCCTTGTGTAGGTACATGTTAATAATGTTGAGGAAATGGAAGGCCAACAAATAGCTAGATAAAATTTTCTATAAATAAAGAAAAGAATCCACATCTTGTCTGTCAGACTGCTGCACATATTTTTATGAGAAATGAGTTTCTCCATCATTATTTTAGAGATTGTTTAAAAAATGCAATAAATAAAATGGCATTTTAGAGGCATCCTGAGTTGAATATTATGAGTTAACAACCTTAATATAATTTATTATTCATAGAATGCCTTGGAAATTTATACAATGTTGCCAAATTTAAATACATATTTTTAAAAATAACATAACATCTAAGTGTATTTAGATACAAAATACATCATACATCTCAGTAATGTAGTATACAGCATAGATTTTTTTTGAACAACCAAACTGCTCCAAACTATCAATGGTTAATATTTGGTCTGTTTTTCTAAAATATTCATATCTCAATCATGTTCATTTTATCGTAAATTAATATGTTTATCCAAAAGTATTGATACATAGCAGTAAGTTCATGTGGATACAAGTACTAAGCAAAATATATACAAGTAAAAATAACTCAGTCTTAAACCATGCTATTAAATTGTTATTTCTACAAAAAAAAAAAAAAAAAAAAAAAAAAAAAAAAAACTGATGAAAGGACACATCTGTCAAAACTATTGTGAATTTTTTATACATTGTTTTGGAACATTTCATAAGATGTTACCTAAAATATAACTAAAGTAAAAAACTACTTCTTATAAAATGAAACCAACATGGAATGATGAATATGTTTAAATTATATTGTTAGGGACCAACTTAAAAATATTAACAACTCTAAAATACACATCTCCATTATCCCCTCATAGTTCATAGGTCAAGGAAGATATTAGATAAATCCTCTTTATATCCTTTCTCAGATTGTTATGAAACAAACAAATGTACATTGTTATCTTAGTTTCTAGGTCCTCTTTCGAGATGTTTCAAATTTTTAGATTTCAATTCATGTGGTCATAAAAGTGTACTTTTTCTTTTTTTTTTTTTGCTGGCTTTTACTCAAATGTCCTTCACAACTCAAAAAGAAGCCCTAAATTATGGATGACGTAATTTAGCAGTTCCATTCTTAAATTCCTGGAGGAGTATAACATTATAGTTGGTTACTTTGACCATAAGTAACACAATCTAAGCAGGCTGTGGATATTTTATTATATTCCACAAATTATGCACACTCAGCATAGACATCCTATGAGAGAAAACTTATGGACCACCTTGGCATTTTTATTAATTTTAATAAACAATTATGTGGTCAACAGATAATACACTAAGGTTATTACTCAACTTTAGGGAACTATAATATATAAAAACTTAGAATTTATTTTCTCAAATTATTTCAAACATAATGAGTTTCACCTAAATTTAAAGAAAATACTTTCCAAGAGATTTTTCTACATATTCTGCATTGTTAATAATACCGCATAAATATCAAAATATAATCTGAAACAAAACTTCAGTTTGCTCTACCAAGTTATAAAGTGCAAAGACACATATTTTTATTAGAGTTATGACCACTTGGGAACTGTTGCAAGCCAGATTCTAGTTATATAAAGATATAATGTAAAATTCAAGAAAACAAAGTTTATATTTTGATAATTTTTTATTCTTTACTCTTTTTTTACAGTCCAGTTGTTATCCTCCTCCAGGTCGCTCTCTGACTGTTCCTTATCCCATACCTCCTCTCACCATTCTCCAAGAGGAGGTCCCCAGCCCCTAAGCCCACCCCACCAGTCCTCCCAACTCCCTGGGGCCTCAAGTCTCTTGAGAGTTAGGTACATTTTCTCGCACTGAGGCCAGATCAGGCAGTCCTCTGCTATATATTTATCAGGAGCCTCATATTAGCTGGTGCATGCTGCTTGGATGGTAGCTCAGTATCTGAGCAATCTTTGAGGTCTAGGTTAGTTGAGACTGCTGGTCTTCCTACAGGGGGCACCCTTCTCTGCAGCTTCTTCTAGCTTTTCTCTAATTCAACCACAGGGGGCACCAGCTTCTGTCCACTGGTTGGGAGTAAACATCTGCATCTGACTTCTTCAGCTGCTTCTTGGACCTTTCAGAGGATAGTCATACTTGGCTCCTGTTTATAAGAACACCATAGCATCAGTAATAGTGTCAGGCCTTGGGGCCTCCCCTTCAGCTGGTTGCCAATTTGGGCTAGTCACTGGACCTCCTTTTCCTCAGGCTCTTCTGCATTTTTGTCTCTGCATTTCTTTCAGACAGAAACAATTATGGGTCACAGACATTGACTGAGGGATGGCATCCCTACCCTTCACTTCATGCCCTGTATTTCTACTGGAGGTAGACTACAAGTCACTCTTCCCACTGTAGAACATTTCATCTAAGGTCCCTTCCTTTGAGTCCTGAGAGTCTCTCACCTCCCAGGTCTCTAGTACATTCTATAGGGCCCCCCACCTTCTACTTAGGTTACCTGTTTCTATTCTTTCTGCTGGCCCCCAAGGCTTCAGTCCTGTTCACCAACCCCCACTACCTGAATATGTTCCCCAATTCTTCTCCCAGTTCCCTTTCCCACACATATACCTCCCTCTCTCTTCCCACCCCCATAACTGCTTTCTTTTTCCTCTTGAGTGGGATCGAGGCATCCCCACTTGAACCCTTCTACTTGTTAATCTTCTTGAGTTCTGTAGATTATATCCTGAGAATTCTTTATTTTTTGGCTAATATCCACTTATTAGTGAGTACATACCATGCATGTACTTTTGGATCTGAGTTACCTCACTCAGAATGATATTTTCTATTTCAATTCATTTGCCTGCAAAACTCAGTATGTGCTTGTTCTTAATAGCTGAGTAGTATTCCATTGTGTTAATGAACCACTTTTTCTGTATCCATTCTTCTGTTGTAGGACATCTGGGTTGTTTCCAGCTTCTGGCTATCATGAACACGGCCGCTATGAACATAAGGAAACACAAGCCCCTGTGGTAGGTGGGGCATCTTTTGGGTATATTCCTAAGAGTGGTATAGCTGGGTCTTCAGGTAGATCTATTTCCAATTTTCTGAGGAACTTACAGATTGATTTCCTGAGTGGTTTTTACCAGTTTGCAATCCCACCAGCAATGAAGGAGTGTTCCTCTTTCTGCACATCACTGCCAAAATGTGCTGTCACCTGAGGTTTGGATCTTAGCAATTCTGATTGGTGTGAAGTAGAATCTCAGGGTTGTTTTGATTTGCATTTTCCTGATCACTAAGGTCTTTGAACATTTCTTTAAGTGCTTCTAGGCCATTTGAAGTTCCTCTGTTGTGAATTCTCTGTTAAATTCTATATCCCAGTTTTTGATTTGGTTGTTTTGTTTCTTGGTGTCTTGCTTTTTTGAGTTCTTTATATAGCTTGTATATTAGCCCTCTATCAGATGTGAGGTTAGTGAAGGTTTTTTTCCCAATCTGTAGGTTGCTGATTTGTCTTATTGACTATGTCCTTTGCCTCACAGAAACTTTCCATTTTCATAAGGCCCCCTTTATCTATTATGAATCTTAGAGCCTGAGTCATTAGGTTCTTTTTAAGGAAATTTACCCCTGCACCAATGATTTTGAGGCTCTTTCCCACTTTCTCTTCTATTAGGTTCAGTGTATACCATTTTATGTTGAGGTCCTTGATGCACTTGGACTTGAGCTTTATCAAAGTGACAAATATGGATCTATTTTCATTTTTCTATATACAGACTTCCAGTTAGACTAGCAGCATTTACTGAAAATGCTTTCTTTTTTCCATTGTATATTTTGGCTTCTTTGTCAAAGATTAAGTATTTGTAAGTGTGTGGTTTTATTTGTGGGTCTTCAATTCTGTTCCACTGATCAACCTGTCTGTCTCTGTATCAATAACATGCAGATTTTATCACTATTTCTCTGAGACACTTCATAGTCATCAAAGGAAAAATCCACAATGAGAAAATCCCAGTTCTAAACATCTATCCCCAAAATGTCAGGGCACTCACATTCATCAAAGAAACGTTACTAAAGCTCACAACATACATTGAACCCCACACAATAATAGTGAGAGACGTCAATACCCTACTTTCACTAATGGACAGATCATTCAAACAGAAAGTAAACAGAGACACATTGAAACTAATAGAAGTTATGAACCAAATGCATTGAACAGATATCTACAGAACATTTCACCTTAATCAAAAGACTATACCTTCTTTTCAACACTTCATGGTGCCTTCTCCAAAAGTAAACATATAATTGTCCACAAAACAAACCTCAACCAATACAAGGTGATTGAAATCATCCTGTGCATCCTATCAGATCACCACAGCCTAAGGCTGGTCTTCAGTACAAAAAAATAAATAAATAAAAGTCAGAAAACTCACATACCCATTGTCTTAGTCAGGGTTTCTATTCCTGCACAAATATCATGACCAAGATGCAAGTAGCGGAGGTAAAGATATATTGAGCTTACACTTCCATGCTCCTGTTCATCACGAAAGGAAGTCAGGACTGGAACTCAAGCAGGTCAGGAAGCAGGAGCTGATGCAGAGGCCATGGAGGGATGCTGCTTACTGGCTTGCTTGCTTTTCCTGGCTTTCTCAGCTGGCCTTCTTATAGAGCCCAAGACTACCAGCCCACAGATGGTACCACCCACAAGGGGCCCTCCCTCCTTGATCACTAATTGAGAAATGCCTTACCACTGGATCTCATGGAGGCATTTTCTCAACTGAAACTCCTTTCTCTGTGATAATTCCAGCTTGTGTCAAGTTGACACAAAACCAGCCAGTATACCCATGGAAACTGAACAACTTTCTACTCAATGATAACTTGGTCAGGAAAGAAATAAAGAAAGAAATTAAAGACTTCCTAGAACTCAATGAAAATAAGGACACAGCATACTCAAACCTATGAGACACAATGAAAACAGTGCTAAGAGGAAAATTCATAGCACTAAGTGCCCTGGTAAAGAAAAATTTGAAATCCTACACTAGCACCTTAACAGCACACCTGAGAGCTCTAGGACAAAAAGAAGCAAACACACCCAATAAGAGTAAAAGGCAGGAAATAGTCAAACTCAGGGCAGAAAACATCCAAATAGAAACAAAGAGAACTATACAAAGAATCAACAAAACCAAAAGCTGGTTCTTTTTGAGAATCAACAAGATAGATAAACCACTAGCCAAACTAACTTATGGTACCAGAGACAGTATCCAACTTAACAAAATCAGAAATGAAAAGGGAAACATAACAACAGAAACTGACCAAATTAAAAAATCATCAGATCCTACTACAAAAGTCTATACTCAATAAAACTGGAAAATGTAGATGAAATAAATGATTTCCTAGACAGTATCACAAACCAAAGTTAAATTAAGAGCAGAGAAACTATCTAAATAGATCAATGTGACCTAAGGAAATAAAAGTCATTCAAAACCTCACAACTAAAAATGTCCAGGGTCAGATGGCTTTAGTGCAGAATCTAAGCAGACCTTCAAAAGAGCTAATAAAAATATTCCTCAAATTATTCCATATTTTGATATTTTAAGAGCATCTTTGCACAAGAATTAGGAATTTTTAAATAATTGTTTAATTGTTTGAGAGTTTTGTACATCCATATATGGTGTTTCCACAAATTCTTGATTCATTCCCTCTCTTCATATTTTCCCTGTATACATCTCAGCACTACCCCCACCAAATATATTTATTCTATGCCTTAAGTCCGTAATATCTATATGTTCTACCAGTATGAACATGGGTATATGATCCTTTATGAAGCCTGAGTACCCATTTAGGTATTCTATCCCTTAAGAAAACTAACAGGTTTTCAGCTAGTGGCCAGATTCTGTGATCCTCTTCATAACCAGCTGGAATTTGTGACTGAATTGTTATTGCATAAAGCCTTCTGAAAACCTTCTTACAGCTGTCCTCTCTAACCATAAAACACTATTTAATGATGTCACCCTTTACATTTGGGACTTAGCACTACACAGAATCAACCAACCATTCTTCTTTCTTCCTTTTAAATTAAATTAATTTATTTATTTACATTCCAAAAGATATTCCCCTTCCTGGTCCCCTCTCTTCTAATTTTTCACTCTCTTCTGCCTCCTTCCTGCCTCTGAGAGGGTGCTCCCCCACAGGTCCACCCAGCCCCACCTTAACCCCACCATCATCCTTCTTCCCTGGGGCATCAAGTTACCACAAAATTAAATTAAATTAATTTATTTATATTCCAAAAGATACCCCCCCTTCCCGGTATCCTTTTCACCCTCTCCTGCCTCCTTCCTGCATCTGAGAGGGTGCTCCCCCACAGGTCCACCCAGCCCCACCTTAGCCCCACGTCATCCATCTTCCCTGGGGCATCAAGTTACCACCACTATAAGGACTACAAGGTAGTCCTCTGCTACACTTGTGCCAGGGGCCACAAACCTGCCTATGTATGCACCTCTTACACACATTCCCAAAAAGATGCCCCACCAGGCCACAGGGGCATATATTCCACTATGTTCACATGGGCCTTGTTTGTGATAGCAAGAAGCTAGAAATAACTGAGATGTCCCACGGCAGAAGAATGGATACAGAAAATGTGGTTCACTTACACAATGGAATAATACTCATATATTAAAAAAAAAAAAGGATATAACGAATTTTGCAGTCAAATGGATGGAACAAGTGAGAAAAGAGATCAAGAGAATACACAAGAATCAGAGACCAATTCATTAGCATACATGGAATCCATAAAAAACCCACTAAAATGGAATCCATAATATATATATAAGATCATATGAGCTTTTATCATATTGATTTAGAGAGCTTTATTTTCTAGATGTCCTCAGTTTTCTTTGGATTTTACGTTCTTTTTTTTTTATTTTTATTTTTATTATTTTTTATTTTATTTTATTTTATTTTATTTTATTTTATTTTATTTTATTTTATTTTATTTTTTATTTTTGGTTTTTCAAGACAGGGTTTCTCTGTGTAGCCCTGGCTGTCCTGGAACTCACTCTGTAGACCAGGTTGGCCTAGAACTCAGAAATCCGCCTGCCTCTGCCTCCCAAGTGCTGGGATTAAAGGCATGCACCACCACTGCCCGGCTTATTTTTATTTTTTGATACTTTATTTACATTTCCAATTTTTCTCCCTTTCTAGTTCTCCTCTTTGGAAATCTCCTATCCTCTCCCCCTCCCCCTCCTCTATGAGGGAATTCCACCTCCCACCCAGCTGCCCGCCCACTCTCATATTCCCACCTTGACATTCCCCTTTACTGGGGCCTCTAACACCCTCAGGCCCAAGGGCCTCTCCTCCCCCTGATGGCCAACAAGGCCCTCCTCTGCCACATATGTGGTCCGAACCATGGGTCCCTCGATGTGTATTCTTTGGTTGGTGGTCCAGCCTCCAGGAGGACTGGGGGAGTCAGTCCAGTTGATACTGTTGCTCCCTCCGTGGGGCTCCCAGTTAGGACTGAGTAATTCAAAATCTATTACATTCCAAGTAATGCTCAGTTGTGAGTCTCTATGTTTGTCCCTCATAAGATCTGGCTGTGTGTCTCTATATAATCTTTTCTGATGATGGCTGAGCAAGGTACTGATCTATGAGCAAAGCAGAATATCATCATGAGTTATTATAGTTTATCTCTTCTAACATTTGATCAGTATGTTACTTTATTAACAACTCTGCATATTTACACCAGAATTATTAGTAAACACAGTAGAAGAAACCATTGCACTTATCATTGTCTGCTAGTCCACAATACCCCATTGCAGGATAACCACAAATAAAACAGCTTGCATCTAAAAAGATGTTTGGTTTCGCAGTTAAGGAAATTTCAGTTTGGTTTCAGAGTTACGGAGATTTCACTTTATGGTCACTTTGTCCCCATTGGTTTGTATCTGTGGTGAGGCAAGATGTCATGCTGAAAGTTCCTGATGGAGAGATATAGAATAAAACAAGACAAAAGCCCTCACTTGAAGTCTAGACTAAGGAGGAGAAGAGACCAGAATTGCCATACTCTTAAGCTCATCCAGTCATGACTGGGATTTTTGCCACTGTGCCTCACATTCTTATTTTCTACTAACTTCTTAATACATCTTTCATATAAACAAGTCATTAACAAATGGGCTTTAAAGCATATTAAATACTCAGTCTCTGACACTATCAACTACTAGAATCTGTACAATTTCCCATTTATGTTTATTAAAATGAAAATAGTTGAAATTTTATGATGTATACTGTTCCTCCTTCCCTAACTCCCCCTTAGGAATGCCTACCCACATAGATCTACATAATTTCTTGCTCTCTATCCCTAAAAATTTAACAAACATCTAAAATAAAAGACAAAAAATCAAACAAGATAGAATAAAAGCATTAAACTTGAATAGGAAAAAATATGAAGTTGAATAGAAAAATAAAGACCCAAAGAAAAAGTATAAGAAATACATAAAGACCCAAACACACATACATACACATTGGAAAGCAAAGAAATCCCATAAGCACATAAAATCAGAAACAGTCTGGCCATTGGGGTTCTGAGTACAGTATGTTTCTAGGTATTGAATGATGAACTTAGAATGGGGATCACCTAAAGGCAGTTGGCAATAGTGATCCACAGGTGGGAGACAATCAGAGTGTTCCACCAGAATCTGCTTTGTCCCTTGGAAATGAAACTAGAGAATGAGAAGAGGCCGTGGCAGGTAATATGCTATAAAGAAGAATGAGGGTCTGGATTTGGGGGAATAGAGTGAATGTGAAGATCTGTAATGAACCTACCTGCTTCACTGGTCTATACTGCAGGCAGGTTACAAGGGAGTGCATGCTGATGATGGAATCTGGAATAGAGCGATGAGTGAGGGAAGGAAGGCTGAGGGAGAAGATCTGATTGATCCAGTGGAGATTGAGGCAGAGAACAACACTTCTATTGGGAAACTGCCTGTGTCTTATATTTTGTCAGCAATGGAAAACTAAGTCATTCAGAAAAATGGTATCAGCAGTGGGGTTGTTATTATAATAAACCCAACTATGTACTTCATGAACATTTACAACAGATTTACAGGAAATATCTGGCAGAGCTGAGTAGAGAAATTTTGTTTTTTGGAAGATCAGAATGCTCAGTATAAGGAGCACTATCCCCAACTAATTTCTGAGTTTTCATAGAAAAATAATCTATTATTTGGAGGCAATTTGCATTATATTCAGGTGAGAAATTTGATTTCATTCTGATCATGTCCTAAGATCGTAAGTGGGGCTGAAGTCAAATTAATGTATAAATCTGTTTACCTGTAAAACTTTCAACACAATTAATACTGAGATCGTGGAATAGCTACTACCTCCCAGTTTCACTCAGCACTACAGTAGAAGAAATGTAGAGCAGACAGAGAGGAGAAATGGTCAGGTTGTTTAAGAAGTGTGAGCTAGCTTAGTCATATAATATATATTCAAAAGCAGCTGCAATAATCCCAATACAAAGGAATCCTACATTTTTGTTCCTCTCTGACAAGAGGAAAGGATTGTATCTAGTCTGATTGTATCTTGTTACACTCTCCTTGGTTCATATCCCTGCGAGACCTGCTCTCTTCTGAATGAAAATCGAAGACTGAAAGTTAAGAAGGGATATGGGTCGGAAAAGTTGAGGGGAGGAAACTGCAGTTAGGATCTATTGTAGGGGGAATAAGAAGAAGTCAAGGCATAGAGAGGTTGTAGAAACAAAGAGAGAGGGAGCGAGAGAGGGAGGGAGGGAGGGAGGGAGGGAGGGAGAGAGAGAGGGATGGAGAGAGAGAGAGAGAGAGAGAGAGAGAGAGAGAGAGGAAGGAAGAAAAAGAAAAAAAGAAAGAAACAAAGAAAGAAAATGCAAAATTATCTGAAAGAAGAGAGCCTAAACTAGGTACTCATCTAAAGGGGTGCCTTGTTTCTATTTCTCTTTCTTTCTCTTTTCAACCTCCACTTCCCTTTCCTCTGCCAATGTCTTTGTGTTTTCCTAGATCTCTATGTTCTCTCTCAATGGATGTAATCAGTTGACCACTATTGTATTTAAAATGGTTGCTGACGGATGTTTAAAATACATATGTTTTGAACTTATTTCAAAAATCACTCTGAAATGCTGTATTTTTTTTAGAATAAAGAAAAGGTTAATTGTTCTACAATAAGTTTATTATCTGGGAGGATGTAGATGTTATTGATTGAGATTAGGAAAGTCCTAGTAGAATTGGACTGTAGTAGTGATTTTAATAAAATGCTGAATATCAGTGTTTCTCCTCCAAATTTTGTTTTAAAAAATATAACAAATTCTTGGTAAGAAATTCTACCACATCTTTTTTCAGCTTTTCATTGATTCTTGAGTTTCACATCATCTACTCTAGTCATACCCATCTCTTCATCAACATCATCAACCACCCTTCCCTCCCTTAGCAACCGCCCACCAAAATTAAAATACACACCCATACACACACATATACACACACAGAGAGAGAGAGAGAGAGAGAGAGAGAGAGAGAGAGAGAGAGAGAGAGAGACAGAGAGAGAGAGAGAGACAGAGAGAGAGAGACAGAGAGAGACAGAGACAGAGAGAGAGAGAGAGCAAACAGAACCACCACCACCAACAACAACAACAAAACATAGAAAAACAAAAACATTATCTTGGAAGCTGTAGTGTCCCACAGTGTGTCCCACAGTATAGCCCTTTGTCAATGGACTTTTACTTGTAAATGTTCATTGTAATGATTCACTGTTCTAGTTCAAGATCTCTGTCTTCCGTGACACCATCCATCTTGGATCTTCACCTTGAACTCCTCTCAGGGTATCCTGTTGTTCCATCAATCATTATAACTGGCATTTTTACTCTTCCTAACCACTGGCAGATGTTATAGAAATTAGGGTGGGCAAACTGAGAGCCTGGGATCTGAGCCTGGGCAGTAGCCGAGCTGGTCGAATCACTGGCTCTCCCTTAGCTGCACCACCAGGCCAAACTCTACAGCACTTCTGCAGCTAGGCTAGTGCCACCATCAGCCAGAGGCATGGTGAGTTCTCCTGTTCTCAGGCCCTCAGGGCGGGCTCACCTACACCCAAAATTCCAAAGCTAGTTCATTTGTGCTATCCAGTCAAGGTGCAGTGGCTGGGACAGGCTAGGTTCACTCTCACCCTTGGAGCTGGCTTACTTGTGCCTTTACCATCAGCACCAGGTTTACTACATTGCACAGTGGGTATCTATCCCTTCCTGTGCTGTAGGCTGGAATGCATGGCTCAGGGTGGCTTGATAGTCTGCAGGTCTCTGACTGTATTTTTCCTCTTGGACTGCACTGCCGGAATTTTGTTTGAATTGATTTGAGTTTATTTGAGTTGCGTTGAGTTTTTCTTCGTGTCTTAGGCATCAAACAGCTTGGTCCACCAAACCAGGCACAGTATGAGCAAAGAGCTGCCATCTGATTTACCCCTGACTGATATACGAACAGTGCCACCAACAAGTTATCTATTTGCCCATCACCAGTGGGTTTACCATATCTTAATGATGGTTAGGTAAATGATGAAGAAAATGCAGTATGCATCAATAAAATCTATAATTATCTTCTTATAGCTCAGATTCATGTTTCATTTAGCGCACTTCCTTTTGCATCGCTATTTTTGAATGTTGTTTTCAAAACAAATTCCAAGTTTTCATTATTTCTTTTTGTTTTTACAAACACTACACAGTGATTCTTCGCTAACATAAACCTTTAAATGTCAAAATACTAGCAAAAACAATGTTTACAAATGTGATTTCTTCCCTTTGTACAAGATAGGGAAAGTCCCTAAAAACGGGAAGAAAATAAATGCTTCACTAAATGTAATTTTGTGGAGCTAGCAGGGATATACATAAAAATATGGAGACCATGGAAATGCATCAACAATGACTGATCACAAGTATACAAACTTAAGAAGCACTAGTGTAGTGGACAGAGAAAACTGTGAGTGAGTGACATCCTGAGCAAATGTAGACTTTGACACAGTCTGGGCCTGTTGAGAATGATTAGATCGCCGGGCAGTGGTGTTGCACGCCTTTAATCCCAGCACTTGGGAGGCAGAGGCAGGCAGATTTCTGAGTTCAAGGCCAACCTTGTCTACAGAGTGAGTTCCAGGACAGCCAGGGCTACACAGAGAAACCCTGTCTTGAAAAACCAAAAAAAAAAAAAAAAAAAAAAAAGAGAGAGAGAGAATGATGGAATGATGAGACCAATCGACCCATGAAAAATTTTCAAAGTATTAACCTTATGGGCCAATCTCAAAGATGGCAAGATTTTCATCTCTAGTAAGAATATGAGTATTTATGCATGTTTGTAAGTGTAAGCAAAGACTAGTAAGTATTGCCTCTTCCTCCCAGATGTTTACAGCCTATGGTTGCTTGACTTACAGGTTGCTATAGCAACTAAGCAAGCCCCCTTAGTGGTCTCCAGGTCTCTGAGCATCATCCTCCTCTTGGGTTGCACTGTCTGAATTTTATTTCTATTCAATACCTAGCATTTGGGAAATGAGAATTTTCTGAATGGCAAAATCCAGAAAACACATACCTCAAATCAACACTGTTCCATGTTCCTCAGTCATTTTTTGTTGACTTACTTCCCATTAAGTCTGTAAATTCACCTTATTAGAATCAATTTACAAATATCAGCACTAAAGAATATAAAGACAGAATAATTGAATCATATCCTCTGTCCCACACATTTCATTTTAAACATATGACAATCTTTATGAAATGCAATTCTCCTAACTCAAAATTGCCTGCGCTAAATCTTTCATTATTTAATTAAAAATCAATACATTTTTCTCACCTTCATTTGAGAAATGTTAATTAGTACTGGTTGATATTATAAACAAATTTCCTGTCTTAATTATTGCAGTTTCATAAAATTACAGCTGATTTTTCCATCAGTGTTGATAATATACAGTTCCTATAACATCTTCTTTGTAGAACAGTTCGATCATAGTTGCTCTGTCTCTCTGCTTCTCTCCTTCCATCCTCATGTGATTCTGTTGAATTCTAATTACAATAGTCTTTGTGTTGTTCCGTTTGGATTCCTTGGATAACTTATGACTACTAACAAGATTACTTATTTTTTTTTTTTTTTTGGTCTTTCGAGACAGGGTTTCTCTGTATAGCCCTAGCTGTCCTGGAACTCACTCTGTAGACCAGGCTGGCCTCGAACTCAGGAATCCGCCTCTCTCTGCCTCCCAAGTGGTGGGATTAAAGGCGTGCGCCATCACTGCCTGGTTTACCTATTCTTATATATTTGTTTACTACTCTGAAGCTACAAACTGATAATACAAAATATTATTCAAGGAGGCCCTAACAATTTTCCCAACAGATTGACAGTGATTCTTCTTATAGTTTCATGATTTATGTTTTTCTTGTATTTATCACCTGAAAAGATTTACTATGACAGTTATACCCCTAGAATTAATGTGGCATTAAATAAGAACATTAAGCATAAGTGAACAGTTAAAAGAGCAATTAAATTGGGGTGAGTTAGTGACTTACAACTGGCCCAAAAATAATAAATAAATAATGGACAATTGAACATTTTTTTCTTCTGGTGATCAAAATAATTACCTTGGTACTTTTATACCAAAATATTCATCAAACTCTGAAGTCCAATTATTTTACTAAGAAATAATTTTAATAAAATAGCATGGTCTCTTCTAGGCAGGAATTTTTGAGTGATTATTAAAATGACTAATCTTAATTTCCATTAGAAACCTATTATATTTTTATAGTTTTCAAAAAATATGAAATGATTGTTGAGAACTAATCTCATTGTCAGCATGACAACTCTAGAAATAGGGAATATCAGATGAATAATTGCTTAGATTGCATAAACCTATCCCCATCTCTGTGAGGTGCTTGGTTAGCTGTTAATTAATGTCAAAGGGCTGTGCCCATTGTGGGTTGTTACATCATATGCTGGTGGACCTGGGCTATCTGAGAAAGATAACATAATTAACATGGAGGAAGCCAGTAAGCAGTATTTTCTGGTTTCTGCTTCCAACTCTGCTTTCAGTTCTTGCCTTGATTTCCCTTAGTGATGGGCAATAACCAGTAATCTATAATAAGCTCTTTCTTCTCCCATCTGCTTTTGAGAAGTGTTTTATTGTAATATCAAACTAGAATAGGTTACAGCTTCAGAGGCTAATGCTAAGAAGCCTTTGTGATATTGCTAACATAGGTTGCTTCTTGTGGCTGATACTCTACTAATATATTCCTTAAATGGAATCACCAAAAACTGATTTTATTATTTAGAAAGGGTAGTGTTGCTACAAAAATGTGCAGGATGGATTTTCTTGTCCTTGCGTTTTAGTGAGACTACGATGAGTCTTAGTGCAGCTGTCAAAGCAACTGCAGTGATGAATAGCTTGGAGGCACTGAGGAGGAAGCAGCATGGGATGTGGGATTTCAGGAGGAGATCAACATCTGTGAAAACACACAAAACAGTGATCTTTTCTCAGAAAATATTACTATCTCACGATGTAGTAGAACAGTGTTAGCGATTCTGGATCACTTGGGGAATGGATTTGAAATTTTTTCAGAAATATCTACTTTGATCATCATATTACAAATCACCAGTTTGTCTTTCCAAGAGAGAAATCACAGTCGTGGCTTACACTTTAAGGAGAATTTTTATTTGAGTTGCCTATTCCTTTCAAAAAGCTTCATTAGATAGCAAAGCATTTATTTATTTCCTCTTAATATCATTTGGTGAGTTTATTTTAGCAGTGAGAATACAGAATTGCATTTTACAGAAATGATTCCAGATTGTAATATGTTGTCCTGCAAGTTACTATTATTGAATTAGAAGTTAAAAATGGAGCTCAAGGACTTCTTTGAAATTAAATTTTCTTTAAATTTTTTCAAAATAATGTTTCATTTGTAAATATTTATTTAGTTCTTAAAACCTGTTGTTTGGTAACTTAGATACTTGGAATTGGTTTACATCTCTAGAAATCTTGTGAATGAGATAAATGAAATGAAGGTCTTTCAAGATTTTGTAAGTTACTTAAAAGAACAACAAGAATATAATGTTTATGTCTACGTAAAAATACTGTCTTAACCTTTTGCTTTTGTGAATCTGTTAAAGTCTTATATGCTTCAGAAAATATCAATCCATTTTTGTAATTTGTATAATATGAATAAAATTATAAAAGGAAAAACCAACAATGATATTATGTGGCTCAATTTTACCTCATTCATACTTGTTATGGCATTAATTAAAATGTTCTGATGGTAATAATACTGAATTACTATGCATAAAGTATTACTATTATTTACAGAAACTTCTGGTTCTGAACATATAAAATAATAAGCTTATGATTTTTAGTAAAAATTCATTAGTAGATACTGATAAAAGTGATCATGGTTATATATAATAATTACATTTTGTTGCTATGACTGAAGACAACTTAAGTCAGAGTTTAGTTGGTTTATAGTTTCAGAGATTTTGGTGGGGGACAGCATGGCAGCAGGTGGTAGGCATGGCAGTATGAACAGGAAGCTGAGAATATAGCATCTTGCACCATAAGCACAAAGGAGAGTGAAAAGTTGGAAGCCATCAGTGAAAACTTCCTCCAGCAATGGAGTATCATTTTTACCCATGCCATAGGTTGCAACTAAGTGTTCAAATGTCTGAGAATATATGGGATTTATTCAAACTACCAGATAATTCACAGAGTAAATGCATGTACTGTTGAATTAAAATGTTATTTAAAAAAATCCCATCGGCAGGTTCACTACCCACCTCAATGGTTTGTCTTCCCAAATGAAAAACACACAGCCTTTACATTTTAATATGCCTTAATCAGCTCCATAGCTGAGCCAGTACCTAACCTCCATGAGGTTACTCCACCTCTCACTAATAATCCCAAGTTACTACTTACCTAACCCTCTATTCTATCTTGGCTGCTCTGGACCCCAAGGATAGCCCAACTCCTCTTTTTCATACTCTTCTAGCATTTCGAATCTCCCTCTTCTTCCTCTCTCCTGGAACCAAGACTGGGAAATTCCAAAAAGCTGTCCCTGTCTGTACTGCCCAGCTATTGGCTGTTAGCATTTTTTATTTGCCAACCTAGAACCAACTGGGGACAGGTTCCATGAAGCTAGGTGAAGACACTCATGTAAATAGTTTTGGTGACTCAAATTAACATTGGATTACAAGCAGCATTAGGCCAAACCCACTACAGTGTACCAGTTAATCATGTGAAAAGGTGTTCAACTTCATGTCTTATTAGTGAACATATAAATGCCATATTTGTTTTCTTTGGTTTTATAGACAAGATTTTCTATATAGCCTTGACTGACTTGGAACTCACTCTGTAGACCAGGCTAGCTTCAAACTCAGAGATCTTCCTGCATCTGCCTCATAAATCCTGGGATTGACAGCATATACTACCATGCCAGACAATTTGTTCATGCCAGAATGGTAAGTAAAAATGAGTTTCATTTGTTAGTAATAAGATTGCATGTTACTATTAGTTCTTTGAGAAGCCATGGTTAGGTATATTAATGAGATATTCGTTGTCTTAGTGTTTGCATTGCTGCGATAAAACAACATGACAAATAAAATTGGGAAAGAAAGATCCTGTCTGCTTACAATCTAAGGTCATATCCCATAACTGAGTGCATTTAGTTCGGGTACTTAGGTAAGGCCTTACAACTTCAAACTGTTTAGAAGTTTAGTCTCTTTAAAATATCTAATCAAAGAACTCAAGAAGTTAGACTCCAGAGAACCGAATAACCCTGTCATAAACTGGGTACAGAGTTAAAGAATTCTCAACTGAGGAAATTCGCAGGGCTGAGAAGCACCTAAAAAAATGCTCAACATCCTTAGTCATCATGGAAATGCAAATCAAAATGACCCTGAGATTCCACCTCACAAAAGTCAGAATGGCTAAGTTCAAAAACTCAGGTGACAGAAGATGCTGGTGAGGATATGGAGAAAGAGGAACACTCCTCCATTGCTGGTGGGATTGCAAGTTGGTACAACCACTCTGGAAATCAGTTTGATGGTTCATCAGAAAATTGGACATAGTTCTACCAGAAGACCCAGCTATATCAAACTGGGCTCCAGGTCCCCAATGGAGGAGTTAGGGGAAGGACTGAAGGAGCTGAAGGGATTTGTAACCCCATAAGAAGAGCAACAATATCACCGGACAGACCTCCCGAGAGCTCCCTGGGACTGAATTACCAACCAAAGAGTACACATGGAGGGATCCATGGCTCCAGCTGCATATGTAGGAGTTGCCTTATCTGGCATCAATGGGAGGGGACCCCCTTGATCCTCTCTGGAGGCTCAATGACCCAGCATAGGAGAATGCTAAGGCACTGAGGTAGGTGTGGGTGCACCCTCATGGAAGCAGGGTAGAAAGGGAAAGAGATAAATATACATATTCTCTGTAATTTATTCAACATCTATCCCAAAATGTCAATGTACCTCTTAATCTCCAAATTCAATTTAAAGTTTCAAAATATCTCATCTCTAGGTTTCTGTAAAATAAAAATATGAGTTATATACTTGGTTATTCTGAAGAGGAAAGTGTCAGAGACAAAGGCTTTGGCCTTGGCATATTCTGCTAGATGAAGGATCCCAGGTTTGACTTATTTTGCTAGCCACAGTGTCTCAGACGCCGCAGCGGGCATTCCCTTGATCTCTTTCTGCCAGATATCAGATTATCTTGCTTTGTATCTAGGGCCCTGACTCTTAGGCTTGGCTTGATTAGCAATACAAAGAGTTCCGGCTTCACAGCAGGCATTCCTTTTACCCCTCCCCAGTCTACTGCCCCCAGCTAGGGATTAGACGTCCGGCCTTCAGCTCTGGGACAACTATGACATATAATTATGTATATGATGTCTGGTTGCATTGTGGATTCTCCCTTCCTCTGCCATTTCCCACTCCAATGTGCTTAAATCATTGTAACAATAAAGATTGTCTCGGAGCTTGAACGGAATCTCGTCTTGCTCCAATGCATCTCTCTGTCTCCTGTCTCTTTCCCTGTCGACGGTTTCTCTCTACAGCATGGAGCACCTGCTGGCGGGAACTTCGAACCTGGGTACTAGCCTGTCCTGGAAGAGCTCTCCGGGACATGGCGGGTCAGCGAGCTCTTTGCAGTTGGCGCCTAGACGTGGGCTGTGGACCGGGATAGTGCACGCCATTGGACGTCACTACATGCAGAAGGCCCGGCCGGGTGAGGATTCGTTAATTGAAGACGTTCTCGGAGTGACCGACTGAGAAGCGGACTTCGGGAGAAAAGGTGAGTGACGCATGAAAAGAGGCAGATGCTGTTTCCGGAGAAAAGGAAAAAATAGGAAGAGTTGCTTCACGAAAGCTCTTCCTCCAGGACAAAGGGTGTGTGGGTGAACAAATCTGGTCCATGGGAAAGCCGTGAATCAGTACCTCGTGGCTGATGGGTCTATATGAAAACTGTCGGGAAGTAATATACACCCATAGTAAAAGATGTTTATGTAGAGTCTTTGCGAAGTTTAGTAACAAAGACGAACAAAAGAGAAATAGAGATTTAAGTCGAGAGAAAATGGAGATATTTTATTGTGTGAGCTATATAGAACGAGATAAAGTTAAAGAGGAACATAGAAGAAAGGGATCCTCCACTGGGAAAAGGTGGAAGTGTATAAGTTAGGAGAGAATAGAGATACTTTATTATATGAGAATTATATAGAGTGAGATAAAATTAAATGTTATGTTAGGGTAAGATATAGAGTAAAAAAAAAAGAGAGAGAGAGAAAGAGAGACAGAGAGTAGTTAATTAAAGTTATATAAAATAGTACAGAATCATGGGGCAAACGTTAAGGGACCATGAAGCTTTTTATAAGGAGTTAGAGAATCTCTCCAGACTCGAGGTACCAGAGTCAAAAAGAAAGATTTAAGGCGTTTTTGCAAACTCATTCAAGAAAATTGTCCATGGTTCCCCAAAGAAGGAACTATAAGTACGGTTCAGTGGCGTAGAGTAGGAGAATGTTTAAAGGATCATTATAAAATGTTTGGTCCACAGAGAATTCCTGTACAAGCAATGTCATATTAGAATCTTATTAATGAAGTTTTTAAGATTTATGAAAGGTTATGGCTGAGAGAGAGCGTGTTCTTAAGCCCTCATCTAGGTCCCCTCCCTCGTGCGGTTCTGTTTCCATTGAACTAAAGCCAGAGATGCTCTCTTTGCCTCCTCCCGCCTCTGCTGCCCTTGCTGATTCTGCAGAAAGCAAATCCAAACAATTGACTTACAGCCCCATGGGGACGCTGAGGTTGTAAAGGACTTAGCCAGGACTGCTCTCTCTCGTAAAAATCAGGCATTGAAGGGTTACTTAAGCCAGCACAGAGAACAGGGAGAGGCTGAGGAGGAAAATGTTATTCCTAGGGATGGCCTACAATATTGGCGCTTAAAGTTTTAATCATATCAAAAAATTGAAATCTGCTGTGTCTCTTTACGGGCCAATGGTGCCTTTTTACATTCTCTCAGGTGGAAAGTCTAGGAGAGCTATGGTTAACGCCCAATAAAATATGTTCTATGCATGTGTTTCCAACTAATGGTAAAATGTGTTTTATGAAGGTGTTTAAAGTTGTGTTAAAATCTAGGGAAGCAAAGATAATTCTTATAGGTGCCTCTAGTGTTTGGACCCAGACTAGAGATGTCTTATACCCTAACTATGAGAAAATGGACTAAAGAAAGACAAACCTCCCCAATTACCAGGGGAAGAAAAATAAAGATAAGCTTGAACTTTCCTAGGGGCAAGAGGAAGACAGGAGACGTCCTACTTCCTTTCTGGCCTCTATGGGACAAATGCTTAAGTTTTAATTTTGTGTCTTTTAGGTAGGATGCCTTAAATCCCTTCGGGACATCTAATTCTCTTTCCTCTCTATTGTATGTCCTTGGCGCACCAAATTATGTGTCAAAACTGACTGTTTTATGTTGTCTGTGTCGTATGAATGGAAGTTGTCCTGTGTTTTATGTTAAAAAGAAAAGAAAAATTGGTTATTGACTTGTTTTAAAAAGCAGTCTCTATTGACCATTGTAGTTCAGCACAGTAGGAGAAGAACCGCCAGAGGCTTAATTGTATGCAAAGCCACTCTTAAAGGGGCCACAGCTTCTATAGTAAGGGAGCTGATGACTGTCTCTCCTAGAACAAATAACAAGGTGTTCCTCTTTTAAAATTACCATTAAAAAGGTTAAATCTTGTCTGG
>CM052708.1:32271381-32313842 GCA_028551405.1 Uromys caudimaculatus | reverse complement strand
TTATATACTTCTTATCCTAGAAATCAGGACAATATCTCTTTAAGGTATTAAAAGTTGTACGGTCAAGCATTCAGAGATAAGAACTGACCGCCAAACTTTATATAATGATAGTAATACTCTTGGTATTGATTTTATTGTTTAAAACTAAGTTTGTTTTCCAAAATTATGATTGTGCTTTAATGTTACAAGGAAACTTAAATTATAGCTAAACTGCCAATGTTTCATTGACTACAGCTTACAGCCCTGTCACCATCTCTAAAACAGCAGGTAATTCAATTGACTTGTGAAAATGCTAATGCATCCTGCTGCCATGCAGGATAGAAAACTTAGCTAGATTTATCCAACTTTGTACAGAAATCAAACCCTCATACGATCAGGGTCTGCCTATGGCTTGCTGCCTTATAAGGGACCACTGTGCAAGCAATGCTTCTACAGATATGAAGGAATAAAAAAGGCTTATATGGAGATTTGGGTCATTTTAAAAATGACTTCTCCAAGAACAGAGGCTGGAGCAGACATCAAGTCAAGCCCCAAGGAACTGTTCTTGGGCCAGGCCCAATTACATAACATTTGCATTTGAGTCAGTGCAAACCTCAGCAGCCTCTGCAGAAGCTCCTGTAAAATCCCTTTTGTTCTAACTACCCCCTACCAAATTACCTGTTCCTTCCCCAGAGAGGAGGGGTCAGCCTCATATCTCAAGGCACACACAACAAACGGCTTATCTAGGTGTTATAAAGAACTTTTAGTTGCTTTTTGCTTAGTTTCCCTGATATGCATTGAGCTCAATTACTAATTAGAAACCTAACCTTAAATTAATAATTGCAGAAAGTTTTGAAGGATTAATGGAGATTGGAGCTGATGTACTTACTCACCTCCAAGATATTGGTTATTCCATTAATCCAACACAAACTTCAATATCAAGATTTTTAAAAGGTTAATAAAGCTCTGGAACTCATGTAGGCATTAGAGCCCAGATAGCTCAATTGATAGAGCATGAGGCTTATCCTGAATGTCCTCAGTTTCTAGCTGTACCACATGACGTTTTTCCTAGAGGACTTATACCTAACCAATTATATCAAATGGATGTTTTGGAACATATACATGTAACTATTGACACCCTTTCAGGCCTTCTAGTTAGAACTACTTTGACAGGAGAATCAACTAAAAATATAATCAGTCATTGTCTACATTGTTTTTCTGTGCTTGGTGTTTCCAAACAGATAATAGAACTGGCTATTGCAGTCAGGTGTTTTAGACGTTTTGTTACCAATCTTATATTAATTATATTTCTAAGATTCCTTAATTTTCTCAAGAACAAAATATTGTAAAACAGGCCATAGAACGTTACAACAATATCTTTTATATATAAAAACAAAAAGGGGGAATCATATCCCCTACAGCACAAAAAGATTGGAATTTTAAACTTTGGATGCCAGTGATTTTCTGCTGAGTGTTTATGGCACTCTACAAATAGGCATATTTATGCCTAGGTGTTATAGAAGGACCCATTCAGACATATGGCATGATCCAGATCAGGTATTTAATATGGGGAAGAGGGCATATTTGTGTTCTTTCTACAGGATGCTAAAGGAGCATGCTGGCTGCCAGAGTGATTAAGACATGCTGACGCTGGGACAGAATGATGCTGACCTGTGAGCTTGGTGACAGAAAAGCTGCATTGGACATCTGTTCCTGACCTACCTTTGCTTATATCCCAGATTAGATAAGCTGCCTTACCTCAAGATTTTCGACCTTGTGAGAGAGAGAAAATATAGACTGTAGCAGAAACTGCCTTTGGACATTCTCAAAGACATATTTGAAAGTTAGCTGCAGTTCCCTAATGTTATGTTAGCAAGAGATAAAATTGGAACAAGATCTGTATTGTGAACAAGTATTAGTACATGTGTTAAAGGCTCCCAACTCTTATCGGTCATATTAAAATATTGTTTTTTCTGCAGAATTTAAATTAAGTTGTATTGATTGTACACCTCTTTCAACTATGTTAGAATGTGACATGTCAGTTGTTTTCTTTCAACTAGCTTTTGTTCTATTGCCTGTGAGTTTTACAGGACCTTGATATTCTACAAAAGGTTTGCAAGTATTGGAAGAAGTGAGTCAGATCTAAAACAGAAACAAGAGGATAGTGGGTTATTATTGAGAAGTTTTCCCTCCTTAGTTTTAAAGAGACTATTTCTTTATAATATCCCAGAGGATATTAGACCCCCCACACACACCGCAGTAAACATGCTATGTTTATCCCTTTGGTTACAGGCATTGTTCTTGCCTCCTCAGCAGTCCCTGCAGGCCTTGCTGGCGGACCCCTGGGGTATTCAATACATTCCTATTCTTCCCTCAGCCAACAGTTTGAATTAGCTATAGAAGCCTCAGCAGAGTCTCTAGCCTTGCTCTAGAGACAGCTTTCCTCTTTGGCCCGGGTCACGCTCCAGAACCGCGGAGCCCTTGACTTACTTACCAATAATTAGCCTTTTACTTCTAGCAAGCCTGGGGCCTTTTATTTTTAACAAAATCATGAAATTCATCAAGCAGCAGATTGACTCTCTGATATCCTGACCCTTACAGGCTCATTATCATTGCCTCGATCTGCTAGATCGTGGAATTATAGAGCCTGAGGCCAATGATCCTCCTTCAGGAGCTGCATAGAACCCAGATCTATGCACACTAACCTGCTGGCTGGCATGAGTTGGCATGGACATCGGTGTAGGAGACAAAGGCCTTAATGTCCCAATCATCAAATGGGCCATGCCTTGTCTTCCTTGTGCTATCCTCGTCCCAGATAGGGGCACATAAAATGAGCTCCTCCTACGGAGGACTGCCTGTCCAATGGTTCAGCAAACAGGCACGTGACTTGCCACGTGGGTATCCAAAGAGATGCGAGACTAAAGTACTGCAAGGGAACGAGGGTCCGGGCACGACCCGATAATTGCTGGCTTACCTGAAGGGCATGCCCAAATGCATAGGGGTTGCCATCCCAGAGCCCCTCCTCCAGCAAAAAATGGCAGTCACCATGGAGGTTTGGGCCTCTACCCTTACTCTCGGATTAAAAGCCCATCCCTGCTCACGCAGGGTCACAATGCTCATTTTGTAAAGAAAGGGAGGAATTGTCAGAGACAAAGGCTTTGGCCTTGGCATATTCTGCTAGATGAAGGATCCCAGGTTTGACTTATTTTGCTAGCCACAGTGTCTCAGACGCCGCAGCGGGCATTCCCTTGATCTCTTTCTGCCAGATATCAGATTATCTTGCTTTGTATCTAGGGCCCTGACTCTTAGGCTTGGCTTGATTAGCTTCACAGCAGGCATTCCTTTTACCCCTCCCCAGCCTACTGCCCCCAGCTAGGGATTAGACATCCGGCCTTCAGCTCTGGGACAACTATGACATATAATTATGTATATGATGTCTGGTTGCATTGTGGATTCTCCCTTCCTCTGCCATTTCCTAGTCCAATGTGCTTAAATCATTGTAACAATAAAGATTGTTTCGGAGCTTGAACGGAATCTCGTCTTGCTACAACACATCTCTCTGTCTCCTGTCTCTTTCCCTGCCGACGGTTTCTCTCTACAGCACAGAGCACCCGCTGGCGGGAACTTCGAACCTGGGTACTAGCCTGTCCTGGAAGAGCTCTCTGGGACACAGCGGGTCAGTGAGCTCTTTGCAGGAAAGAAGCAGGACATAGTCAAAATCAAAGCAAAGCAAAATCAAGCCAAAGAGTGTAAATCTCAATGCCCGAATTCTGATTATCAATATCTTCTTGGTTCCAGATGCCTTTGTAACAGCTCTTTTCCAGGCTGCTTTCTATAAGACTTAAAACCTGTCTCCTAGACTCAGGTTGCTTTCCACACCATAGCTGACACCATCCATGTTGGTACAAAATCCTGGAGTAATCCATTGGAACTTGGATTAACCTTCACCAATATCCACTTGTAGTTTCTTCTTTAACGCTGCAATGTGGTCCCAAGCCACTACTTTTTTCCATGACCTTTCAGTCATAAGGTTTGGCCTTCAATTAAGACTCCACACTTACCAATCGCCTTTCCTGGTCTTTCACAGTGGCAAGCTTGAGCTGCCTTCCAAGGCCTCTTCATGCCTTCAAAATAAATACCACCTGGGAAACTACTACATATTACCAAGGTTGGCCTTCAGCACAAGATATAGGTTTGGCTACTTTAGGATCACAACTTCTTTGTGTTGATAATGAGGAAACACTGCCAGAAGATTTCATTGGATGATGCTGGTTTCTTTGTAATCATTTCTCATTTTTCAGCCCAGGCTGACCAGTACTATTATCTCTGTAGTTGTTCTTAATTCAAAATACAATTCAAATGGCCCTGATAGAGTCTTCAATGCCCTCTGACACTTCATGAGCCATCCACTGCTCTCTGCATTCCTATCTTCCAAGCTCCAATAGAAAAGAACCCTAAGCTCTGAACACTCACTGTCTTTTCTAAACCAGAGTTTCAATAGCCACAAGTATCCCATGGTAGACATGGCCATGTCTATCATGTCTAATATTTGATCTTCAAGGAAATTCAGCGCAGAAACTCAAGGCAGGAACTGAAGATAGGAAAGGAAGCAGAGCTCACAGAGGAATGATGCTCACTGGGTGACTTTCCAAGGCCTGGTCAGCCTGCTTTCATGTACACTCCATGATTCCCTTCGGAGAGGTGCTGTGTGTACTTTGCCTTCCCACAGTGTTCATTAAGTTAAAAAAAAAAAATACACTATAGGACAATCTGGTGGCTGCATTTTCTCAATTGAGGTCGTTATTCTCCAAAGACTCTAGCTGTGTCAAGTTGATGTAAAGATTCTCAGCATATCTACTCAGTAAGGGTGATCACTTTTATTCTTACCTATATAAGCAGAAAGACCTGAATATTTCTAGTAAAAGAAATTAAATTATCATTCACATGTTATCTATAAAACTGACTCAAACATAGGAGAAATATTATATTTTATCCAGTATGTATCACTTTCAATAAATGGATACTTTAAATAAATCATATAATTACAACCAAGTTGTTCAGAAAAATATACAGTTTATTTTTAGTTGTACAGCTATATTCATTAATATCACAAAAATACAAAACAAACCTATCCTTTATTATTTTATCAGCATGAACACATTAGCAAATAAAACTAAAATATGAAATTAAATTTAGAATGAGAATTGTCCTGGGCATGAAGTCAGCGGTAAATGGAGAAGGGCTGGAAGGTTTTGGAGTATGCTAATTATCCGTTTTCTGATTTGGTTGTTGTTTTACATCTTTACATTATATAAAAAGAACTGAACTACAGATGGATGCTTTACGTACTTGTCTATTATACATATGATGATATAAAATAATGTCTTACTAAAATATAAAATGACAAACATTTTGAAATATGGGATTCAGTCAAGAACTCTGAAATTTAAACCAAGATTAGTGGTATTAAACACATGGACTGAAACTGAAGACTGGATAGAAAATCTCTTTCACAGTGGGAGAATGTAAAATGAAAGTACAGAACTCATATGACCCAATTAACAAGCAGAAGGCAATAAAAATGCTAGGAGAGGGTACACATGGAGGGAACCATGGCTCCAGCTGCATATGTAGCAGAGGGACAGGTGAATGGGTGGAGAAGAACCTCATAGAGGCAAAGGGGAATGGGATCAATTAGATGGGAGCTTTGTGGAGGGGATACTGGGAAGTGGGACAACATTTGAAATCTAAATAAATGAAATTATCAATTAATAAAAAAAATTATGTCACTAATAGATTAATTCTAAATAAAAGAACTGCCAGTGTAAATTATATTAAGTAGATAAGTCAATTAAACTATGAAGTAGGATATTTTGTAGAGGGTATACAACTATACTGTATCAGTTGTATCACAATCAAATAAAAGATGAAAACTTATATTTCATTTAATGTGTTTTATTTAGAATAATAAGTTCATAAGATACATATATATAGCAATAACCCAGCTATGAAGAAGTTCATCATCATTACATTGAATTTTCTCATGTGATCACAATCACCAATACTAATCTCATTTCATTAGTTCCCTTAATTACATTTTAAAGTGAAAATCATAGCAATGAGGTTTCAGAGACTTGATAATGATTGATATGGAATATTTCAGGTTCTAGGTAAGAGTCACAGAAGTCCATTGTCTGTTAATTCTGACTTTTCCTCTTATTTTATGATTATGAATAATGCTGATAAATTCATTATGACTAAAACATCTCAGTGTAACTGAAAAGGTAAATGTAATAGATTTATCATATTCCTTAAAAAAACTTTATGCCAATTTAATTATCAAAATAATTCTTATTGGAAATTGTCATTTTATCTTTGTTGTATGCTCTACAGTTCATTTTAAGTTTATGTGATTTAAAGAAAATGTGCTTCTTCTTCTCATGAGAAACCTCATGATGAATTAATAAATGTCAACATGATGGTAAAATCAATATCTTTATCTATCAGGTATATATAATATCATATCAGGTATATTATTTTCAAAGATACACTTTGTATCTATGTATTTTTCCAACTTCCTTATAATTATATAAAATTGTTTATCAAAGGTAACTCTTAATCCTGTAGAACAGAGTCTTTGTAGATAAAGCACCTGTGTCTTGTTCCTGATACCTGTTTTGCCATGGTTACTTTGGAAGTGTACTTAGGTAACAGTGAGAGCATCACACAGTATATCTCAGTTCCAGTTAGGAATTCTGACATCAGTGACAGCAAGCCTGCCAGCTGAATATCAGGTAATGTTCTGTGCACAGCCAGTAGTCACTGTGTCAAAAACCATTATTGTGAGTTGTTACATGTATCTTGTAATGTTTCAGTAGTTTTTAGTTCTGGAGTCCACAATATGCTAGTAGGTTGCTGCTTTCCAATGTTTAGAGTATTTACCACAGTAAATAAAAACATATTGTTCATTTAACTTTATCTTCCAAGATTGTATAAACTAGCCATAAACATATCATTTTGTAAGAGATATTATGAGAAAAAGATATAGATAAAATAAGAATTTAAAAGTGAATATGCATAATATTATTGTATGAAATTCTGCTAATATTTGGCATAATATATTTTGATTTATTCTTAGGGTTTTCTTTTTAAATAATTCTATACTCTTATGTAATATATGTTATAGCATAGCTCTACTGTGTATATATTAACTATTCAAGTAATAATACTGATTAAAACTTGATTTATAAAAAACCAGTATGCCATTCAACTTGATGACCCAGATAATGAGGAACTGTGCTTTTGGAAAACAATTTAGTAATAATAAAAAATAATGTGTTATAATTTTAATGAGCATGTTATTTCACCTAACATATTTAAGTCTCAGAATATGAATGTCCTTGGGGAGTAGAATTTGGAAAGAAGCTTGTGATGTTTTAACTTAATTTAGAATAACCTGGTAAGCAAATCTTTTCATAGAAACTAAGCTAAGAAATGAGTTCCACTATTAATTTGGAGAGGACCATCCCTTGGGCTGGGTCCCCAATTAAGTAAAAAGGAAAACATGTGAAAGTCGTGAGACATCATTAATGACTCGGAGTTTCTCCCATCTTCATGGACTACACACACACAAACCACTTGACAACACAAAACAAAAACAAACAAAAACAAAACAAATGAACACAAAACAACCAAAACAAACCCTTCCTTCATAAAGTTGTATATTTGATGAAAGAGAATTAATAGCTAATAGGGGGGTATTAAGTTTGAGTAAGGCTATCAGTGGATTGTCTTTGGTATCCTTAGAGAAGAAGAACATCAACAAAGATATCACCAAGCTGGGAAGCAACATCCAGAAAAAACCCATATGGTCAAGATAGGCTGCCACACCTTTGAGAAGGACTTCTTGTGTTCAGAAGATGAACCTCTTCTTTCTTTTTTTAAATTATTTTTTATTTTTCATCAAATTTTTAGTCTCTTCTCATCCTGTTCACTGCCCCCTTCCAGTCACTCCCTCCTTCAATCCTTCCCTCATCCCTCCTTCCCTTTTTCTCTTAGAGGGTTAGGCCCTCTGGGTATCTTCCCCCACCCCCGCTTCCTCTCCTAGTGAGATCAGACAAGGTAGCTCAGCTAGTAAAACATATGCCAAGTACAAGCAACAGCTCTTGGGATAGACCCTGTTCTAGCTGTGTGGGACCCACATGAAGGCCAAGTTTCACATCTGCTACATAGGAACAGGGAGGCCTAGGCCCAGTTTGTATATGCTCTTTGGTTGGTGCTTCACACTAAGGGCCCCAAGGGTCAGGCCATTTGACTCTGTTGGTCTTCCTGTGGAATTCCTGTGCCCTTCAGAGCTGCAATTCTTCCTCATATTATTCCATAAGGACCCCTACGCTCGATCCACTGTTTGGCTGTGGCTGTCTGTATCTGTCTGTGTCAGCTGCTAAGTGGAGCCTCTTAGAGGACAACATGCAAGCATACTGGAGTATCATTAATTGTGTAGGAATTGATGATTGCCCAAGGGATGGGTCTCAAGCTGGACCAGTTTTTGGTTGGCCATTCCCTCAATTTCAGCTCCATCTCCAGTCCCCTCATTTCTTAAAGACAAGGTAAATTTCGGGATGAAGCTTTTGTGGGTGAGTTGGTGTTTCTATCACTCACTGGGGTTTCCTTTTTGGCTATAGGAAGTAACCTCTTTATGCTCCATATCTTCAATGTAGTGAGTCACTGCTAAGATTACTCCCATTGATTTTTGGATGCCTCCTTTATCCCAGGTTTCTGTCTCATTCTGAAGATGACTCCCACCTCCTCACCCTTGTCAGTTGCAGGCTTCCATTCATTTTCAATTCATTTTCATGGCCATCTAGCCATTTCTTCTGTCTTTCCCCACTCCTGATCCTGAACTCCCCGCCCCCTCCCCATCCCTCCTCCTTCCCAGTACCCTTCCTTCATCTGCCTCTTATGACTATTTTATTCCCTCTTCTTATTGAGATTCAAGATTCCTTCCTTGATCCTTCCTTCTTCTTTGGCTTGTTTGGTCTGTGGAGCATAACATGACACCTGTATTTTATGGCTAATACTTACTTCTAAGTAAGTACACTTCAGGAGGAATCACCATCCCTGACCTCAAGCTGTACTACAGAGCAATATTTATAAAACTGCATGGTATTGGTACAGAGAGAGACATGTTGACCAATGAAATTGAATTGAAGATCCAGAAATAAACCCATATACATACGGACACATGCCTTTTTATAAAGAAGTCAAAACCATACAATAGAAAAATGAAAACATCTTCAACAAATGGTGCTGAACTAACTGAATGTCTAAATGGAGAAGAAGGAAAATAGATCCATATCTATCACCTTGAACAAAACTCAAGTCCCAGTGGATCAAGGACCTCAACATAAAACTGGATACACTAAATATCACAGAAGAGAAAGTTGGAAATACCCTTGAACCCTTGGGCACCTTGGAAAAAGGAGAAATTTTCCTTAAGAAAACACCAATGGCTCAGACTCTAAGATCAATAATTGATAAATGAGACCTCATGAAACTGCCAAGCCATTTCTCTGAGATCCTATGTCCATCAGTGCAGATATATTAAAATGTTGTTTCTTTGGTGTCCTTGATCCACTCTAACTTTTATCCTCCCTTTCTGTCTCCTTTTTCTTACAGTTCCATTACCTTGAGAGAAGAGAATTTTATGGAGACATCCCAATTTATTGGTGAGTGCTCCGAGGTCTCTCATTGTGCACACTGTCTGAAAATAGACCTCTTTCTTTCTTCCCGCATGGAGAAAACTTCACTGATAACGTCTGAGCAAGGAAGGTCCTAGTTCCAGATTCATTGTCACCTGAGAAATATCAGATAAAATGAACTGTAAATCAATTCAGATAGTGGGTGTTTATTCTGAAAACCTCTGTCCCTCTATGACATCAGTGTAACTTACAGGCAGGTCAACATTGCACCCTTGTAGACTGAAGGATAGAAGGATTTATAGCTGAATTTTTTTTTTTAATATTTCTCCTTTGGTAGCTTGCAATGTATACCTAGGATTTTTTTTTAACTTATTCATTTTACATCCTGATCACTGACCACCTGCCAGTAATCATCCCCCCAAATCCTTTTCCTATCTTCCTCTCCCCTTCTCCTCTGAGTAGGTGGGGCCCCTTGATTATCTCCCCATCTTGGCACTTCAAACCTTTGAGGGGCTAAGCCCTTCCTCTCCCACTAAGACCAGACAAGACAGCCTAGCTAGAAGAAGATATCACACTTACAGGAAGCAGCTTCTGTGACAGCCCCCATTCCAGTTGTTTGGTACACACATGAAGACAAAGCTGCACATCTGCTACATTTGTGTGGGGCAGCGTAGGTCCAGCCTGTGTATATTCTTTGGTTAGTGGTTTAGTCTCTGAGACCCCAAAGGGTCCAAGTTAGTTGATTCTGTTGGTCTTGCTGTGGAGTTCCTATCCCCTTAGGAGCTGGAATTCTTCCTCTCATTCTTCCATAAGAATCTCCAAGCTCCATCCACTTTTTGACTGTGCGTGACTGTACTTGTGTGAGTCAGATGGTGGGTAGAGCCTCTCAGAAGACAGCTATGCTAGACTCCTGTCTGCAAGCTTAACAGAGTATCATTAATAGTGTCGAGGACTGGTGCTTGTCCAAATAATGGGTCTCAAGTTAGGCCTGTTATTTGATGGCTGTTCCTTCAGTATCTGTTTCATATCCAGTACCTGCAATTCTTGTAGACAGAATAGGTTTTGGGTAAAAACTTTTGAGGCTGGTTTGGTGTCCCAATCACTCCACTGGGGTCCCTGACTGGCCAGAAGAGGCTAGTTACAGCTAAGAAGGTTCTTGGGTACCTCCCCTATCCCAGGTCTCTGTCTTGAAAGACAGTATTTTATAAATAACTAGATACAAATTGTCACATATTATAACTGCATTATGTTTTTGAAACTTCAAAACTCTACGACATGGTATTAATTTCCTAGTTTTGGGACTCTATATTTGAATGGATTCTAAGCTACACATATATTCCTAATTTTATATATATAATATATATATATATATATATATTATGTATAAAATTTATGTATAAAACTATATATGTATAATTTTAATAATAATTAATGAACTAAGCAAAAAAGGGCTTGTTTATTCTAGAAGATCATTTATTTTTGAAAATTTCTTTGTAAAATTTACTCTTCTCTCATGATTTACCTCCCTACTGCAGTTGCCACTCTCTTCTTTCACAATTCCTCCATGCAACACCCACTGCCATCTACTCCTCCTCTGTACCTTTCTGGAACCCAGACAAGCTGCCTCGTGAAGGAAAACACAACACAAACTTAGCTCAAAAACAATAGTAACTCAATCTCTGGGTGCAACAACTAAAACTTAATCTTGTAAGCCTTATCAAAATCTGATTCCTCTGGTGCACCCAACGAATGGACAGAAGCTGCTGACCCCTGTGGTTGAATTAGGGAATCCTTGTGGATCCGCCATGATACCAGGTGACTCTAGTAGCTACGTCTTACCTATTTGCTGTCCTTATTCCAAAAGGACATCTCTCTCTCCTCCTCTCTTCCCCTCTCTGACTTAGAAGTCCCTCCTAGGAGGCCAGTGATTGGCTCCTTTATTCATTAGGGAATTGGTTCATAAGAAGTCACATGAGGGTGACCCTGTAGGAGGATCCCTGGAATCTCTCAAACACTGGGCCACCAACCAGGCGGCACACACCAGCTGATATGAGGCCCGCAACTCATAAACAGCAGAATACTGCCAGGTTTGCGTTCGATCAGAGATGACGTACCTAAGAGAATGGAGGCACCAGGGAGTTTAGAGGTCAGGTGGGGTGGGGGTTGGGGGATGGGTATATCCTTGTGGAGACAGGAGCTGGGGATAAGGTATGGGATGTGGAATGGTTAGAGGGTGGATGGGGGGATAAAAATCTTGGGTGTAAAAGAATAAATAAATAATGAAAAAATAAAATAAAATATATTAGCATCAAAACAAACAAGCAAACAAACAAAATACACTGTACTAGAAGAAGCACATAGTAGATTTGCAACGTTGGTTTACAATGGTTAAAGAGCAGGAACTAAAAATCTTGTTTACAAAAAATTATCAAGTTCTCATATCTGGTGAACCATAAGAGTGACAGTGAGTCCATTGACTGATTTGGCTGTGGGCTTGACTGTGAAATGTGTCCGTCACTAAAATCATCATTTGATATTCGGTAAAATTATGCCATATTCATATTCAAATTGAATATTCTTAAAACTGAAAAAAAGAAAATAGGATTGAAGTTGAAGTAGTTTAAAACCCAGAATGAAAGTGACTCTGGTGCTTCTAGTCCTACTATATCTTTGGAACACATCAGCCACTTGAATAAACCCTTGCAAGCTTAAGAGAAAATAAGGATTTTATGATTAAAGAAATTCTTCCTCTTGAGGCCATTAGAAACCTGGATTGCCTATTAGATATCGGTTTAACTATAGGAAAATAAAGAATCCAAGCTGAAGCCTTTCATCACCCACCTTTTCAGATCAACATGAACTGTCATCCTACAATTCTGTGACTAAACCCTATGGCTCATCTTTTAATGACAAAATGTTTAAATATTTTTTTTGTTCTGTACTAAAAAATAAACATTGATAGAATAGATAGAGTGCCACTGTTAGAAAAATACAAAATATCTGGCATTGTCTTGGTAATAAATTATGTAATAAAGTTAAAGTCCATCTGGCTAAGGCTTAATACAGTCATTTGACCAGTAGGTCACAGGATCTGATTTGATTCTTAGCGCACCATCAAGAGATCAAAACACCATGGCTACTAGTAGAAATCAGCAACAAGCAGGTAATGTCTAAAAACATGGTGATAAAATTAGTTGTTTTAACAAGTAGAAAAATGCTGACACTAAAAGCTTTAATCGATCCTAACAAAAGTGAACAATTTTTGTTTTGTTTGAAAATACACTATTTATGTATTTATAATACATATGTATAATGGGAAGCTCCATACCCTGATTCTCCAGAGAAACAGTAAAAGAGAAGCAGTGTATATCATCTTCCTTTTCTTCAGAATTCTGGAAAGCAGCCATGGCTATGCAGCAAGAGAAAGAACACAAATTCAATAATTTAAAAAATAATAAAATGGTCAGGAACTTGCTGATGATTTAAAGTCTCTTGACTGAGCTGAGTTTCCTTTCAGCCACACATATGGTCACACTGACCTAGAATAGAATTCTCAGAACACTAACACTCTCTCAATCCAGAAGGAGCACAATAGGTCTAATTCACATTTATGTCACTTAATGGAAACTCCTCTGGATATTTACATCTGATATTTACTTATTACCTGATACCACTCTATAAAATATCTATCTAGCGACTTATTAGTCATACATATATGTAACAACTTAGAGTCATGAATCAGAAAGCTCCATCTGCTTGTAAGGCTAATAGTTTCTCTATTCTAGAGCTTTGATTTTGGAATACCTAAACTTTCTTAATGCATAACTTTTCCTGCTGACTTTTTTCACTGTTTTCAAAGTATTGCTCCTTAAAGGTACACTGGCAAGCTTTCTTGTCTTTATGTGCAGAGCTCTTCCAGACCTGTATTATCTTTCTCTGGCCTGCAGAACTTATATTCCAATAGCTTTCATGTATTATGTGTAATTATTATGTTTTCAAATAACAATATAACCACAAACTTAAGATACAGCTTAAGCCAAGAATCATTCTGGCACTATGGTTTGTCTCTCTCAGATGTTTAACTAAATATTAGTTATTTATCTTCTTAGATTATTTCAAGGATATAATTAGAGGATAGTCTTATCTCCACCTTCATCTATGGAGTTAGCTTGTAAAGTGTCACCTTCCTTGTTGTTATGTTTATCATTACCCTTCTTCTTCTTTCATATTCAGTACTAAAAATGTTACATCTTAATCTGTTAAAAGGAAGATATTATTATTCCTAGAAGTTACCTCTTCCTCTTCACCTTGTCATGTGAGATTGGCCAACATAACACTTTCTTCCTTCCATCAAAGTCACTAACAAAAGGATCAGTCTGTGTAGTGTAACATATATAAGAATACTGTCACTGATATATTTTATTAATTAGGAACATGTGACAGGTCTCGCTTCCATTAAAGCATGGATATGATACAAGGATTTAAACCACACTATGTACACATGCAGTTTGCACAGTAACCTTTACTATAAAGATTTCAAACATTTGGTACATTGTAACATTATAGCACATGTATACCAAAATATGGATACTAACATCTTTGAAAAATTTGACGACTATTACCACTATTTCATTAGTGTGGATTCAGGAGGGCAAGGGGGGTGAGTATCGTTTTTACTGAGGTTTGGACGCTAAGGCCTGATCATAGTTGTATATTTTCCTGTGCAACTGCTGCAGGTGTATGTTGCCAATGAGTCAAGGTTTAACACTTCCCTGTAAAGATGGGTACTTATTGCTAGGTGATAACTATAAACAGGCAGTCTACTTGCATGACTTTGAGCCTCAGGGTCTTCTGTCCTCTCAAAACTCATTTATCTAAAGACTCTGTGCGTGCGTGTGTGCGTGTGTGTTTGTGTGTATGTGTATATTTGTCTGTGTGTCTCTGTGTGTATGTATGTGTGTATATGCCTGTGTGTCGCTGTGTGTATGCATGTGTGTGGGTGTGTGTCTATGTGTGAGTGGGGGCTTTCCTATGATCTATATGTTCATATTGATTTTTTGCCCTTTCTAGAACACCAATATTCCTTTCTGATCATTACTTTCTTTGCCTGTTTTACTGACTCCTGATGGAAACTTTAGGTTGGCTTACTCCAGAGTTCAGGCCTCAACCCTCTTCTCTGTTTATTTGCTGGAGAATGCCATAATATCAGAGAATTAGATTACTTTTTCCAGTAGTTTTTGACAATTCTCCTTGAATACCTACTATAGATCCTAAAAGCAGCTTGCTCAAAACATAACACATTTTCTTCTTTATGTTTATTTAACAACATAAGAAGGTACTATCATTCATTGTTCTTTACCAATTTTTTGATTTTCTTTGTTTTCTTAATAAAAAGCAATTAGATTGATGTACTTGAGAACACAAGAATTTTTACATTTTTAAAAAGGCTCCAAAACAACACAATAAGTCATATTCTTGCTAGACAACAACTTAGATTACCAAAAGGACCCTTGAAATGGAAATATTTTAGGATCTCATCCTACTCAATATCTGTGACTAGCTTCAATGATTTTTTTATTTATTTTAATTATTATATTTACTATTATTACTATTATAGTCTCTCTTCCTTTGTGTCTCTGTTTATGTCTTTGTATCTCTCTCTGTCTCTCTATGTGTGTGTTAATGTGTATGTGTGTAAATTTTAGCACACACACATCATATTGTGCATGAACAAGTTATACAAAATTTAGGATTTACTTGCTTCCATCTACCATGGGTTTCAGGAGTCAATTCCTGCATTTTTGTCAAGCACTTTCACTAGCTAAGCCTTCTTAGTAATCCTGATTGTGTCCTTTGTTTAATTGTTAAAGTAACTTTTATTCATCAGATGCAACAAACAAACCCAACTAACCAACCAAAGGAACAAAAAGGTACAAGGCAAGTCTCAGTGTAACCTAAATAATGAAATTGTATCTGTTTGCTGAATGGCAGATAATCCTAAAAAAGATCAAGATGTTCCAAGTGTTCACAGTGACCTTTTTGATGAAGGATGCACCAAGTTTATCTACTAACTGCATGTCAAGGAGCTTTTAGTATAGTAGATCCAGTGATGAAAGCATATATTTCACACTGGCAATACATAAAGACTTCTATTTGAAGGTCCATATAGTTTCAACAACAGTAACCATAAATTACCGTACTGGAAGCACGAGCAAATGTTTATAGGTTTGCTTTATTAATGAAGGATAATGTACTTGCATGTTCATAATATAAAATATAGGAATGTTTTTAAAATTGATATCAATTATGGTCATGGTTTTACTTTCAATCTCCCATGCACTCTACAACCACTAATATAATTAATGGTTTGTTGATATATAATTTTATATATTATTCCTTTCTATCAAGGGACTCAGGTTAGTTTGACTGAGTTATAAGGATAAAATAAATTAGCACTACAATATTATATGCGATCCAATCACTGTCATTCACAAGATATATTAAAGTAAGGTCTTTATGTCATAGTTAAGAAATCAACTTGAAAATTAAAGCATATGTGAAGAGGGCATCACATTCTAGAGCATAGATGTATTGCTTAAGTGATGTGCTTTTAATGATGTCATACATTCATGAAGAAGAGAACTGTAGAAAGAATAATGGTACTTATCAGCATCCTATGTAATAACCTCGTTATGAGGTATTTGTTCTTACCTTTCTAGAGCTAAACCCTACTAGAACAGAGTCCTCAAGTAGAGGTGATAACAGTAACAGTCACAATAAATTTAAAACAAATGAACAAAAATACCTGTACATGTGTTCTTATCAAAATATTGGATGTCCAATCTATTTGATTAACTAAGGTAGAAATCACTTTATTTCTAAAATTATTAGAATGCGTTGGAATGTTGCTACATAAGGAAGCCAATGATGAAAATATTTGAACTCTTAAAAACATTTAGGACATTGTTGGTCATATTCCCTTCAGAAATAACCATAGGTTTGTTTCGATCTTGAAAATTAAAATAATACAGGATCAATCAAAATAAGTTAGTACAACTATATTGAACATAGTTAAAAAACAAAATGAATTTATGTTTAATTAAGGAAATATAAAATGTGATATAAAGAAGAAATGTATATAGAAAAGATATATCAAAGAAAGCGATGACAAAATAATTTGCACAGCTTATTTCCCTTAGTATTTAATTTTAGAAAGTTTTTGAAGATTATGACAAGCATCTTTCAAGTAGCTTTAAAAGATTATTTTCTGCATGAATGCAAGCAGGTCTTGTCAAAGGCTTTAGCTAACTATGAATATCTTGGCCTCTATCCTTTCAGTCCTTCAAGAATTACCTCAAAGATATTTTCATCATAATTAATTCCCAATCTATTACTCTTTAAAAACACTTCATCCATATTTAGATGCAAAGGGAAACAGCTAAGTTCAGGAAATGAACTCATAGCTAAAACTTGTCTGTGGAAACTCTCAGCGATCTCTTAAAAGAGTTGGTGATACCCCCCCACACACACACACATATTTTTTTTTTTAAAGGAACACTCTATTTTGCAACAGGACTTGATTAAGATAAGTATTAGAAATTTTACCTAATAATATGTCAATTAATGTGTGTTTAGCTTTTTATTTCCTTTGAGATACGCATTTTCTTATGTTCCTCAAAAATCCAAAGTAATTATCTAAATAAATGACCTCAAAAAAGAATTGGCCTCAGATTCTAATAGATTCTTGGGTACAAACACACACACACATACAGACACACACACACAGACACACACACACACAGACATACACACACACACACAGACACACACACACAGACACGCTCACACAGCAAATGTAGTTCATTTGGAATATAAATGTATAAATATACATTTATGGATAACTTAGCAATGATTAACACAACCATTAATTATCACATACTCAAATGTTCTTATATCCTGCTTGTATGAAGTCCTATGCTATCAATATCACAAAATATTTTCACTTAAAAATATTGTGTAAAAGGAAGAAATATCAGAGACTATTTGAACTTTCTACTCTTCTGAAATATGTACGTAATACTAAACTTACCACTTCATTTTACCTCTGGAAACAAAAGTTTCTTACAAGGATCTTAACCTTGGCAAATTATTTAACAAAGAGAAAAATATCATTGTACAATGCAGGTAAATATTAATTTTCAGTCTTACCTTATTTTGTTAATATCTAAATGAAAATTAATATTAAATATGATGTCTTAGGCCTTAAAGTCACTTAAAATTTAAGACTGATATATAGTGATGGCCAGTATCCCATTTGTGTGTATATTTGACTAAACTTTATCTTAACACATCACATTTCTCTAAGAATACAATCATCCATTCCAGGCATTACTTATTTTACCATGACTCAAAATATCTTATGAGTCTTAAATTATCATGTAGGCCATTGTAAATGAATCTGAACTATTTCTGCCTGAGAACATAACCAAGTAAAAGCTTAAATAGAATGGAATTAGATCTAGAAAAAAATAGATTAGGTGTGGGTGTGCCTGCAAACACTACAGCAGACAGAATAACAACCTGTATGAGGCAAGAAGGAAATTTGGGACAGGATGACTTAGATAGCTGGGCTGGTTCAATCTTCTAGAGTCTGACCCTGTGCTGCTTATATATGACATATGTAAAAACAGTACATCTTGAAAGAAAGTTTCCTCATGAGAATTATTACAATAAAGTCATGGCCAGACTACTTCTAAATTCCTTTGCAAAGTACATGTCTTTTTCAAAGTACCTATGCCCTCTTCCATAAGAATGGATTCTATTGTTGGAGAAATAAAGCTCTATATAAATGTCTAGGGCAGAATAGATTGAGATAAGAGGAGCAGTAAATGCATTTGTAAAGCACATGGTTCTCTCTTATAAGAATGGGTTATAATGACTGAGAAAAAATGCTTAGGAATCTGGAATGAGTCAGGGATAAACATAATAGTCTGGGGGATTTGGCTTTGGCCTGGCCCTACAGATAGTTATTAACCACATCTATTCACAGTATGCCAGACAAAAACAGGTATAAATCCCCTTAGTTGAAGAAAAAGCCTATGTGTATAACATTCTGGGTTCGCTAGTGTTTCTATGTGAGCACGAGGATGTTCTGCCCTCTACAATTACGCTTTCATTTTTAATCTTATTTTACATGACTAGTGTTAAAACTGCCAGGACAATTACATTTTATTTTAATACTGATTAAACATATTAATAAGTATAAGCACTAATTTTATCTCCCTCTGATTTTATTATTAATCTGTGAAGAAAATTTCCCATATAATCCATATGTGTTTTCACAGGTATAGAATATTTATGAGGCTCTATTTCTTTCTGATTTTGATGAACTTTCTAAAGATGTACAAATTTTACCCCCTCCACATGTTAACACCATATGGACTTGAACTGTAAAAATACTTGAAAACAACTATTGGACATAAATAAGTATGTTATTATGAGTATAAAGCTTATTTTAAATGTAAATATTGTTTATGTTAAGAATCAGATAAGTACAACATAACCACTCCTAAGTATACTTTCTCACAAGATTAGAACTCTTATAATTGTGCTCTCCAGAGTAGATCTGATTTAATTTTTGTAAAGTAAATACTGTCCCTAGCAATTTCACCCATGTTAATTACAGGTATTTACTTATTTTTTTACAAAACTGTTTTATTGGAATGTTTCAAATGTGTCAGGTAATGAAATGTATTCTAGCCCTTCCTTCCCAACGTCAACTTGATCACAGATTCTAAAGAATGGAACAAATAAGCAGGCCAACGAGCATCAGAAATAACATTTCAGCCTCGGGAGAAATGATTAAAGCACCGATTTCTGTTGCAAATGGAATAAGTGGGTTTGATAATTCCCAGGCTCTGAATTGTTTGTGTGAGGTTTGCAGACATGCTCTGAATGACAGCAGAATTCTCTGGTTCAGGTACTGTGTTAGTCCCAGATAAACAGATCTAAATGTACTCCAGCTTCTGAGCCACACCTTCACCACTTACTAGTTAAACTCTAACTATACTTCTATTGAATATACATGCACTTTATTTTAAAACTGTTGCATCATAGTTTGAGACACTTCAGATTAATTGAAAAGCAGCTGCCCATCTTCAAGTAGACTCATAAGGAAACTGTGGCTCAGAGACCTGAGTGTGACTAACTTAAGAGTTCAATGCTGACAGCACCACAGGGAGGTACACAGGTCAGCATTCTTTAGGCCTACTCTTGTCCCATTACATAATAGAAAAACACACCAGCATGTAATATATGTTTATAAGGACGTTTTCATTCACAGTTTCTGAAGTGCTGGCTGATTTCTTTTAGCCAACATAATGAGACGTGGATAGAGAAATGAGCTATGAAGGAGAATGTCTAGTTTTCAAACACAATTCAAAAGAAATATGATGGAATGAAAGACAAAGCATTTGAAAATAAAATTATGTCTTATTCATCGTATATTTTGACAGATAAAATGCTTTTAAAATGAGAACGTGCTTCAAGGCAACATGGTTCGAAGTTTCAGGCTCTAAGACTATGTTAAACTTTGGCAGGATTTACCTGCTCATCACGGCAACTCTAGAATAGAAGAAAAGTTGTCTTAGAATTTAAGCATGTTATACTGCAAGCTAATGATTGTCACCATGGCACAACAAGAGACAGGAAAAACTTTATTTTGTGATGATTGTGTTTACCATACTGAAACTAAGGAAGATCATTAAGAATCCGACAAACCACATCTCTGTCACTGTTTGCCCACGGAGGGCTTAGGGACAAAGGAAAGCAACAAAGCCTCCATTCTACAAGATGGACACAGACAAAAAATATTATACAAGTGTAAACATGACTGAGTTCTTATGTAAGGCCTAGTCAAAGGTTGCATCTGAGACCTCCTTGGGACTAGAAAATATGTTCTTCACAAGAATTTATAGTCTTGGTGGATGATTTATGATTGCTTTCTTCCAATTCCTGCAGTTTTTGATCAGGAATATTTATGCTATTCCTCATTTCCCTATTTTATTCCCTTTCTTTTTCCCTTTCCATGCTCATCTCTTACTTTTCCTCTCCTCTTCCCCTCTCTCTTTTCCTCTTCCCACCTCCATCCCTTTCTTCTACTCTCCTTTATTTATTTTGCTCCTTTCTTTACCTCCCTGTTCTCATTATTTCCTTTTGTCTCTCTCTATACTGAACATATAGAGAAAAAAATTGGTTTGTTGTTCATAAGACCTTAAGTTGTAATTGATGAATTATGCTATGAGATCCTGAGTTAGATAATCATCAATGGGATGATTAGGTCTTCCAGAAGGCAGTCATGCTAGGTCCCTTTTTGTGAGCGCTCCATAGCCTCAGTAATAGTGTCAGGCCTTGGGGCCTCCCCTTGAGCTGGATCCCTCTTTGGGCCTCTCATTAGACCTTTTTTCCCTCAAGCTCCTCGCCATTTCCATCCCTGCAGTTCTTTCAGACAGGAACAATTATAGGTCAGAATTTTGACTTCGGGATGGCAATCCCCTCCCTCACTTGATCCCCTATCTTACTGTTGAAGGTGGGTTCTATGAATTCCCTGTCCCTACTGTCAGGCATTTTATCTAAGGTTCCTCCCTTTGAACCCTGAGAGTCTCTCACCTCCCATGTCTCTGGTGCATTCTGAATGGTCCCCCCAAACTCCTACCTCCAGAAGTTGCCTGTTTTTATTCTTTCTGCTGGCCCTCATTGTTTCAGTCCTTTTCTGTCACCCAATAGCAGATCAGGTTCCCCTCTTCCCTGCTCCTCCACTTTTCCTCTCTGGTCCCTCTCTCCCTCCCCACTTGTGATTGCTTTCTTCTCCCGCCCAAGTGGGACTGAGGAGTCCTCATTTGGGCCCTTCAGCTTGTTGAACATTTCGAGTTCTCTCTGGACTATATCTGCACGTTTGTTTTTTGTTTTGTTTTGTTTTTGTTTTTGTTTTGGCTAATATCTACTTATTAGTGAGTACATACCATGCGTGTCCTTTGGGGTCTGAGTTAACTCACTCAGGATGATATTTTTTAGTTCTATCCATTTGCCTGCAAAACTCAGGATGTCCTTGTTCTTAATATCTGTGCAGCATTTTATTAATAGTAAATATAAAAGCTCACCTGTATTTGTGCTTATGTATGTATAGATGATATTACATTTAAATCAATAAAACTCAAGACTGTATGGTAAATATAGATTAGAAGAGATACAGGGAAGAATATTGCTAACATTATCCAAGTAATTTCCATTTCCATTTTATTAAGATAACATCTCTGTGTAGCACAAACTTGTCTGGTACTCACAATAAAATCAAGACTAGCCTTGAACCTGCATCCTCTCTATCTCAGGCTCCTAAGAGCTATGGTGTATGTAAACATGTAAGTACTACCAGACTGCTTCTCATATTTGTTATTCATAATGAGCATTACAGAAGTTGCTTACTGCTCAAACAATGGTCTTATGGTAAGGAACGGGATGACTCTTCTTGACTCTATCAATCTCCATGTCATAAGCTCATTATTTATCATCTTCAGAAACTTTACATTCTAGATATGTTTTTACTTTATGTGCCAATCATAGAATAATGTCTATCCTTTTCACTGCTGGAAGGAAAATAAATAGTGACTAAGGCACAATTATACCTCATCCATTCATGATCTACTTATTAGCTCAGCTATTTTGTTCATTATCAGGAAGAATTATGGAGTCTATATATCCTGACCTTTATCTAGTCACATGAAACATATGTGAGATTTTTTCTACTGCACATAATATCTCTTAGCTCATGATAACAATGATTTTATCCCTGTAGTAGTTAACACATTCTTGATGTGAACATATTAAAGTTCAACATATAGAACTTATTAGTGAGGCCAAAATGCATAATGCTTGGCCAACATTGCTTCTGAGATATTGAAGTCTGAGGATGCTCTAGTCCCTTATTTTGAAGAAGACTCATTTGTGTATAGTCTATACATACCTCCTATCCCACATATTTCAAACTGGGTAATTTATAATACCAGACACATGGAAAATCTCATGACAATATTATTTAGTGGCTAATGACAAGAAAATTGTTTGTGTATATGCCATGATGATAGACTTTTTTTTATCTGTGGGATTGAATCCAGAGAGACAAAACCCATGAGTGCAGAGATTTGAATGTGCTCTACAGCACACCCAGCTAGCCATAATGCTTCTACACATTAGATCTTAGGAAACCTAACCTGTCTCAGCTCTCTAGGATCTCTGAGATTCTTTCTTTCTTTCTGTCTTTCTTTCCTTCTTTCTTTCTTTCTTTCTTTCTTTCTTTCTTTCATTCTTTCTTCCTTTCTTTCATCAATTTCTTTCTTTCACCTCCCCTTAAATAATTATCTTTTGAAAAGAGAGAGCTCAGCACTTGCTATCACTGCAAATTTTTAGAGCTCAGAATTTCCTATAGAGTAATCTCTTCTTATATCAATTTATCCCTTCCCAAATACTAACCTTTTCATCACTAAAGAATTATTCAAACTCGCCTTTGTTTTTCTTCTCCTAAGACTATGTGGTACCTGGTTGATTGCTCAGAATCTAAGAGATCTCAGAGTTCCAGTTTAGTTGAGACTGCTGGTCTTCCTCTGGGGTTGCCCTACTCCTCAACTTCTTCCAGCCTTTCCCTAATTCAACCACAGGAGTCTCCGACTTCAGACCATTGGTTGGGTGGAAGTCTCTGCTTCTGTCTCAGTCAGCAGCTTGTTGGGCCTCTTGGAGGGCTGCCATGCTAGGCTCCTGTCTATAATTGCATCATATCATCAGTAATAGTGTCAGGCCTTGGAGCCTCCCCTTGAGATGGATCCAGATTTGGGCCAGTCACTGGACTTCCTTTCTTTAAGTCTCTTCTCCATTTTTGTCTCTACAGTTCTTTTAGATAGGGACAGTTCTGAGTCAGAGTTTTTGACTGTGGGATGACAATCTCATCCCTCCCCTTAATGTCCTGTCTTTTTACTGGAGGTGGATTCTACAAGTTCCCTCTCCCCACTGTTTGACATTTCATTTAAGATCCCTCCCTTTGAGTCTTGAGATTCTCTCACCTCCCAGGTCTCTGGTCCATTCTAGAGTATTCCCTGACTTTGAGCCACCAACCAGAAAGCATACACTTGCTGGTCCGAGGTCCTGAAACATATCCAGAAGAGGACTGACTGGTCTAGCCTCAATGAGAAAAGACATACATAAACCTTGAGAGACTGAAGGTCCCAGGGCATGGGAAGGCCTGGCTGGATGTGAGGTGCTGTGGGTGTTTGGGAACATCCTCTTGGAGGTGGGGGAGGAGGAATGGTATGGGGAACAGTCAGAGGGCAGGACTGGAGCAGGATAACACTAGACTGTTAAAAAAAAGATTTAAGAATAAAATATATGCATATATTTAGACATATATATTCATTTAAATACATGTGTACCTGTATATATACATGTACATATATACACTTACACACACACACACACACACACACACACACACCCACACACACACACATGCACGCATAATATTCAGGGTCTTCTATGACTGTGGGTGGGATTTGTGCCAGTCTCCTTAACACAGAAAGCCCACTCAACAACTATAAAGTAAACTTAGTGTGATATCAAACCATTATGATTTATAATAAATTTTAGTAGGTCAGCAATGTAACTCAATGAAAGCATATTTGCATGTGTGTGGCTGGGTGTTGGATACTCAGCAGCACAAATGTGTGCACCCACACACAAATCATGAGAATTTTAAGGAAGTTTTTAATATTATATAAGCAATTATATCAATTCACTTCTTTAAAAAAGAAGACTATGTGCTACAAGTTGTCTTTTGCAGGGAACTCATATTACAGTCTCTCTCTCTCTCTCTCTCTCTCTCTCTCTCTCTCTCTCTCTTTCTCTCTCTCTCTCTCACTCTCCCTCTCTCTCTCTCTGTGTGTGCGTTAAATGCTTGTATAGTTACATGTGTTATTTTCAGAGACCAAAATAGTTGTGTCTAGTGGGACTCTCCTCATTTAAGATAGGTTGTGCTATGCATCTAGGACTAAGTTTTTGGCTGGGTTATATGGCTTGAAGCCCCAAAGACATATGTCACTCAGTCCTCCCCTGCTCCACCTCTACATACAGAAGGCCTGAAGTTAAGGACAAATATGCTCATACCAAGACTTTTATATGAGTGCATGGGATTGCATTCAGGTCTTCAAAAATGGCCATAAAGCACAGTTACCTATTCTCAGCGATCATATTTTTTCTGTATTTCTAGTAAATATCTTCAAGTACTTTTTTTATGTATGGTATTGTACATTCTCTCCTTTGAGATTTTACTTCCTTATGTTTTTGTTAATATAAAGAATGGCTAAAACAGATAAGTGTTAGTTTATCCAGAATTTTCTTTCAAGCTAAGTAACTGGAAAGATAATTACAGATTAGTCTTCATTTCAGAGCATTTATATTGTAACACACACACACACACACACACACACACACACACACACACAAATATGTAAAACACAGTTAAGTGCCATTCTATAATTGGTTATGTTTGAATGAGGCATTTTAAAACTAGTTGAAATTATATTAGCTATTTTTATCTGGCCTCTGAACCCTATTTGTTACAATTGTCTACTAATTATTTTCTTATATATCATCTCAAAAAAGAAAATAAGAAAGCTCCCTTATTTGTGTATATTGTATTGGGTTGTATTTTGTATTTTCTCTCTTTTTATGTCATATTGATTATTTTTACATACACTCAGAAACTATAAATATACTTTTAAATATAAAAATAAGATATTTCCAAAACTTTTTGTCCAATGGAAAAAAGCTAGGTTTTCAGATAAATTTGAGGGACCAAATCACAATGGTATAATAAAATGAAAAATAAAATCTATTATTAAAAAGCATTGGATCTTGGAACAAAAGGATTTTGATAATGGACAACTATGAATAAAGCACAATCCATAAGTATTAAATATGCTGAAAATCATATGATAAAGTTGAATACATATTGCTGATAAAAGCCCAAAGTAGACTATAAATAGAGAAATGTATTAATAATATGATATCTTAAATCTGTGGTTCATGTAGCTGATAAACAAGGAAGCTCTTAGACTCTTTAGTAAAACCCTAAATGTGGCAGAAAACACTCCATAATTTTAGCATTAAGGATGTAAGTGATTTTATTTAATAAGGTATAGCCAAAGTTTAGAAAATATGCAAACTTATATAAAATAAAAGATATATTTTATTCAAACATGACCACAATTTTCCATAACTGCATAAATATTAATTATAAAATTAACCTGGAACATTGACAATGTAACAGAGAAAATTCATCTCTTTGTCTTTTATCTTAATTTTTCAGCATATTAATTAAAAAATATAGTCTGAGTTGAAAGAAAATCACGAATTAAATGAAAGAAGATGGAAATTAAAATTAGCCATCACTAGTGCTCATGCAGTTCAACTGTAAAAGAGTGACTTACAATTAAGATTCATCACTCATTACAGCCAATGTTTATATCCACAGGCTTGGAAAACTGCAACTAGAAACACATAACCGTGTTCAGATGGATATAACATATAGTCCCTCCAGAAAATTTGTTTTTATTATTTAATTTTAATTATGTATATGTACATAAGCCTGTCTAAAATTATATACATTTGAGTGAGGTGGCCACTAAGGTCGGATGCATCAGATGTTCCTTGGACAGTTTCACTGCTCTAGGAATTAACTGGCGTCTTCTGCGAGAGCATGTCTTCAGGCCGCATAGTCCGTATGTTTACCTACTTCTCAGTTGTTTGGCATTTTTTTTTGTAAATCTGGGAGCAAGACAGGATGTCTGATCAAGCTCCAAAGATTATCTTTATTCCCAAGCTTTTTATAAGGTACAAGGAGAAGGAAGTATGAGGATCTTAATCATTATTGGGGCTTTAGACAATGCTATAGGAGTGAAGAGTTTCTAGGGAGTACAGGTTTCCAACCACCAGGACATGTTACTAACACAACCATCTATGCTCTGCTGAACACCTAACTGAAAGGGGGTCACCCTGACCTGGGAAAGAACCCATTTTCTAGGAGACAAGACCTAAACAAAAGCCTAGTTCTCAGGAACCGGAAACTCAGGCCTACTTCTACCTTTGAGACTAATTTCTACAAAAAATGGCCCCTCTCATGCTACATTTTGATAGTTTTGCAATGTATATGATTGTAGGGTTCTCTTCAATATACTCATGGCATTTCTTTGTGTACCAAGTATTGGAATTCTTAAGTCACAAGAAGTTTGATTTCTGTTTTTAATTTTTTTTTTATTTCTAGAGAAAATACACTACTGTATTTTAAATGAATTATAGTAATTTACAATCAACAGTTTAGAACATCTCTTCCTGTTCAGGTATTTCCCACATGTTTTATTATTACCATTTTGATAACTGACATCCTTGACATTGTATGGGCATTTCACCTTGGTGTCACATGTATTCCCTTATTATGAATCATATTGCACACATTTTTTTTTAATTTGTAGCTATTTCTCTATCTTATTTTAAGAAATATCTATGTTCATTATCTATTTTAATTGTATTATTTATTTGTTTTGATGTAAAATTCATTACTTATAAAAATTAATTCTTTGTCATTTGTATAATTTGCACAAATTTCTTCTCATTATTTAGATTGTCTACTTAGTCTGTGGTTTTCTTTATTGTGAAAATCTTTTTAATTTTATATGGTTCTATATATTTTCTTTTTAATATTTTGTACTTTTGACATTATATTTATTATAATGTCCTGAAAAATTTCCCTGGGTTTTATTCTACAAGGTCTTTTTTTAAAAAGTAAATCTTTAATCCATTGTGAGTATGTTTTGTGATAGGTAAGAGACAGGAGTCTAATTTCAAATATCCTCTCATCATTTACTAAAAGGGCCTTTATCCATGCATAAATTAATGATTTGTTCAATCATACTGCCTATAGTCATGTGTGTAGACTTTATAAATATTCTTCAATGCATTAGTTACAACATTATATTTGACAATACATGTTCTCAAAAGGCATTGTATTTAAGATCAACATAAATTATGGCAAAATATGAGCTTACTACCAGAAGATTGTGGAAACCAGGTTGTGTTGATAAGTATTACATTTCCTATGCTGAATTATTTCAGGTAATTAGTAAAGATGACATTTAAAACAGAAGATTCTTTGAAAAATCTAATTAGTTTGAGCCAAACTAATAGTTACAGTCAAGGATAAATTTAGCAAAACTTTTCCAGGAACTCTTGAGCTCCATTTAGTAGAAAGAAACTGTTATGACAAGATACTAAGAATAAAAAAAAGAACGCAAAGTGTATTTCAACTTATAATTTCAGCAGTTTTCCCTTTAGTTACTTGATTCTGTTATATTTGCACCTGTTTTCCAACCATGTCTTTTATCAGATTCAAACTACAAATGAAATCTTGAAAAAAAAACACTATACATAAAAATAAGTAAAAAGCATACATTTTAAAATGATTATTAGAATGTCTTTGTTCTGGTAAATTTACTCTTACTCAGACTCCAATTCACACACATGCATGCACACACACACACACACACACACACACACACACACACACACACCCCACAGAATTAAACTACTTATTAAAAATAGAAAAATTCAAAAATCAAGAAAATTTCCACTTATTTAATAGTAAATGAACATAGAACTACTGCAAGTAGTATTGCCTAAACAAATGAAAATATAATGTATTGTTTGATTTTTCTAAAAAAAATGATATGGTAATTTGAAATAAAAGAGATGGATCATCTATCAACGATAGAGGTCATCAGGTAGAAGCACTTGTCAGCTCCACAAAATTGTCCTCTAATTTCTTTCCTCCTATCTCTAACACATGCACACACATAATAAATACAATAAATATGTTTTAAGTCATAGCAGCCTCATTCCTAACAGTCTGAAGCTGGAAAAAACAGAGATGTCCCTCGATCAAAGAATGCATACAGAATATGCGGTAATTTACACAATGGAATACTACTCAGCTATTTAAAATGAGGACATCACGAATATTGCAGGCACATGGATGGAACTAGAAAATATCATCCTGAGTGAGGTAACTCAGACCCAAAAAGACATTCATGGTATATACTCAGTGATAAGTGAATATGAGCTGAAAAGTTCAGAATACCCATGATACAACTCACAGACCATATGAAGCTTATCAAGAAGGAATGCCCAAGTGTTGATACTTCAGTCCCATTTATAAGGCAGAATAAAATAATCATGGGAGGCAGAGGGAAGGAGGGATGTGGGTGGGAGAGGGTAGGTGGAAGGCTAAAGGGGTCAGGGACAAGTATGGGGGAGACTGGAAAGAATTCCAGAGGGTCTGGAGAATGGATAGAAATATGCATCAGTGTGTGGGGGGGACTAAGAGAACCACTAGAAAGTCCCAGACACCAGGAATGTGAGAGGCTCCCAGGATCCACTGAGGATGACAGTTGAAATGCCTAACAGTGGGGAGATGGAACCTGAAGAGAATACCACCAGTAGATAGACGTGGCCACGATGGGGGCCACCCACCCATCTCAAAATATTTGACCCAGAATTGTTCCTGTCTAAAGGAAATCCAGGAACAAAATTAGAGCAGAGACTGAAGGAAAGGCCATCCATAGAACGGTCCACCTTGGGATCCATCCTATGTGCAGGCACCAAAACCCAGCTCTGTTGCTGATACCAAGATGTGCTTTTTAGACAGCAGCCTGGCATGGCTGTCCTCTGAGAAGCTCTGTCAGCACCTGACTGAGCCAGATGCAGATACTTACAGCCAAACATTGGATTGAGCTAGGGGACCACTAGGAAGAGTTAGGGGAAGGACTGAAAGAGATGAAGAGGAGTGCAACCACATAGGAAGAACCATAGTATCAATTAACCATACCCCTCAGAGCTCCTAGAGACTAAGCCACAAACCAAAGAGTATACACTGGCCCATCCGTGGCTTCTGCTACATATGTAGCAGAAGACTACATTTTCTGGCTTCATTGGGAGAGGCTGTGCTTGGTTCCATGAAGGCTTGATGCCCCAGAGAATAGGGATGCTAGTTAGATGAGGTAGAAGTGGGTGGGTAGTTGGGTGAATAAACTCTTAGAGGGAAAGGTGAAGGGTGATTTGGTGAGATGTTTGTGGAGGGGGAATCGTAAACAGGGACAACATTTGAAATATAAATATATAAAATAATTAATAAAAAGAAAAAATTCAATTAATTAGAGACTGTATTACAAAACACTATGGCTATCTATTGATATAATTGTAAATCCAGAAAAGCACAAAGTCACCAAAGTCAAAATATTAGTTAATTTTATCATCTTTGGATTCAAAATAATTTATAAAACAAACCAAATTATTTTCTTTTTTCATAAAACAGTTAATGGAAGATCTAAATTTAAAATGAGAAAGTTTGAATTATAAAATTATCAAAAATATTTGTAAAACAGTTACTACTTATGAGAAATTTTAATTGCAAAAGTTTAAGCATATTAATAAAATGTTGGACAGTTGAAATAATTTTTATTAGAGTGAGAAAATACAATGTATAATATTTAATTTATCCAAATAGTTATCTCTAATATGTAGCTCAAATTACAATTTACATGTTTACATAGCAGTTTAAAAAATTCATTAAAATTAATATAAATAGAAAAATATTTATAAATAAAATATAAAGAAAGTAAAAGATATTTATAAGTAAAGTAATAGCATTTACTATCATATTTGGCCAATAATAAAAAATGAAGAAGTAATTTTAATTAAAATCCAAAAATGACTTTGAAAATATTTATAGTTATTTTTTGGCAAATCTCATATTAAATTATTGGAAATTAATTTTAAAGCAATGTACAATAAGAGAATTTTTTGAAAATATTTAGCTATTGTTCCAATTTCTTATTCTATTCTTGGGAAAGTTTCTTTCTAATTCTTTCCTTAAAGTAAATACAAATATGATGCTCTTTCAATATCATCATAATTTTTCACACAAAATAACATTCTTTGCTTATGAAAGTTCTAGTTTTTTTTTTTGAAAATCAAACTGACAGTTATATTTGTTCAAACATTTTGTTCATAAAGGAATTTTAATATTTTTACCAAACTTGAAAGGTGACTTATGGTAGCTGTTTGATATTCCTTTATTGTTACCACAGTTTACATTAGATTTGATAGTAAATCAGCCACTCCTTTATAAATATATTTTTAAAGTATTTATAAACAACACTGTATCTACATAATTCTCACCCTTCCTCCTTAACTTCTTCCCTTCCTCCTCCCAAGATCATGATTTCTTATTTAATTATTAACACACACGTGCATAAATGAATGCAAATATCCTAATGATTTTACTCATCTTTGCTTCTATGTGCATATACCCAGGTCAGAGATGGCCACTCGGTATTAGACAAACTATTCGGGAGTTCTTTATAGGTAACCCAATCTCCCTTTCAGCTGATATTTACCTATTAGCTCTTCACCTAGGGAGGGGCCACAGGGAACATCCCTTGCTCTCGTTGCCATGTCAACTGATGCTGCCATTGACTTTGTTGAGGAAATCATAATAAGCAGAGTCCATGAGTGCATAGTATGGATATTTCCTGTTGCATCTAGAGAGAGAGACATCGTCTATCAAAACTCACCCTGGGTCTCTGTCTCTTTGTACCTGTTCTCCCACAATCTTCTCTGTGCCTTACGTTTAAGAGATCTTTTTAGATATATTACTTGAGGTTGTGCATTTTGTGATCACTACTCTCTGCAATTTGGATGAGTTTTGGCTGTCCGTATATTTTAATTGCTTTTTGATTGCTGTAATAGCACAGCATGATTGACAACTTATAGAAGAGTTTATTTTTCTTAGGTTCTAGGGAGATACATGTCTAACACTGGGGGGAGTGTAACCACAAGTGGCACACATGAGGGTAGAATCAGGAAGCTGAGTGCTCACATCTTGCACCACAGGCACAAATGAGTAAGAACAACTAGAAACATCAACAATCTTTAAACTCTGAAAGGGAAGCTCTACTGATGTGCTTCTCCAGCAAGGCTATCCCTCCGAAGCCTCTGCAAACAGCTCCATTCACTGATGACTAAGTGGTAAAATGCATGATCCTTTAAAAGCCATTATTAGTCAAGCTATCACTTTGTAATAGTCTCCATCTGTTGCTAAAAAGTAGCATCTGACATGAGTGGTTAGAACTATATTTATCTGTGGGTATAAGGACATGTGTTTAGGAAACAATAATGGTGCTGGTTTGGGCAGCATATTAGAGGTAGTTGGCTAAGTTTCTAATATCAGGTACAAATTATGTCCTTTTCAGTCCAGTTAAACAATTGCTGGTTATCCTCTATATAAAAGTGCCACCAAATCAGGATGTATTGCCAGGACAATCATTATTTTGGTCAAATGTTTTACGTATGAATATGGATTGCCTATCTCCATTGGCCATTGAATAAAACCTTAAAATACTATAAGAGCCAATACTCAGGGAAGAGGATTCTAACTCCAGCTTGATTTCTCTGACTCGATCTGAAGCGCCCATCCTCTTCTGTATCTTCCCTTCAAATTCTGTGATGTCTTCAAGGACAATGACAGTGTTTTAATTATGTTGGTGGTTTCTTGGTCTCGCCAATCAATGACTTTAATGAACATTGATCATGCTTGTAAGTTCAGATTTTATTAGATTATCTATTTCTATTGTGGGGAACAATATCAATTCAAGTTATGTAACTTCTTTTAACTATATAGTTATATATAAACTTGGGTGTGTGTGTTTGTGTGAGTATATATATATAACATATATATAGGTGTCCCCTCTTTTTTTTCAATATTTACCAAGATGCATTATTTATTTACAATAAGTTTAAGCTTTTATATTACACAAACTATTGTCATACATGCATACTAATATATTCTATATTATATAATATTGATTAAATATATATATATATATATATATATATATACACACACACATCTTTAGGCTTCTTTCCAGGACTCTTGGCACGTCTATATATTTGGATGAATCTTTTAAGGTTCTAGTTTTCTGATGAATTCTTTCGCTACAAATTAAATAGTTATTATGAGCAAGTAACATCTTATACATTTATATTTCTTCATTTTAGAATCATATGTATGTTTTGATATGTTTTAGACAACCCACTGCTTTGTAAGGAGTTATGGTTTTTGTTAAAGTATAATTATGAACCATTAAAATAATAACAGCTGTCACTTACTCAGTCTCTCCCACACCTGATGCTGTGCACATACATTAACTACATTATCTCAGTTAATCTTCACAACAGGCCTACAAAGTACAATAATTAAACCCCATTTTACAGAAGAAGATTCAAAAGGTCTGAGAAACTAAGAAGCATAAAGAAAGTCTCTTGTTAATAAATACGGAAGTGGTATTTGATTTGAGCTCCCCATAACTGTGGAAGCTTTATTTTTTTTTTTTAGATTTTATTTTATTTTTTGATACTTTATTTACATTTCAAATGCTTTCCCCCGAAATGTTCAACATCTTTAGTTATCAGGGAAATGCAAATCAAAACAACCCTGAGATTTCACCTCACAGCAGTCAGAATGGCTAAGATCAAAAACTCAGGTGACAGCAGTTGCTGGCGAGGATGTGGAGAAAGATGAACACTCCTCCATTGCTGGTGGGATTGCAAGTTGGTACAACCACTCTGGAAATCAGTTTGGTGAACCCTCAGAAGAATGGATATAATACTACCTGAGGACCCGGCTATACCACTCCTGGGCATATACCGAGAAGATGCTCCAACATGTAATAAGGACACATGCCCCACTATGTTCATAGCAGCCATATTTATAATAGCCAGAAGCTGGAAACAACCCAGTTGTCTCTCAACAGACGAATAGATACAGAAAATGTGGTACATTTACACAATGGAGTACTACTCAGCTATTAAAAACAATGACTTCATGAAATTCACATGGAACTTGAAAATGTCATCCTGAGTGAGGTAACTCAGTCACAAAAGAACGAACATGGTATATACTCACTAATAAGTGGATATTAGCCCAAAAGTTCAGAATACCTATGATTCGATTCACAGCAACTGTTGGACTGAGTGTGGGATCCCAGATAGAGGAGTTGGAGAAGGGACTGAAGGAGCTGAGGGAGTTTGCAGCCCCATGGAGGGAGCAACAGTGTCAACTGGCCTGACCCCCCCTGGTGCTTCCAGAGAATGGACCACCAACCAAAGAATACACATGGAGGTACCCATGGTATTGGCCACATATGTGGCAGAGGAGGTCCTTTTTGGCCATCAGTGGGAGGAGAGGCCCTTGGGCCTGAGGGTGTTAGATGCCCACGTATAAGGGAATGCCATGGAGGGAAGACGGGAGTGGGTGGGTGGGTAGGAAAATTACCTCATAGAGGCAGGGGGAGGGGAGATGGGATAGGGGGTTTCCAAAGTGGAGACCTAGATGTCCCTTCTTAGTTCACAACTTCCCACATTAACATCACAAGCTGATGGCCATATATTCAAATACACGATACTGTGGCAGACATTTTTCATCTGAACCATAATATTATGCACTGTCTGATTAGATTTTATGGCCATCTCATAGGGCAAAATGTCTTCAGTCTACCTTCTAAATTCCCTTGCTGTTCATAGGCTCAGACTCTAAAGACTTACACTCTACACATGCCGTATCTTAACTCTGAGCCATTGTATCAAACGATTGTTTGATTCATTGTTTCTCTTAGGAATACTATAGTCAGTGTCTTCACTTTCCTTGACAGATACCTTATATGCTCCAGCATCTACTTCAAATTATGATTCACTTCATAGATTAATGCCAGTTCTCTACAGTCTCATGAAGATCATATAAACCTGAAAAACGCTGTGTTGCTTTGACAGCTTTTTAACCTTAAAATAGGCAATATATGTCCAAGTTCTCTTTCTATTCTTGGTGCATGATAATCAAGCACTACTTGAGTGGTGGTGGTGGTGGTGGTGGTGGTGGAGGAGGAGGAGGAGAGGATGGGGGGGTTGGTAATGGTGATGGTGAGAGTGATGACGGCAATGGTGATGAAATTTATGAAATTTATTATGCCAGCTTGAGATGTAACTTTACTTTCTTAGAGAATGTTCCTGATACCTTACGAATACTTGTACATATGAACCAGGCAAACATCCTTCTATGAAGGATTATTCAAAGCATGTGTACTGAGGGTATGTAGATACCTTTTCTGTAATCAATGAAAGTGAGGATTATAGAATCACAGTGATATCCACATCCCAAAGCTTTGAACCTGTATTTAGTCACCTACATGAGTATATTCTTATGTTGTATCTTCTTGTAGAAGGAGCAAACAAGATTGTCTAAATAGGGAGAATATCTACCAAAGATCTTCATACTTGAAAGGAAGATTCAGTTAAATAAGAATCAGAAATGGAAATGTGGAGCAAAAAATGAGGGATAAAGAAGTCTCTCACTTCTAGAAAAATAATATATTCAACTTAAGACCTTCTAAAACACACACACACACACACACACACACACACAAACACACAAAAACAAACACACACACATACTCTAATGAAATGTTACGACTTCAGGACTAAAAGACCCACTTAAAACTGATGACACAGAATCATAATATTATTAATATGTGTTGTGTTGAAATATTTTATAGCAAATGTGTAGAGAAAATATTAATTAAATAAACATATCCAAATATCAAAACTAATATATTGCTCAATGATATTCTAATTTATCTTGGTACGAAACCTTGATTTCTGGACAATATGTTCAGACCATCTGGCTTCCTCTTGTAATTAATAAAGCTCTTATTTTAATTTATCAGCTCTAAAATTTACTAACCACTAGATTTATGAGAATAGTAATACCTAAGATAATTATCATTGGATTGAAGATTGACTTTCCTCTGATAACACAGGGAATATTATTTCTCTCTATATAATCAGAAGTTACAATGCTGTTTTAAGGCTTTGAATTTTATAAAACAGAGACAATTTAGGAATTTCAATTCTAATCAAAAGTACTATGACCACTAGTTATGGAATGCAAAGCATGCCAGATAGAACATGGCATCCAGGCCAGGTGCACCAGATGACAATGCCAGTTTCTTTTAGGATTTAAGAAACCTTCAACTGGCTGTAAGCTAAGCAAAAAGCTGTGTTGTATTGTTTTGTACAATAAAACACTCCAGTTTTATAAAACATGGTATAGAAGTTCGTTTTCTTTGATCTTTAGTTTTTAATTTTCAAAACAATTTGCTGTTACAGCGCATTTGTACGTAGCAAATTTTTAATGAGTGATACTCCTACAAGAATTGAGTTGACTGCAGTGTCAATGAATCTAATCAATGAAATGCCAATATTGATTTTTATCTCAATTTTGCATTTTTATTTCAATTTTACAGAAAAATTCCTTCCATTACTAAGCATAACAGCTTGTAGATTTTATTTCAGAGTGAAATCTGGACAGTGCATACTCTGACCATATGTATCTAATAGTGTGAAAAGGTGCTAGCAGCTTCTAATAATGATATAACAGAGCAAAGACAAACCATGGTCGACTTACCTTTCTTTCTTTCTTTCTTTCTTTCTTTCTTTCTTTCTTTCTTTCTTTCTTTCTTTCTTTCTTTTTTTCTTCCAATAGTAAGGTTTATTTTTTCCAGGATGAAGTAACAGTTTAAATAATTACCAGAATTATGTATAAATGAACATTAATTCAGACAAAACATCATTGTTCACAAGTAGCTAAGAAATATTTTGCAACTTATATAATAAATATATCTGTGTTTAGGTTAACAGGCACCATCTTGATAACAAAAAAGTTCTTTTAAAACCAATAAATAAACATTCAAGAAGACAAGGTGTTTATATCTGAAATATGACACAGCCTTAAATGCTTTTCTTCATAGAGCAGTGGTGGCACATGCCTTGAATCCCAGTACTTGGGAGGCAGAGGCAGGTGGATTTCTGAATTCGAGGCCAGCCTGGTCTACAGAGTGAGTTCTAGGACAGGCAGGGCTACAAAGAGAAACTCAGTCTTGAAAAATAAAAGAAAGAAAGAAAGAAAGAAAGAAAGAAAGAAAGAAAGAAAGAAAGAAAGAAAGAAAGAAAGAAAGAAAGAAAGAAAGAAAGAAAGAAATGTACAACAGAAAAATAACTTAAAATTCTACAGTAGCCATTCTAAAGTATCAGACTTACCTTTCTTTATTTGTGTGATACATCAATCTTTTGTTTTGGTTCTTAGGCCTCATGCCAGATATAAACAGACACAGCCAAGGACATGAATCACTATGATCATGTCTACTTTCAAAGCTGGCAGTTTTACTTTAATTGTTTCTTTTTTTTTTTTTTTTTATTGGAAGCTCACTGCATACCAGGTATTATTACAATTCTTATAGTTTGCGAAGGGAGCTACAGAAGAAAATGATTCACATGTCACATGTCCTTTGCATGCTGTTAATTAGATGCATTGTGATCATCACTGAGGGTATTAGAAGCAAAGTACTCCTACTTCCCAGAATCTCTTGGAATATTGAAAATAAGCAATATTGAGGAACTGGCCTGACACATGGCAGTAGAAATCTAATGATCAATATGTTGAAATGTCAACAAAATACCTGGATATGCAAAGCCCAATTATGAATATTTTCCTTTACAAATAATTTCTGCTCACTGTTTTCTTCTTGATTTTTTTTATGCGATGATTCCCAACTTGACACTCTTCTGTATTAGTTACTTCTACCTAGGCATTACTCTCTGTGATGGAATACACTTCAGATTTCAGAGTTCTTCATGTTTGAACAGTATAATTAAACCTGTATCTATTTGTAATAATATATATAATATCATATGCATACATACACATATATATACATATATGTATATGCTTCCATGTTTGCATTATTATATTTCTTAGCTTATTGAAAACTGGAATGGGCAAGAATACAGCATTTTGGGTTCAGAAATAACACCATATTTTTATGCTAAAGACTATGGTCTAAAATATCAATAATGTACAGAGTTTTAAATTTGCTGTGATTGAAAGGGAAAGTAAGAACATACATGTGTTTAAGCACACATACAAATATTTATTCTGAATGTCCCTATGTGTAACATGATAGTTAGGACATTATGTTTGTGCTATTGAATTATTTACCTTTCTGTCGTTTTGTTAAAATGTGATGACTAAACTAACTTATACAAGAAAGTATTTAGGATTATGCCTCCAAAAGAGTAAGAATGCTTCATGGCAGAAAGTGACAGACATGACATCTGGAAGAGAAGTGAACAACTCTTATCTTCGAGTGCAGGCATGAAACACAGAGAGTACAATAAAAATTATGATATGGTTTTTAATTTAAAAGTTGTCACCAGTGACATACTGCATTGAGGCTACATCTCATGCACCTCTCCAACCAGTGCCAACACTGGGAACAGAGCATTTAAATATGAAAGCATATATATGTATATATTTGCATATCACATACACACACTCATATATATACATACATATACACACACACATATTTTACTGGTCACATACAATATGGTAATAAGGAAGTGAAGCAAATAATTAGTGGTAAGTTACAGGAAAATAGCATTATATTTTGAATGAATACAGTTCTCTAAAAAATATTTTTCTCTCGTTTTAACACCAGTGATATAACATTCAATGACAAATGCTCAACAATACAGTAGATTTTCTTAGATTGCTTTCTTTATCCAGGCAGGCTACATTGACAATGTTCTCACATCAGTATAGGATACAGACAGTGTGTTTATAATAAATATTTTGAAGAAGCTAAGCAATTTCATCTGTTATTATAGAACAGTTTATAGACAAACACTCAGAGCACTATGCAAAAGGGGAAATGAAGAAAATGCAGCAGGAACCTAAGACAGTCCATAGTCACAATTTTGCTTTGTGTGTTTTCTTTTTAGAGCCATTCTGAGAAGAGGCAGGAGACATCACGTATGCACAAAAATAAGTATAAGGTCATCACTATATAATGTTGCGATCTTTGAAATAGGAAAAAAAGTAGAGTGTTTAAATTATACAATCAGAAAATTCAGACAAAATAAATTGATCCTAGAATACTTTGCTCTTCCCATAAGTTTTGTGATCTATATATCTCTCATGTCATTCAACTAAATTCAGTCTAATATTCTTTTACAGGCTTAATTTAGCACAAAACTGAATCACATGGAACTGGAAAATTATATTACTACAAATACTGAATCCCCCAATACCCTTACATAGTATAAGAGAGTTGAAAACAGAACATGTAAAATAATGGTAGCGTGAAGAGACTGCAGCTGCACTGCCTGAGATCAATGCTGCCACTTAAATGTCCAAGCAAATATCTAACAGCCACATTCTGTGCCTTATTTACTGCAGAGCTAAATTAAAATTAAATGATTTTCTTATTCCATTGGCTAGTTATGGATTTGATTGGTTTATAATAGCAAAATGCATTATACAAGTGCAAGCAATGTATACATGTCATATTTTAAAAATTAGTATAAAGTGCTTTATCTTAACGTTACAAGATTTGATGTGATCTACAAACCAAATTTATTATGTTTAATTATATTTAACTTGGTGTACACTTTTATTCCCATAAAATTATTGTATTCTTTATTCTTTTGTTATTCACTCCACTCCACAAATACTTAAGGATCTTATGAATGTTATTTTTCTTTTTTTCAATTGAATACAAACTAAAAGAGATCATAGAACCCACTAAGAGATAATTATTCGTTAAAAGAAAATGATGATCCATCTTGATGTATCCGAATAGCTAGAGTTGGCATGACTCTTGTTTTCTGTTAATGAATAAGAATGCCTAGAGAGGAAATCCGGTCTTCTTGCGGATTTCAGAGAAAATGGTCCCAGATTATTGTTACTCAGAATAATGTTGACTGTGGGTTTATGTTTCTTTTATGTAAGAGTTTTCTATTCCTAATTTTTCCATTAAATATTTTATGAAGGACAACAAATTATGTTGAAATCTTTTATTTGCACAAAATGAAAAAAATCATGTTATCCTATTTCTTTATTATATTTATATGTTTTATTATACACATTTGTATGTATTGTGCAACCTAGTATTGTTGGCTCAAATCCTATTCATTGTGACATATGAACTTGCTAATGTATTATTGAATTAGCTGAAAGATTTTATTGAACAATTTTTAACAATGCTTAGTACAGAATTTGTTATGAAGAGTTTTGTTTCCTGTTATCATTGTCTAATAATCTCCAATTTTGAAGAGATTAGAAACAACCCTTTTCATTTTGTTTTAGGGTATAGTTTTAATAACATTGATGCTAATTTTTAAAAAGTTAGTATAAACCAGTAGTGAATCTATATTCTCAAAAGGTTTTCTTTCAGGAAAGTGATTACTGCCTCTCTTTTATTGCACACCACAGACTTGTTTATCTACCATGGGTTCCCTTAGTTATATTTTGATTGATTGTATATATTTAGATATTTTTGTATTGCTTTTAAATATTTTAGTTTACTAAATTTTTTTCAAATCACTCCTTAAAATGATTTATATTTTAGTGCTTTCTGTTATAAAATCTCACTGTCATTACTAATGTTATTGATGTTGATCATTTGTGAATCGTATGTGTTTTCATAGAACAAACATTTTGTTTTATTATTTTGTATTGTATTGTTTTTATGTGCATTTGATTGATGCCTGCTCTAATCAACCTCTTTCATATATATATATACATATCTTATCCTTTATCTTTGTGCTTTTTTCTCGTTATGTAATATTATACTCGGATAATGTAAAATAAATATTTATTTGATAAAATTTTTATTTTGTCCTAATTTGGAAGAAGTTCCACAGGATTTTCAGAACAGTTTGCAGGGGAAAAAATGGAAACTTGTCAAACTGTACCATTCTGCATAGAAGTGGGGCTGAGCACTTGTCTTGCTAAGTTCCTTGCGAACACTTGATCATAATCCAGATCTCAGAGAACATTACATACAGGTCCTCTTGTTTCTCTTCCAGGAATGGTTTGCATTTCCTACTTTAATTACGTTCTTCCTTCCTCTTTGTTGTAACCAGTAGTTCCCGCAACATAGCCTCATATCCACTTATGTAAGTTCATAGCACAATCATTTCCTGGATGGATAGTATTTGTGCTAATCACTAATTAAGCTAGTAGAGAAGGAAATTTTCAGCCTTTGGAGATGGAAACATATGGATTTGTCTGCTCTTCTTAGCAACAAGTCTTCCAGGTAGGGTGTTTCTTATTCAAAACAATAACCCTCCCTCACAATAAGATGAGATAGTTTATTTTCAAGCCAACTATAATTACATAGACATCAGGATATCCCAAATTCCATATTGCAAATAGTCACAATTTCATGAACAAAGAAATCAAGTTTTGTTTATTATTTCAAATACATTAGGAAATAATCAGTGAGACAAGTTAAACTAAAAGAGTAGAGATTTGGTACCCAGATACTTGCTTTCATGCCAAAAAAAAAAAAAAAAAAAAAAAAAAGATATGTAATAAACAATGACAGAAGAAATAATTATAGGAATTTTGCATAATATTATTTTGATCAAGATTATACTATTTAATTTAATAATAATTTGTGATTTATTTGATTTGTGTTCTGTTACATGCAATGTATTAAACATGTATTGTTTAATAAATAGCATTTAATACAGTTGGAGTAACATATTTTACATTATATTATTCCTAGGGTCTAGGAAAAATCCTTGTAATATGGAGAAATTTAATATTTTATGAATGATAAATAATTGTCTTAGACAATAATTATTTTCTATTAGTAACTGAATGACTTCTTTTCCAGAAGTTTATAAAGCCAATGGGTAAAATGTAAAAACTAATGAATTTGTTTAATTTCCAGTATGAATATTTTGTTCAAATATTATGAAGTAAAAACATTAGCACAATAATTCAATAAAATTCTTATATATTCATGTGAAATCTATGACTTCATTTTTGTTATATGAGTCTATATATAATTTTAGCTAACAATGCAGATAAAAGAGAAATGTGAATTTACACAATCAACTCATTGTTAAGACATCTGGAAACAATTATCTAAACCCACTAATGAATCATTTAAAGGAGAATATGAATTATTTTCATATGTATATCTTCACAAAACACTTTCTGATTATGGTTGAAATTTAATTTTACTGCTTTGTTGGTAACACTTGTTAGGAAGGTGTGAATTTGATTTGCTGCTTAGGAGCAGAGTGAATTACATTTTAACATGGATTATTAGGAACATAGCAGGGAGGCACAGGTTTTAATGATTATTTTTATTATTTTTAACAAATAGAAATCTATAAAGCGAGAAGGTAAATAGAAGTCAAGGCCTTAGCAGAATTCAAACTATCAATAACTATGCTATTGTGATTTTTTCATATAAAGCTCAAATTTAATTATTCAGCACTCAATATTTCTTTCTTTTTTTTTTTTTTTTTATTTTTGATACTTTATTTACATTTCCGATGATTCCCCTTTTCTTTGGAAACCCCGTGTCCCCTCCCCCTCCCCGCCTCTGTGAGGGAATTCCTCCTCCCACCCACCCGCCCACCCATTCCCATATTCCCACCTTGACATTCCCTTTTACTGGGGCCACTAGCACCCTCAGGCCCAAAGTCCTCTCCTTTCTC
>CM052708.1:32195895-32270881 GCA_028551405.1 Uromys caudimaculatus | reverse complement strand
TCTCTATATATATATATATATATATATATATATATATATATATATATATGTGTGTGTGTGTGTGTGTGTGTGTGTGTGTGTGTGTGTGTGTGTGTGTGTATGTATGTATATACACGAACGGGTTGACTAAATACAAAAAGAAAACAAAACAAAATTAAAGCACATTAATACCAGTACTTCTTGCCTGCAAATGTGCTGCATGTAAAATGGTTAGGTACACTAGAGATAGCAACATGAATTCTCTAAGGAGACTGACACTTGTCTTTGTATCAAAAATCAAAGCATTTCTTCCTTTCCTTCCTCCATGTAAAAGAAGAATGTACCTTCATTGCAGCCTTTGCCTCAGACATTGACAGAATTTTCTGAAAGACCACAAAGATGTCTGGAATATATATTTTACTCTTGGGAAAGACATGAAGTTTAAACAGAGTGTTGTCTATATTTTAGGTTTGCACTGAATAAACTCCCAAGCTATTGCTTTGAGACCAGCCACTCTCTTAGGTATTACAACAGAGTGAGCTCTATTAAACTGTTTAAACCACGGGGTAAGGCATGGGCTCTGTATAGCTGCCCAAAATGGCTAGGGTAAATGATGAGAGTGAATCAGACATGAAAGTACTCTGGATATGCCAAGGTTGGAAAAGTAACCACAAGTTTAAAGATTACATGAAAAAATGTGGAATTTTCAGTGTTATTTAAGATGCAGAAGAATAGAACAGTAAAGATAATCCTGAAATAATATAAAGACACTTTCAGTTTTATTGAGATAAGTCGATGAGTATCTGCTGATCTTTAAGTGTTTGGAAGCCAGAGGCAGCATGGAAACCGGGTAGCATACTTAACTCTGAATTGTTTTAGTCTACCCACAGATAGCCACGATAGGCAAATATTTCCATAGCTCTTTATATATGATCAAACATTGTAACAATTCAGTATCTTCTTTAAATTGTATTTGCCTGGACATGTTGTTCAGCAAACACTTGTAACACATATGAATTTATGTGCAAAAAAAGGTAAAGAAGCAAAACATCACATAACTTTTTTCCTAGTGAAACAATTCTACCAAGTTTTTGAAGTTTCCAGTTAGCAAAGAACATTAAATTTGCATTTAAACATGTGAGTGAAGAAATAATTTGATCCATCCCCTAAAGAAAGAAACTCAAATGAATTCATATAAAAACATTTTCTGACTATCTTGTGTAAATATTTCAAGGGTAAGTCACTTTTGGCTTGATTTACTTAAAAAACATAAGACATACTTTCATAAACTAGAGCTGTATTTATTCTCCTTTCATCTAATTTGCGTGAATCCCTGCCAATAAGAAGCATCCTTTGAAGACAAGCATTAATGTAAAACTCACATTGATTTTCTTATTATAAATTTTACATTTTATGCAGTAATATAAACTTATTTTTACATTCTATTTGAGCCTTGATCTTTTGATTTCAATGACTGACTGGTGTGTTTGAGGAATAACCAAAGTTGAACAGAGATACAATAGTTCATATCTCTGCTGAAAATACAAGTTTTCCAGGCAGATATAGTCTCAAATGGCAACTTATTGCTTTGTGATTAGTTGACAATCATGTGAGCAGAATTTAATGAATATACTTAAGAGGAGGTCCATATAAAAGTGTAGCTAAAAATAAATAAAACAGATTCCTTAGTACAAAAGAGATTATTTTCAGGGCAGGAGAGATAAGAACAAATTTTTATAAAGATATTCATGTTTAGGGATCATTTAATTTTTTTCTGGTCAGGTAACTTTACATACAATACTTCCTTTTCTAGCAATGCTGACTATGACTGCATGGGGTTCAGGATATTTAGAACTAAAATACATTTGTTTTAACCTTAGAGTCATCCTTGACTTTCTTCATACACATTTTTCAAAGGACTCCATGTCTTTAAAGTCAGAAACCTTAGGTAGCCACATTTTTATTTAGTAAGAGAGCTACTTACCATAGTTACTAGAATATTAGGGAAGCTAGAAATGTCAGTCATATCCTATCTTAACTTTTTATTTTACAATGCCTTTGTCACAACTTTTCCAAAATACTTCCTAAGAAAGTTTTTCTACTTAAAAACACTTCTTTCAACTTTACAAATAATTGCTTACGTTCATAGAACATAATATAAGCTACTTTCCAAAGTTTTAATGCAGCTGTTATGTTATAGCAAATCAAAAAAATTATTGGTACTTTCTTCAAATTCAAAAAAAAATTAAGCGAAATTTCTATAGGTAGTTTTAAATATGTGAAAGTTTATTGATAATTGTTCCATTATTCATGATATTTGAAACATTTAGCTTTTGTTATTATATTTAATATAATCTTTATGTTATGAATAGTATTGAAGAAATAATGACAAAATATGTTTGCATATACTCAGTTCAGATATAACACCCCTCTCCCGTCCCTGTCCCATTTCTCAGCTCTACTCTTTTCCCCACTGAACCCTTCACGGTAGTAAAGAATAAAGTGATATGTATAAGTATATACAAACAAACTGTGTATATTTATACACACGCAGACCTCCAAATGTTTCTGTGTGTCTGTATCCACATATATGTTTTTTGCCTTAAACAAAATTAATGGTTTGATATTCTAAAACGTGGATTTTATATTATTATTTAGGATTGGTCATATTACCATGCTGATGAGCATTTTTTGTTTAATTTATCATCACAAGACAAGCACTCATATATTCAAAACAGGTCACATAATCAGGCTTTCATAAGTCCTCAGAAGTACCTATTTCCATGATCGTGATGGCCATTTTTAGAGACGCTAAAGCTTTTCTTCACCTTTTGTATTTGAAAGTCATCAACATTTTGCTATGGTTCACCTGCTGGCTTTTCTAAGTATATTTACCACTGGCTCCAGGTTGTTGGAATTTTAGAAAATCTTGAGTTCATATAACAGTAATTAAAAAGTAAATAAATACCTTTTGCTTTATAAATCCATTAAGATATTATTTACCTATCATTGAGTTCACTAAAGTTAATGGTATCATTTAATGGCTACACAAAATTATGTTAATTATGTAACAATTATTTTAAATAAGATTTTGACCAATATTTTCATTCCAGTGTTTCCCCTTCTCCTCATATTTACTATATTTGTTTTAAGCATTTATACTATACTTTCTGCTAAAAATATAAGGGGCTGTTGATAGTCCTACACTTTTTTTTAGTTTAGATTATTTTCATACAGTACATTCTTATTAGTTTCCCCTCCTGAAACTCCTTTCACATTCTTTCCACTTCCCTGACCACCCAATTCTACAGCCTTTCTTTCTCTGCATATGATATAAACAAAGATATATTACTATTAATAATTAATAATAAATCTACAAACAAAGCAGAATAGGACAAAACATACAGGAAAAATAGCCAAAGGAAAAGTTCAAGAAATACATATAACACCAGAGATATACATGCTCGCATATATAGAAATTTAATAAAAACATAAATCCAGAAACTATTATATATGTGAAAGATTTGTAATGGGAATGCAAAAGCCTTGACAAAGCTCTGTCTTAGAGCTTCTCTATCTGTGAAGAAATATCATAACCATAAAAGCAAGTTGAGGCTTACACTTCCATCAAAAGCTTACACTGTATATCATCAAATGAATTTAGAATAGGAATTCAAAGAAGGCAGGAATTTATCCAGAAGCTAATAAAGAGGCCAGGGAAGGGTGCTGCTTACTAGCTTGCTCAACATGATTTGCTCAAACTTCTTTCCTATAGAACACAGGTCGACATATTCTGAGAATGGACCAGTCACAAAGGGCTCTGCCCTGCACTATGGCATTAATAAGAAAATGTAAGGTTTTAATTAAGAAAATGCCTTAGAGATGGATCTTACGGAGGCATTTTCTCAATTGAAGTTTTTTTCTTTTCCACTGACTCTAGCTTATGTCAAGGTGTCATAAAATTGTCCAGCACAATTGGCCCCTTCTCAGGTTGACCTACAAACATATCACTATTAAGCCATAAAATCTTCTTTCAATTTATTCCTAAGACCTCATATTAAAAGCATACATAACTAAAGGTTCCACAGTCTTTATAAATTCAAACACACTAAAAGTTCAGTCCCTTTAAAATATCCAGTCTTTTTAAAAAATCCCAAATTGCAGATGCTGGCAAGGATGTGGAGAAAAGGGAACACTCTTCTATTGCTGGTGGGATTGCAAGCTGTGACAACCACTCTGGAAATCAGTCTGACAGCTCCTCAGAAAACTGGAAATAGTTGTATCTGAGGAACGAGCTATACCACTCCTGAGCATATACCCAAAAGATGGTCCAACATATAACAAGGACACATGCTCCACTATGTTCATAGCAGTCTTATTTATAATAGCCAGAAGCTGGAAACTAGATGTCCCTCAACAGAGGAATGGATAGATAAAATGTAGTACATTTACACAATGGGATAATACTACTCAACTACTAAAAACAATGATTTTTTGAAATTCGCAGGCAATGGATGGAACTTGAAAATATCATTCTGGATGAGGTAGCTCAGTCACAAAAGAACACACACAGTATGTACTCACTGATAATTGGATATTAGCCAAAAAGAAACTCGGAATACTCAAGATATAACTCACAGACCATATGAAACCCAAGAAGAAAGAAGAGCACACTAAACTGTGGATGCTACAGTACTACTCAGTAGGGTGAAGAGAATAATCTCTGGGAAGTAGAGGGAGAGGGGGATCTAGGAGGGAGAGAGAAGGGGTAGAGAAAAGAGGGGGAGGTCATTCAGATATGGGAGGAGATGGGGGGAGAAGTTCAGAGGATCAAGAATGTGAAAGGAGGTGTGTAGCAGTGGTGGAGGGGAAACTGGGGGGTAGCCACTAGAAAGTCCCAGATGCCAGGGATCTAAGAAGTTCCCAGGACCCGACAGGAAGGACTTTAGCTGAAAAAGCCAACAAAGGGGAGATAGAACCTATAGAGACCATATCCATATCATAGGCATTGGCTACCCACCCACCTCAAAAATATTAATCCAGAATTCCTCCTGTCAAAAGGAAATGCAAGGACAAAGAGTGGAGCAGAAACTGAAGGAAAGGCTATACAGAGACTGCCCCACCTGGTGATCTATTCCATATACAGTCACCAAACCCAGACACTACTGCTGACAACAAGAAGTGCTTGCTTACAGGAGCCTGGTATAACTGTCCCCTGAAAGGCTCTGCCAGAGTTGGACCAATACAGATGCGGATGTACACAGCCAAACATTGGACTGTGTGCGGGGACCTCAATGGGGAAGTTAGGGCAAGCACTGTAGGAGCTGAAGGGGTTTGTAACCTCATCGGAAAAACATCAACCAACCAGAACCCCAAAACTCTGAGGGACTAAACCACCAACCAAAGAGTACACAGGGGGTACCTATGGCTCCAGCTGAATATGTAGCAGAGGATGGCCTTATTTGGCATCACTGGGAGGGGAGCCCCTTGGTCCTATGGAGACTTGATGACCCAGGATAGGGGACTGCTAGGCCCCTGAGGCAGGAGTGGTTGGGTGGGTGGGTGGGAGAGCACCATCATAGAGGCAGGGGAGGGAGGAGGAGATAAGGGGCTTGCAAAGGGGAAACTGGGAAGGGGGATAACATTTGAAATGTAAATAAATAAAATAACCAATAAAAAAGAAAGAATGAAAAGTTCAAAATAGCTCATCTGTGGGCACCTATAAAGAAAAAAAAAAAAAAAAAAAACTTAAACACTTTCTTACTTCAAGAGGAAAGAACCCAGCACAGTTACAATTAGATCAAAGCAAAACCAAACTGAAACTCTCCAGTGTCTGAGAAGGACCCATCATCTTCTGGATTCAACCAAAACTATTTTGGGTTACTCCTCCAGCTCCACTCTCTGCAACACACACAACAGCTTGTCTTCTAAGCTCAGACTTGCTCCAAACTTGCAGTTGATGATCTTTGTGGTCATCCTATGTTGACTGGCAGCTCCATATTTATGAGCACCCTCGTGGAAACTAGGCTGAACTTTCTCCAGTAGCCTCTCATGGCTTGCTTTGATGGTATCATGCCTCGACTTTTTCATGTGACCCCTTCAATCTTTTTCCTTCAACTGCATCTAAGGCTGCACCTTCACTGATGGCATCTTCTAGCCTCTCATAGTGCCAAACCTCATCTGTTCATTGTGACTTCTTCTTGCCTTCAACATCAGTAAGATCTGAGTGACTATTTCACTACCATCTTTGGCTGCCAGGGCAAACTTGGATATCTCTCAAATACAGATTCTGTGTCCTGACTCTCAGGAAACACTTTTCTGATTATTTCACCTCAGTGATACTGGTCTCTCCTTAATCACTGCTAATCTCTCTGCTCCAACTGACCAGCATCAGCTTCCCAGTAAAATAAAGGTTTTACTTTAGTGGTTCTGGTCTCTTGTTCATCACTATTTGGTTCTTATTGAACTACCTATTCTTCCCACAAATACTCCAACAGAGTCTTTGCTTCTCTCTGACACCTTACAAGCCTACATCAACCATACTGCTTTTAACATTAACTTGCAAGCTTCCACAGAACAGCACAATTAGCTCCTGACACTCAATGATTTTCCTAGACCAGAGTTCCAAGGTCCTTTCACAATATGCCCCAAAACATGGTCACAGACAAACCTTGCTATGTTGCTTCCAATTTTTCTTAGTTGAGGTCTCTATTGCTGCTACAAAACAGCATGAGCAAAGAACAAATTGGGGAGGAAAGGGTTTATTTGGCTTGTACTTCCATATCACTTTTCATCATCAAGAACAGCAACTCTAACTGGGCAGAGACCTGGAAGAAGGAACAGGTGCAGAGGACACAGAAGGGTGACGCTTGCTGGGCTGCTCACATGGCTTGCTCACCCTGCTTTTTTATGGAACCCAGAACCACCTGCCCAGGGATAGTATCAGCAACAAAGGTCTCTGTCCTCCATCACGAATCACTGATTAAGAAAATCCTTACAGACAGATCTCATGAAGGCATTTACATATCTCAAGATCCCTTCTTTCCTGTGACTCTATCTTATGCCAGTTTGACATAAAACTGTATAAACAAGCACTACAAGAGAAAGAACTTCCAAAAATTTAGTTCGTGGGTGGAGGGGTTATTTATCAATATAAGATCACTTCTATGTTAAATATGCAGGCTTTTAGGTACTGTCTCTCAGTGCTGGGAACTCATCTATCCCAGAACTATGCAGGCCCAAATAGCGTAATGCCACATTTCTCTTGAGTTCTAATAGACTCAGCCTGCTTTCTTATAAAACCCAGGACTACCTGCCAAGTAATGGCTCCACCCACAATGGCCTGGACCTTCCAACATCAGACACTTAATAAGACAATGCTCTACAAGCTGGTCCACAGCCTAATCTTATGGAGGCATTTTCTCTTTGGGGGCTTCCTCCTGTCTGATGACTATAGTTTGTGTCAAATTGACATAAATCTAACCAGTACATTGGGGATTCCAGACTGAGATTCTAGGCCACCTGAATAGTATTTTATAATGAGTACATTTATTTTTACTTACTACAGTAATTTTCTGTACAAGTTTTCAGGAAACCCTCTTGGTAATAATGTCATTTGAATCTCTCTGTGTTTCTAACTGTTTTCACTTTCATTCTTAATGGTAAGTTTTGCTATGCTTATAATCATTGACTCTAATTTTCTCTTCTGAGTACCTAAATTATGTTCTCTCATTTTCTTCTGGTGAAAAGTTTAAATGGAAAACTGTAATTACAATATCATGTTCTTTCTAATTCATAAAAAATTTGCCTAAATATTCTCTCTTAAACATATAGCAACCTTTATATGATACATTTTACTGCTTATTCTTAGTAATTATGCAATGATATATTATATATGTGTTATATAAATGAATGATTTTGCTTTTAAATTTTAGAAGACTTTACCTGTTTACATTTTCGGAATTCATTTTACTTGCTCATGTTTATAAGCCATTGTTACTGAGATAGTTCTCTGCTTTTTCCCGTTCTTACATCTCTATTTTCTCATAAAAAGGGGAGGGGGTATTTTTCTCAGCGTATTACTTGTACCATTATTTGTGCATGTGTTCACTAAATGATGAGTATTTGTGAAGTCTTTCCAGCTTGTTATTTTGACTTCAGCATTCTGATTTCCAGTTTTATACATTGTCTATATCAACATTTATCACTTCAGAGTTCTACTTTTCATAATCTTCAGTCTTCTCATGAGGATTATTTTAAAGAACAGCTACGAAGTTCACCTTTCTGTGAGTACAACTTTTTGAATGATTTAATTTTCTGCAATGATTTAATTTGTCTCATTATTTATTTTTTCACATTAAAATGTATGACATTTAACCAGGACATTTTGTGATTGCTCTCTTTTCTTAAATTGTATTTTTGGATACCCTTTCTAATTTGTGTGATATTTACAACTGTGATGGCTTCTTTTTATTATTTTCCCTATTTCTGTCTCTACAACCTTTTCTAGATCTTGTTTCTTTATCACCACTCTACATATTCTGGTTCCCTTTGATTCCATTTTGAGACCGTTTTACTTAGACTGAACTGTGTAGAAAGGAAGCTCTGCACAGTTTCTTTTCACAATTTATAGTGTCAAATCTGCTTCTAAACTTCTGTGAAGAATGTGAAGAATCTTGAACAACGACACTGAGTGAGGTCCCTGGCACTTAACTTTGACTTCACAAGCATGTGGTCTACTAGCATCTGGGGCACTGCCTTGGTGAATGCTTTCATGTCTTCACAGAGACACTGGTAATACGAGCATTTATGGCAAAACTCTACTGTTGATGTCTGTGGTGAGATCTGGCATTTTTATTACAGATCTCCTTTTATGACTTCAGATTTGTTATCTTGTTACTTTCTTGATATTTGTAGGAGAGATTCTAGAAGCATGCCATCTACAAATCTTTCCTATACACAGACTAATCTTTGTTTTACACATTTCCAGCATTCTGCCATTCATTTGCTTATTCTCCTTATATATTCCAAAGCCAATCTTTGAAGAACACAGTTTTTAATTCACTGTACTGAGGCCTGTAGAGAAGGTTGCATATTATTTGCATTGCACTGTCAGGCTTGATTGAAAGGAGTGAATTAGCCTAAGCAAGCTGACTCCAAGACAGGCTGCAAACTAGCAATTAGGAGACCGGGCCTGATTTTCCACTTCTCAGAACTGGGCAACCCTGAACCCTACCCCACCCCACTCCACCCCACTCCAGCTTGTGAAAGGACAGCTAGCTAAGGCTGTGGCCAAGAGTTCAAGAGCTACCCTTACTTGGCATGAAGCAAGAATAGTTAGTCTGAATCATAACATCACCCAGACTCCCAGAGATAGAGTCTACCAATCAAGATATAGACCACTTACCCCTCCCAAGTGTTCCTCCTTTTGGTTTTAGATCTGAATCTGCATACTTAGTCGGGGACCTTTCATCTCCATGAAATCTGGCCCGTGCATACAGGAATAAACACATTTTGATTTTGCATACCATTTGAGTCTGGGGTATCATTCTTCAGTGATTCACAGACCCTAACATGGTAATTTGAGATACTGAAATCTTTCTTGATCTTTACCTGTTTGGAACAGGGTCTAAGAACTCTGCCTGTGAGAAGTGAAACATAACATTTTGTAATTCAGATGAAAATGTGTTCTTGTGACCTTTACCAACCCAAGTGATACTCCATTCTTAGTAAAAGTACAGGAAAATTGTCATTTGATTTACATGGCTTTTGTTTCCATTGAATGTGACACTATTTGAAATCTCATCATTCTAATCTTAGATGGTCTTTTATGTCATTCTCAGGAACAATTTCTACTTAACTCTAGGGAGAGGGAATAGCCAGCATGTCTCTGTTTTGATTTTTATGAAATCAGACCTTGATATTTGTAAAATATGTGATTGAATAAATTTTAAACACTAAAAAAAAAATACCAATTATCAAATGTATTATCTTTTTATGCCTTGTATTTTTTCAGACACCTTTACATCAGTGAATTTCATTTTCTTTCTTATATTTTAATACTTTATACATGTTTAATTACTCTATTAAAATAAATAAAAACTTTATTTTCAGAAAGATACTATATTTAGTCAACAAATCACTAGGCTTTTGTTTCTCAAACTGTAGATTTTGGTGACTCAGAGAGCAATAGTCACCTCCAGGGTAGACCATTGCTTTCATGACTATCAGTGATAGTCAAATTCCCTAAAGAGCATAGCACAAATGAATCAAGAGTTACTAATCAGTTTCTTTCTTTTAAAATGAACTGCCGAGCACATATATTCTTTTTTTTCTCTTTTTTAAAAGAATTATTTATTTTATGTATGTGGGTACATTATTGCTGTCTTCAGACACACCAGAAGAGGGCATCGGATCCCATTACAGATGGTTGTGAGCCACCATATGGTTGCTGGGAACTGAAGTCAGGACCTTTGGAAGAGCAGTCAATGATCTTAACCATGGATCTATCTCTCCAGCACAAATCAGTTTCTTGTTTTCTTCAACTATATATATTTTTGACATGTGGAGGATAATTATTGATGTGACTTTTCTATTTTATTGTAGCTCTGTGAGTAACATCTCATGAGTCATTGCCATGCTCCAAACCAAAGACATGAGACTCCGTGCAATTATTTTTTGTTTTTCTTTCTTTCTTTCTTTTATGCATCAATTACATTCTATAATTTTCTTATTTTCTTTCTTTCTTTCTTTCTTTTTTTTTTTTTTGGTTTTTCAAGACAGGGTTTTTCTCTGTGTAGCCCTGGCTGTCCTGGAATTTACTCTGTAGACCAGTCTGGCCTCGAACTCAAAAATCTGCCTGTCTCTGCCTCCCAAGTGCTGGGATTAAAGGCGTGCGCCACCATTGCCTGGCACATTCTTTAATTTTCAATGGATGAATTTTTATGACTTATATTCTTTTTTATTGGATATTTTATGTATTTACATTTCAAATGTTATTCCCTTTCCTGGTTTCCCCTCTAGAACTCCCCTATCCCTTGCCTCCTCCCCCTGCTTCTATGAGGGTGTTCCCCCACCTACCCACCCACTCCTGCCCTGGCATTCCCCTACACTGGGGCATCAAGCCTTCAAAGGACCAAGGGCCTCTCTTCCTACTGATGCAAGACAATGTCAATTGTTTCTTTTCAATGCCATTCTTTCTTTTCAAGTTTTCTTGGTTACAGTTTACTGGGATACAGTGTGATATGTCAACATAGCAAAGAACTTGTGTTTGAGGAAATCACAGTCATTGGTCATTTTCTTTCCTTGTCTTTGTTTTTCCCTTAGCTTTGGTTAAATTCCATAAAATAGAGGGTAGACATCTGTGAACTACAGTCACTTTCAATGCTGTGGAAGACCAGGCCTCATCTGTTCTCTCTGATATGACTTTAGCGGTCATTATTTCAGCCCCCTTTACCCCTTTTTACCTTTCCATTCACAGCATCTGGGATTCTGCATTCATATCAACCTTGTTCCTTTTCCCAAAGCAAGAACACTAACTCATTATTTTTTCCTATGGACAGATTTATTATCCTTAACACAAATGCCTAGTAACAAATTCAACTTACTCTTGCTCTGGCTATGTCAACGTTCAACCATTATTGTTTGTGTAGAATTTTTTCTTTTTTGATAAAACAGATTGTGAAAAGAGCATGTTTTCTTCCAAACTGGTCTGTCCAATGATGACCCAAATGCTGAGTGTAGATATACTAACTTAAGGAATAAGAACTAAAGCAACAGCAAAACACACACAAGTTGATATCTATTATTTACCTACATGTAAGCAAGTGCACATGAACCTTTACTCTTCTATAGGCCTAGCCCAGCACATAAAGGATTTCCTTTAAGAAATAATAAACTGACAGATGCCAAGCACCTCATTTTATTAAACCATCACCTTCTGCTTAATCTCCTCTAAATAGCTAAAATGTTTTACAATGGCACAAGTAGCCTTCTATATAAATAAATAACATTTCATTGAAAATAATACTGGTAAAAATGGCTAATAATACTTATGGAAATATTAAATTTACATAGGAAAATTTTAAAAAGTGCTCAAATTTATGCTGGTAAAGCTCTTTTGAACTCCAAGTGTCAAGACCATGAGCAATGCAAATGTCACAACTTCACAATGATAATTTCATTTCAATATTTCAAACTTCTGTTCTATCATGTATTATTTAATCACATTTAGAGTACAAGTGTCCTCATCATCCAAAACTTATAAACATGTTGGGAGGAATATATGTGAATTTCTATTAAATTTGTAATTAAGAATAAAAGCAAATTTTAAAGAAATCTGTTTGCCAAGCCAATTCAGTAATATAAATAAAAATCTAAGTTATTTTCAAATTATCATTAGTTGGAAAGTATACTTTTTTTCATTTCATTGCAATTATTGCAATTATTGACCACTTACTTTCTCTCTATATATGTAAATACAAATTTAACTTCAAAAATTCTATTATAAATATCTATATAATATTTATAACATATAATACATGTGTATACTGCATAATATATGCATATATTATAAAAAATCTATATTATATGCTATATATTACATTCATATATGCCAGTGCACTACACACATGCCCGGTTACCACAGAAAACCAGAAGGAGGTGTTAGTCAGATCTCATGAAGTTGGTGTTACAAACAGTTGGTTTTGCTTGTTTGTTTTTGCCATTGTTTCTTTTTTTGTTTGTTTTGTTACATTGTTTTTTTCTTATTGTTTTTATGCTTAGAAATGAACCATTTTGCTTCATAAGAGCAGCAAGTGAGCATTCTGTCTAGCTCCCTCCAATATTTTGTTAAAAGTATTTTGTTTTTAATTTTTTTTTCTTTTCCTTTTCTTGGCCATACTTAGTACTAAAGCAGTGCACACATGTGTGCTTGTGTTCCCAAATTTCCCAAATATTTTTGATTGATCCCCTCTTAAACTCATATGGCATTGTCAATAATTTAAGTATTATGCTGCTGTCCACCGTAGGTTTATTTCTAGTAAAGAGTACAGATGTATCTATTAACTAAATAAATAACAGACCAGTTAATCAAAAATACATGAAGTATATATGAGCATGTTTTTCTAAGATAAGCTAAAATGTGGGATTTGGATCTAATTTTTAAAATGTTGTTACCCTGATGGTTTTCTTATATTTAGACATGAAAACTTTTTCTGAAATTGCTATTATTATGCATAAAATACAGGCTGGATATAGATGGTATTCTCATTCTTGTGAATACTGGGCTCCTTTAAAAGCTAGCATTGTCTCAGTATCCACATTGACTTTGTACCCAAGGCTACATGTTGTGTACTTTCTCCTATAACATCATTGATCAAGAAACCTGCAATCTTTCAGTAACAGACTCCCACTGAACTTTTGAATCTTAGCCAGCTTATGGTTTCACATTTAACATTGCTCACCACACAACCCTACAGATGAGACTTCATGTTTTCATTTCACTACTATCAATATAACATATTGCTTTGTAATTTCTCAATAAATATCTGTAAATTATACATTCGATGGTACTGAAAGTTCTGAAGAAGTTGTGCATTTCACAATGAGAACACCAACTTTAATTTTATTGCTTTCAGAATATAAAAAGCATTAAAATTTGATATTTTAAACTAAGGGCTAAAGGAATATCATATGTCAAAACAACATAAGAAGTTAATATTTTTCATTTTATATATTTTTTAAATAAAATGTAGACACTGAAATCACAGAAAGAATATTCTTTCTTTATTGTTTTGATTTGTTTTATTTATTTTTTTTCCAGACAGAATTTCTCTGTGTAGTCCTCGATGTCCTGGAACTTGCTTTGTACACCAGGATGTCCTTGAATGCACAGAGATCTGCCTGCCACTGCATTCCAAATTCCGGGATTAAGGGCATGTGACACCACCGCCCATCTAAAAATATTTTTGAAACCCTTGTTCATCAGTTGTAAATAGGTATTTAAAAAATATTTACAATCATAGAAATAAGTAAGATTTCAAAATTCACTTTAACATTATTATTAATGCTTCAAATAAAACTTTAACTTCAGTTTGCTGAAGATATTTAAGGATGAATAAACTTATCAAATATGAATGTGTACTTTTCCCCATCTCTTAACGTGAGCTAATAAACGCATTTAATATCTGTGATTAAAATGCATGAGTTCACTTATGATTAAGCCATCCTCGGTAATGGCTAGGTTCAAATTTTAATTATTTTAACTACTTACAACACCGTGTTTCGGTTTTATTCTTAAATTCAACTACAGATTTCAAACTGGTGAGCCAAGAGAGCTGGAAAATGAGCGGAAGGGTATCTGGCACCATCTGGTGGACGATATAATTATTTCCCTGGTCTTTTTCCATGTTGGCCTTCAAGCCTTCAAAAAAAAAAAAAAAAAAAAAAAAACATATTTTTAGTTCTCCAATTCTCATGATAAAGTGTGTTTGATTGATTACAGAAGCTGTGTGTAATTACAAATGTGATGAAATTTTATTTTCAAATAATAAATTGTGTCTATTGCTAGCAAACTACAATTTCTATAGCGCATCTAAGAGATGCAAATAGAGAATATTTCATAGCAGATGAATCTTTTGCAGTAAAACTTCTTTGCAATGTCTAGTTTTCTTCTATGAACTTTCAAAGAAGGAGTTTTTTCTTTAATTCATCAGACTTCCCACCTTTCCACCAGTATCCTGCAGATAAATTAAATCCTTTCCATAAAACTTTACGACATCGTTCATAAAAGTCTAGTCTAATTTCCCAAGTGCTTATTTACTCCTTCCTACTCACCTTTTTAAAAGAGAATTTGAAGAATCATTATATATTTTCAGGTCTGAACATTAGGACTGGCATCTTGTATAAGACAATCACAACCATATTCTGCTATAAGGAAATAGATTCTACAACTCCACAACTATGCTGATACTTGGTTCCCAACTACAGCTCTAGAATCAAAGACTCCTCCTCCAGTATAGAAAGGATAGCTTATAAAATAAGAAGTAATACTACAAACTGTGCATTTGAATGCTTTCTACTGCTATGATAAAACACCATGATCAATAGCAATGTAGAGGGAAAAGGATTGATTTCAGTTTACAATTTATACTTCAACATGAAGTAAAATCATGACAGGAACTCATGGCAGGAACCTGGAAGCCGGAACTTTAGCACAAACTTTAGAGAAATCTTGCTTACTGGCTTGCTCCTCAAGCTTGCTATGTACACTGACCATTACACAACAATCACCAATCAAGAAAATGTCCAGATTCCCCTGCAACCTCTCTTCCCACCTCCATCAGACTTGCTGAACTGGAATCATACAGAAAAAGGCCCAGCATAACTGTCCTCTGAGAGGCTCCACCCAGCAGCTGACTGAAACAGATCCAGTTACCCACAGCCATACATTGGTTTGATCTAGGGGAGTCTTATGGAATACTTAAAGGAAGAATTGAGGGCTTCAACAAGATAGGAACTCCACAGAAAGTGTAACTGTGTGAACTAATCTGTTCCCTTGGGGTTCTCAGAGTCTGAACCACCAATCAAAGACCATACATGGATTGAATCTAGTCTCTGTCCACATATGTAGCATATGTGAAGCTTGGTCTTTATGTGGATGCACAAAAACTGAAGCAAGGGCTGTCCCTAAAGCCTGTCTGTAAATATGTTCCCCTAACTGGACTTCTTTTTCTGGTCTCAGGGGGAGGGAGGAGCTTGCAGAGACTTGATGTGCTGGGGTGAGGGCCTCAACCCTCACAGGGAAGAAGGGGATGGGGTAGGGGGAGAAAGCATGTGAAGGAGAAACAGGTAAGGGGACGGGGTAATGATCTGGATGTAAAGTGAATTTTTAAGAAATTGCTCAAAGTGAAAAAACAATGTACACAAGCTTGCACACAATCTGATGGAGGAATTCTCTCAATTGAGGTTCTTTGAGGTTCTTTCCTCTTAGATAACTTTAGGTTTTGTCAAGCTAACAAAACAAACGATAAAACAACTATGTAACATTCTTTTTACTAATTCAATGTAATAGGAAAAATTTAGAGTGTGTTGTGCCTCCAGAAATATGAAGCAATTAAGTGGATATCCTGTGAGATTATTCCTTATTGCATACCCCAAAGAAACACCTAGAGAATTTACAGAAGAACATAAGTTAGAAAGTTAATCTGATCTTATGATTATCTAACTCAACCTTCTTGGTATTAGATTTCTTACTTTGATTTTGTAATTCTTTTTAGTTTGTTCTCTCTCTCTCTCTCTCTCTCTCTCTCTCTCTCTCTCTCTGTGTATGTGTGTGTGTGTGTGTGTGTGTGTGTGTGTGTGTGTCTGTGCATCTCTCTGTGTCTGTGTTCTGTGTCTCTGTCTCTTCCTCTCTGACTGCTCTCTGAAATCACTTCTCTTTCCTGTCTGCACTTGTGAGAGTTTGGGAGTTTGGCACATCCTATCTGTGACTCATTCTGTCAAATCTTACTCTGATTCCTCACTTTGTCTTTCCCTCAATAAGACATCACTTTCAAACATAACTGTTTCCTTCTACGAACTAACCTTACCTTCATTGTTAGGGATTAAAGATGTATACTAAATGCATCTCTTTATTCCAGCCAGAGGGATTAAAAGATCACACTGACCTGAAAGTTCTTTGTATGTGATCCTTTGCCAGAGCAGCTATGTTACTGGATTAAAATTCCTCTACAATATGATCCTTACTATTAGTAATTAAAGTTGGAATAAAGAGCTTTTAGTTTACTGTACCGGACTACCAAATTAACAAATTTTTTATGAGAAGTTGTTATCATGGAAGCTATTAAACTTTGTGTAGTAATTCTTTATCAGCAAATTCTGACATTGTCCAAAGACACAAATATAGTATTTGTCTATTTTGCGGACAGAGAATGCTCACAAAATTCTGTGACAGGTAAATCATCAAATTTTAGTAGTTTAACAAACATAGGTTTGTTTTGTTTATCTGGACAACAAAATTTAGATAGAAAAATCTGAATAACTTAAAATATTAAGAGAGCAATATACATAATGCAGAGGAAATGGAGATAAAAGAAGAAGCTGCAGAGAGAGAGAGAGAGAGAGAGAGAGAGAGAGAGAGAGAGAGAGAGCAGAAGGAGCAGGCAGGCTTCTCCTTAACATGGACAGAATAGGTCTTTTCTTAATAGCAAGGCTGGCTTAGCCTTACTAAAAAGAACAAAGCTTTCTTCTTACAGACATGGTTTTAAACCATTTAGCAATAAAAGGGTAGAAGCTTTTCTTGCCCTATGTAATGACAATTGAAGCTAGTTTTTCATACAGAATGAATGAGTTCTTTCTGTACTAGCTTTTGGTCATTTATTCCATAAATTTATTAAGTAAGGATGTGTGTGTGTGTGTGTGTGTGTGTGTGTGTGTGTGTGTGTGTGTGTGTGTGTAAGTATGTAATTATGAGATAACATGTAAGCTGGGCCTAGCTAGTTCAAATGGAGATTTATGAATGTGTATGCAGTGAATCTGTATTTGAATTGATGAGAGCTTAATCTATATTTGCATGTGTATTTGCTTGTGCAAAAGTTTTTCCTTCTGCTAGCGTGACTTTCTTCTCCTAGTTCAATAGATGTTTATTGCTCCAATCTTCCCATAAGCCTGACAAGCAAGAGGCCTCTGGACAAGAGAGGAAGAAAGTCTCTGTCAATTAATCCTTTACTTAATCCCCTGCTGTTTGAAATGCCAGGTGCTAAATGCCAGAGAATGTTGGTTCTGGCCCAAAAAGGAACTCAGGCAGGTCAGCTACAGTAGCAAAGTGACTTAGACTTAGGATAGGCAAATGTATTATTATTAAACAGCAACCCTAAATATCTTGTAAGACCAATTCTTATCCTCACCAACGCTCTTTCCATTAGCTTATCTGTAAGAAAGAACGAAGAAAGAACAGCCAAGATACAGCCCTAGGCACATTTAAATACATGTAATAATTATTGATTTAAAGATGAGGAAATATCATCCTGAGCGAGGTAACTCAGTCACAAAAGAAGGAACATGGTATGTACTCACTGATAAGCGGATATTAGCCCAAAAGTTCAGAATGCCCAAGTTTCACTTAACAGAAACCCCTGGACTGAGAGTGAGGTCCCAGATGGAGGAGTTGGAGAAAGGTCTGAAGGAGCTGAGGGAGTTTGCATCCCCATGGAGGGGGCCTGACAACTCCCTCCCCCGGTCTTCCTGGAGTTTTGACCACCAACCAAAGAATACACATCTATGGACCCATGGTTCGGACCACATATGTGGCAAAGGATGACCTCGATGGTCATCAGGGAGAGAGGAGAGGCCCTTGGGCCTGAGGGTGTTAGAGGCCCCAGTAAAGGGGAATGTCAAGGTGGGAATATGGGGATGGGTGGGCGGGTGGTTGGGAGGTGGAATTCCTTCATAGAGGAGGGGATGGGGAGGGGAAAGGGGGTTTCCAAAGAGGAGACCCAGAAAAGGGGAAACATTGGAAATGTAAATAAAGTATCAAAAATAAAAAAAAATATATAAAAATATAAAAAAAAAAGATGAGGTATATGAAAAAAGCTCTGCCATATATTAGTTCAACATTTCTAGACATTTTTCCATCTTAGTCAAGTCGACTGATGGGATGAACACATGAGTTCCAGATTCATTTTATCATAAAAGACATTTTTTCAGAAGTGAAGCTCATATAACATTGCATAAAAGTTTTCATGTATGGGTTGTATAAACCAGTAACCTCAAACTAATATCAATGGTTATAATAAATGTGAGCTTTTTAAATTAATAGCTTCAAGTTATTGCATAAAGATATCAAGTGTTTTCTTTATATTATTACATCAATGAGAAAATTTTGGAGATGTATGTATAGCAATGTTTCTTTTTTTTTTTTTTTAATTAATGGCTAGGGAAAAGAAGAGATAGCAAATAGAAACTCTCACTTGTTAATTGTCTAACCTGGTGTACCTAACAAGTCATTTTCCAATGGCAATATTAGTTCAAACTTATGGGATTTGGGTATTTAGAATTCTATGCTGCAGGAATTATTTTTAAGGAGTTCAGCAGTGGAAAAACACAGATTGATAATGTTCCTTAAAAATTTGATAGTTTTTGAAAATTGTTAATGTTACTTTGATAGAAAAGAAACCTTTCATTTCTGAGTTGAATGGGACATGGAAAATGTTTCTTTACCGTAGCTGGTTTTTTGAGTTGCTCATATATCACAGACTATAACATAGCAGGAGAAAATCAATTCCCTGGGTACACGTATTAAGGATAAAAGCAATTCCTTTAATTTTACCCATTACTCTTTTACTGTCCTAACGTTTGGGCTAACTATGTCAGCTATTTTTGAAGTGATAAATGAGAGGACTATTATAGAACTAATATTCGAATAAAATAATGAGAAGTATAAATTTGAAGGTTTTAAAATATTCAGTTTTCTCTAAAATATGGGATTAACGTACATTTTCTGTTTGTTTGTATATAAATTTCACGAACATTCTCCAATTGTTAACAGAAAGATAGATGTGCACATAACTTTACAATCAACATAGATTGTTGTTAGCTCCCAAAATGGAGCTGCACCTTCTCAATCCTCCTGCGTCCTATGGCTGACTATTGCTGTAGTTATAGATGTTAGTAAACAGATTGAGATCACTGTCACTATATCGCTGTTAGTGCCATGCCACTGATATTTCTGTGGAAAGACATTTGAAAAGCTTATGTTAGTTTTTGATTTTTATTTTTTTTTCTCCCTTCCCTTTTTTCCCTCTAAGCCCTCCCACCTCTCCCTTCCTACTCTCCTTCAAATTCATGCCTCTTCTTTCATTGTTATTGTTATAGTATTGACATCATTTATATAATCACACTTCAAAAATCTCACATTTAAAACATTTTCAGTACTAAATTATGACTGGTGATTTCTCGGGTCCTTCAGTTTCACAATATGTTTAGGAACATAGTGATCAAAATAGCTTTTAAATATGTTTTTATTGTTCATGTTTAGAAATGCAATCTATATCTTCTTCTTAATTACTTTCAAAAGTATGTTATCACTTAGAATGAGTTTTCCATCTTGTTTATAACACTAAAAATCAGATTGTTATTTCATATCAGCAAATTATCTAACAGAATAAGAACAAAATTAGATAGTTGGAAAGGTGGTAAGCAATCCTTTTACATTGTTTGTGAGATTTCATTCATTTTAAAGTTTTTGCTTTATTCTTATCTCATAATATATCCTGCCTGTAGCACCCCCTCCCTCCTCTGCTCCCAGTCCCTTATCTACCTTCTCTCTCCCCTGATAAATTCCTCCTCCATTTTCCTTCAGAAAAGAGTGTGCTCCCCAGTCATATAAGCCAAATTCATCATTACAAGATGCAATAGAAGTAGATAGACACCCTCATATCAAGGCCAGACAAGGCAACCGAGTAGAAGGAAAAATGTCCTATGAGCAGGCAGACTAGACAGAAATACTCCACTCAGAATGTAGGAGTCCAACAAAATCCCCAAGCTAAGAACCACAGCGTGTATGCAGAGGGCCTGGTGCAGGCCAATGCAAGCTGGGTGTTGAGGGATCTGGTGATGCGGGCGGGGGGGGGTTGGCGAAGAGAGAGAGAGTATGGAGAGAAAGGATTGGAATTGGTAACAGTGAGCCAGCGGCATATTCAAAACTAGATATAAATTTAAACAAGCTTGAAGAGTAAAACTATTTTCAAATGTAGATTAACACAGACAATCTAGTAATATAATAACACTACATTTTCATACTAACGATAAGAGCAGCAATCATTCAGTGGTGTCTTTTACCTTTTTTGAATTACGGACTTAGCCAACTTGACTTCAAATTTATTAAAAAAAAATATGTCTTTGTATCTCATATGGAATATAGTCACAGTGGAAACTTACGTTTCTGAGCAATGAATATTTAGTCTTTATAACATGCCTGAATTAAAAATTGATTTGTTTTGATATTATATTATTTAAATATTTTCAAGTTTTCTTTCTTACTGGTTTCATCCAGACTATAAGCCCATGAAATGGAAGTGCATGTGCAGGAGGAGATGGACCATGCAGCGGCATTTGCCAGTCAGATGCAGTAAGAGGACAGCTTCATTTTAGCTCCCTGACAGCCTCTCTCTGCTCTCCCAATGTCATGCTTACTCTCCTTAAATTTGTTAGAAAAGTCACTCTACACATACTTTCTACACAAAACCAGATCAATAACTGTCCTTAATGCTAACATCAGAAGGCCGTGGTAAGACAGTCACCATGACTTTATTGTCAGTCTATAGTGAGTCCCTGACTCAATATATTTAATTAGTTAAGTAATTAAACAATAGCAATGATTGATCTTTATGATTTTTTCAAAAGTTCTCTAGTATTTGTTTCAGATAAAAGAGAATTAATCCCATGATGAAAAGTTCAGCACTAAATCAGCAACAACAGTGAGATTATCTTTTCCCATTATGCCACTGTGTCTTGTACCAATATTCTGTTGGCATTTTCATTTTATTATTGTTGGTCTTATTGTTCTTATTAATTATTGTGGTTTTCTTTCTTTGAAGTTTTAGGAAACAAAAGCCAACCTTTTCTTCATAATCTGCTAATAGGTAGTTATAAAATTGGTGTAATACATTGCTATGACTAAGCAGACCAAACCACTGAAAAACAAAAATGTGCAATAAAATGTGATAATATAATTGATAGCAATATGACAGGTGATTTTAATGTATTTTAAGAGAAAAATATATAAAAGAAGGAAAGAAGGAAATGAGAGAGATGAAAGGGAGTGTAGTGATATTTTCACACCCTGCATCTGATTTTAGATGCTTTCCTCTAACAGTTATTTTTTAATCATATCTTACATCCACAAGTGTCTCTGTGCTTTTTGACTATTCTTGGCTCAAAGTTCATATATTGCATCAGAGTTCCAGAAAACCCTGTATATTTCACTGCATCAGGTTTGGTCTTTAGGAAAAGCCTCATCAAAAATACTGTTCTCATGATTAAAATTCTAACCTTGATTCAGTGAGCAGACATAATCACCTTTATTACATATGCACTGAGAATTTGATGTCATTTGCTTAATCAATCTAAAAAACAAATCTCAGGTGTGAATCTTCAAAAGTCATTATAATCTAACCAATGTGTAAAGCACATTATATCTTTTCTTATATTTGTATGAATGCCCTGTTACTTTTCTAAATTCAAATTAAGTTATCAAGCCTTCACTGGATATCAACAAGCCTCAGCAAAGCAAGTTACAGTAAGATGAGGCAAGTCTACTATTGAGGCTTAAATATGCATTCCAGGAGGGAAAAGGGGTCCCAAAAGCAGGTAAGTGTCAGAAACAAGACACTATTACTTTTGTTGTGAGTCCCACATGAACACTAAGCTAAATATCCTTTACATATGTGCAGAGGGCCAAAGTCAGTCCCCTGCAGGCTCTCTGATTCAGTCTCTGTGAGACTCTATGGGCCCAGATTCATTTTTCCTAACCTCTGTATAATGTTTGGCTATGAGCCTCTGCATCTGTTGGGTAAAGACTCTCTGAGGATGGTTCTGCTAGTCTCTTGTGTGCAAGCATAGCAGACTGTCGTTAACAGTGTTAAGGGTGGGTTTCCCCTCTTGGCATGGGGTTCAAGCTGGACCAGTCATTGGTTGGCTGTTTCCTCACTCTCTGTTCCACCTGCTCCGAACTCCTACACATTTTGTAGGCAGAAGAAAGTGTAGGTCGAAGGTTTTGTGACTGGGGTGGTATCACAATCCTTCCTTTGAAATTGTGCTTGATTACAGGGCAGGCTCCATGTCACCCATTGCTGAGGGTCTTAGATATAGTCACTTTCATAGATTCCTGGGAATTTGTATCGTCCTAGGCTTCTAGCTTATTTCAGAGATGCCCCTGCCATTCTAGTAGTCACTCCCAGACTCCTCTTCCTCCATGCTCAGCGCACCTGACATCCTCTGTTCCCATCCCCACCCCACCCCCAAATTTGTCTTGTCCACTCCCCACATCTACACAGGGTATCTATTCTATTTCCCATATTTAATGAGATTCACACAGCTTCCACTTGAGTCTTCCTTGGTACTTAGCTTCTCTGGGTCTGTGGATTGTAGTATGTTATCCTTTACTTTACAGCTAATATCCACTTCTAAGTGAGTACACATCAGACTTGCTTTTCCTTCGGTGTTAAGTCACTCAGGACATCTTTTTTTTTTTTTTTTTTTTAAGTTTCTGCAAATTTCATGTCATTGTTTTTTCTTGTTGGTTTTGTTTTTGGTTTTTGTTTGTTTGTTTGTCTTTTACAGCTTAGTCATACACCATTATATAAATAGTCTACGTTTTCTTTACCCATTCTTCAGTTGTGAGACATTTAGATTTTTTTTCTAGTTTCTGGCTATTGCAAATAAAGAAGTTATGAACATAATTGGGCAAGTTTCTTTGTGGTATGATGAACTGTCTCTTGGGAATATGATCAGGAGTGGTTCAGCTGGATCTTGAAGTAGATCAATTCATGATTTTCTGAGAAACTAACAAATTGATGTACAGAGACGATGTACCCACTTGCACTCCCACAAGCAATGGAGGAGTGTTCCCTTTGCTCCACAACCTCACTAACTTATGGCTTTCCATATAAAACTGAGTATTGTTCTTTCAAGGTCTGTAAAGAATTGCATTGTAATTTTCAGGAAATTGTGTTGAAGATTGCTATTTTTACTATGTTAACCCTATTGATTTATAACCATGGGAGATTTTGATGACTTCTTCAATTCCTCTTTCAAAGACATGGAATTTTTATCATATGTGTTGTTCTCTTGCTTTGTTAAAGTTACCCCAAGATATATTACTTGTAGCTATTGTGAAGTATTATTTCTCTTATTTCTCTTTCATCCTTCTTTTATAATTTTGTATCCAGCTATTGTGCTTTAGGTTTTTATTGATGTAGATATTTTTTGGTTGAATTTTTGAGACCACTTATGTATATATATTATTAACATATCATCTGTGAATAGCAATGCTTTGACTTCTTCCTTCCCATTTTTATTCCCTTCACCTTCGTTGTTCCCCTTTCATTTTCTTATTGATTTAGCTAAAACTTCAAATAATATATTAAATAGATACAGATATAGTAGATATCTTGTACCTGATTTTAGTAGAATTTCTTTAACTTTCTCTCAATTTTGTGATATTGACTATAAGCTTGCTATATATTGTCTTTATTATGTTTAGGTATGTGTATTAATTATATCCCTGATCTCTCCAACACACTTATCCTCTCACACTACAAAAAAAAATTCTATCTTCAGAAGACCCCACAATTTACATCAATTTATTGACATGTGATGGTTAGTAAGTAATGAAAGAAAAATGAAGGAGACAGATCTCAATTCATTGCTTCAGATACTTGTTCCCACCAATGAAAGGCTTCAGAGATGATAAGCAGAAACTAGCAGTGAGGAAAGCAGGAAGAATTAGTAAAAGATGCCCTTGTAAGGGAGTGGAGGCCCCTAGAGAAAAGGTGACAACGCAAGGCTGTACTTGGTAGGCTTTGACTAATTTTATGGGATTTTTAACAAATTACACAGGATGTTTGTTTATTTAGTTGTGTTTGTGTGTACTAGGACAGTTTGCCAACAGGTATTTTATATATTTTGTATACCTGAGTGTACACTAAAACTGACAGTGTTTATACTTGTGTCTGATTCACCCATCACTTCAAAGTCTAGTAGGTTGGTAGATAGTAGTTAGACTCACATGTAGATACTAGTTTCTGCTTATCATGGAAATTATGTTTTTGCTTTATTGGGAATTTCACCTGCTTATTGAATGCCTATAAGCCATTATTTCTTTTCTCCTCTTCAGTTTGCTAATGTTCTTTTATTTATTCCAACAACACTTAAAATTTTAAACCCCAAATATCCTGATAATCAAACCAAATCATTTCACCTATGAACACCTATAAATTAAGCAGTGAAAACTGAACCTACTAAGAAAGGTCAGTGCTATAGGTTTATAACCCCTGATATTCTGAATTCTGATCCAGGAGGATTATAAGTCCAAATTCTATCTGGGCAGTAAAGCTAATCCAAGGTCAGTCTGCTCTCTTTAGTGAAGTTCCATGTCAGTGTGAAAAAGTTTTAAAAATGATTATGTGAAGCAATGTAATTTGTGCTCTTTTCTTTAATGATTTTGGCACTTGTATCTCTCTCTCTGTTTCTCTCTATGTCTGTCTATCTATCTATCTATCTATCTATCTATCTATCTATCTATCTATCTATCTATCTAACCTGTAAGCCCATTTAGTTTTTTAAATTCAAACACATAATACACACACACACACACACACACACACACACACACACACACACACACACAAATATACACACCATCTATGGTTTTATATTTATGGCTGATCATTTGATAAAGTATAACCAGTTATCCTGGCAAAAATCCAGTCAATTCTGGGAAAGATTGACTCTTCCCTTCTCAGCAGCCATCTGTTTCTTATAACTCTGTATCTATAAATGGGGCCTTGTGAAATTTTCTCATGTACATTGGCATGTCAACTGCTATTGCCATGCACTGTTGGGGTGTTACAGATAAGATGTACTAGCACATTGGGTTTAAAATAATAATAATAATAAAAAATTCAAAATGTTTACTTGATATATATTGAAATTTGTGTTTATATTTAATTTCTTATGTTAAAAACTTCAAGTATTGAATTTTCTACAAACAAAAGAAAAGCGTGCATTTCATATAATATTACACATACTTGGAGTAATTATTAAGTTTTTTTAAATAAGAAATACTAAATATTTAATTTAAAAAACAAAACATTTTTGTTTGTTTCTATGAGTTGAAAATCAATTTTAAGAATGATTAAATAATTATAGATACATACTCTACTTGTTCTACAATAAGACTTAGAAATATTTTAATCTTCACTTATATTCTGGTCTATTCAACTAGCAACTGCATACACTGTAAATTACTGATGAATAGAAATGTTCAGTTCGGTCCTCTGGAGCATCGCATGTGGAAGTTAAGAAAATTCATTGAAATGTTATGAAATACCAAAGCATATGTTAGGAAGAAATCATCTTAACCTATCTAAAGAAAATATAATACACTGCCCACGGTCAATTAAATTTGATAGATATGTTTTGGTCGGCTTCATGTAGCATGGCCCTCAGAGGACTTGTAGTTATTCATGCACAAACTCTATTTCCTTCACTTATCAGATGTACAGCCTTGCATATGACTTGACTTTACTGAGATGAAGTGTCTCAACTTGCTCAGTCACAACAATATTTACCTACTGAGAAAATTAAATAGTTCTAGGCAGTGAATTTAGAAGAATATCTAGTATCATGGCTTTTATAGAGCAAGTAGTAAAACTTTACCCACTTTCCTTGTTTGTCTCATGTTTCCAAGATACTTACCATTGTTTTGCTATAACACAGTTTCTTTGAACAAGGATAGTGCCTATACAATTGCCTTGCTGTCTGTTGTCATGGTTCACAGTATTTTTCATGTAAACACAATGTGTCATGCACAGTGTAAGAATATTGCACAGAGAGGTCAGAGACATAAAATGCACAGCATGTTATGAAGGTGATATCTATGTCCGGTTTTTTCTTTTAATAATTGAATAAATTTTACTTTGACATTAAGTACTTTTGCCATTTCCTATGGGCAAGAACAAAACTGGACTTAGGTGAATTCAGCATCCAGGCATTTGCTTTTGGCTGTGGCATGTTGATTGCTGCTTAAGACTCTGCTCCTTCTGTATTTTACAAACTTGACCTTTTCCCTGAAATGTCTCTCCTATTGACAGGTGTCTGAATGAATTTTTATAAGGTTGAAACTCTTAACTCTTCCTCAGTAGATATTGATGTTTAATCTCCTTGAAATATAGGGGGCTCAGAGACCAAGTAGAAATATGTTTATGTTTATTACCCTCTAAAAAAGTGGTTCTTAACATGTGGGTCATCATCCCTTGGAGATTGCACATCAGATTTATAACAATAGCTATGCACATTTTGATTCATGCCAGTAACTAATTTTAGCATTATACAGTAGCAATAAAATAATTTTATGGTTGCAAGTCACTAAAACATGAAGGTATGTATTAAAGGGATGCAGCACTCTGAATGTTGACAACCTCTGCTCTAAAGTATCTTATCTAATGAAATTAATCATGGAAATGATCAGTTGATAGCTTGAAGGGCCAGCCAGCCTAAAGAAAGGGAGAAAATTTCTCTGAGTTAAGGTTTTGTGCTTATGGTATACATTATATCCCAGTACAGTCCAGAATAATATATATTGAATTACAAATTTTAACCCTGATGGGTATAAACTGAGAACTTTTTTTTTTTTAAACTTGACACTGGAATATTAGGTTTCTAATGTTTAAAGTGTTTCCAAAATATTTTTTAAATATTTTCAGTATCTAAGCTACATTATTTGATTCCATATTTTTAATGAATACCTAAACAAAATAATTTAAAAACATATAACAGCTGTAGTATAAAAACCACAGCTGGTTACAATGCACATATCAACAGATCTAGGCAATCCTAGCTTCAGTGAATGCATCTATATCACAGTTTCTGCATTTATAGCTCAGGTAACATCATGGAGGGGAGGCTAGAAAGAATATAAATATAAATCCAGGATAAAAGGGAGACTCCTGTGAAATGCTCTGTCTTAGACATGGCCACATAAACAAGACCAAAATATAGGCAGTATCATTAGACTTGTTGATGTGGAAGGGCAAAAGCTTCATGGGATTCTAGCCCTAGACAAAGAACTACAGGTAATTATTGACTACTGGGAGAAGGAGAATAAACCTTTCTCATGAATGACCTTGCATACTGATTGTCCAATGCAGAGAGGAAGCCATTAAACAATATACAACAGCAATAGAAACTTATTCAATTATCTGGGTGAATATGCATATGTATATACATTCATTTATGAGAGAAAACATATTTGTGAGTACTCATAAACACATAAGTAACAAATGACACATAAGTAAGGAAAATAAAAGATGCTATCATATCATAAAATAAAAGCAATTCAGACAGCATAAAGTTATAGGGGAATCTACAAACACAGGAAGAGTAAAATAAATGACAAGGTACTAGAAATAGTTGTCAAAATTGACGTCTAAATAAGTAAGTATTCTGTGTTGTGATAGATGCAAATTGTAGCTTTTATTCAATAGGTTCAAATGGAAACCATGAAATATTAGATAATTTCAAAATGGTTTTCACTAGGTTTTATATATATATATATATATATATATATATATATATATATATACATATATATATATGTATATATATATATGTGTGTGTGTGTGTGTATATATATACACACATATATATATTTCATCAAAACTACATAATTTAATCATCATCATTTATGTAGCAAAAATATAAAATTTTCTAAGAATCAGTTGTTTAAAACTTTACTAAAAGTTCAAATATCTGCTAATACTTGAGATCTCCTTTCCATCATTTTTAATACTAGATGTAATCGATACTTAGATTTACTTTGTCTAAATGGTATTGAATTTTGGTTGTTTATCTCTCCCACCTGGATAGGATAAGCTCCAGAGCATAGGGTATAGTATATTTACACTACACAGGAACTTGAGCATAATTAACTTATTTTCAGAAAATAAGTAATAAAAGAGAAGCTCATTTAGAGACTAGTCCTGCTAAACTTAATCCAATTTGAGTATGTATCTAAAGCAGATAATAATTAAGGAAAGAAACAACAACATTATTTTGTTGGTACCCCAGATCTGAATAATCTTCAAAATGCATACTTTGAGTTTATTACATATGATCTTTGGTATGTACCTTTTACAGTTTCTACAACCCTAAATACATTTTGCAAAAGCAGTTGAAGTTAGTCATCTGTTGCTGAAGCTTATTTAACCAATTTAAAAATTACAATTCTATCAGAGTTCTACAAAGTAAACAGTATTAGCCATTTTCTTGACCTAAGTGAGAAAGGAGAAAGCATCCTTTGCTCATAAACATTCACTGGTCTTGGATAAGTGTCTTAAATAGAGCGGGAAGTATCTATAAAATGCTAAAGATTAATCAGTAAGAAGTGAAAACTTTCAGTTATTAATTGAATGAGCTTATGAATTGATAATGTAAACCGGTGTATGTATATCCATCCCATCTAACTCGATTTTTATAACTTTGCAGAAGTATGTCTTGAACAGCAATTTCTATGTTGCAGTGCAGATAAGTAGGGACACCATGTACTCATCATCTTCGGTTTGTGGTTTCCTGTTGTGTCATTCATTTCAAATATTATTCCATACTCATTTTCTTCTCCTTATGTGTACTATGGTCCTTAAATAGTGTAAACGGATATTACTTTAAGAGAGTGTCAAGGAAATGTGTTTTACAGCAAGATTTATCATTCTTTTCATATTGCTGTTGTAAAAAACTGTTATATACATAGTGGCTTAAAACATGTTTTTATTCACAGGTTTTGTTTGTTTGTTTTCTTTCGTTTTGTGGTTTTTTTTTTTTTTTTTTTTTTTTGACAGGGTTTCTTTGTGTAGCCCTGGCTGTCCTGGAACTCACTCTGTAGACCAGACTGGCCTCAAACTCAGAAATCCACCTATCTCTGCCTCCCAAGTGCTGGAATTAAAGGTGTGTGCCACCACTGCCTGGCTTATTCACAGTTTTATAGACCAGAAATCTAAACATATAACAGGGCTATGTTGACTTATAGAGGAAGAAGAGTATGTGCTTGCCTAGAATTTACATCTTCTAAAATTGCCTATATTTCAGGAAGTTTTATCCCACTTTCACATAATTCTTACCTTCTTATACATTTAGGGCAGTTTCTATAACACAAGGATACTTATAATTAAACTGACAGTACTTGGGATGAGTCAGGATAGTCTATCTCAAGATGCTTTAAGTTGCTCTTGTGAGGAAGATCCTTTAATTAGTTACAGGTCTGGAGCTTGAATCAATGCCCTTATTTAAATTGCTAAAAGTTTGGTCTTTTAGAATCCACAAATGATATAACACAAGTTCATCTTTAGCATTGACATAATTATTTTCTAATAATATGTTCACAAAAAGCCAGGATAGAAGTACAAATGCATTTATTATGAAGTTAAATCAAACACATATTTTCTACTTAATTATCACTTTCCACATGCCTAACTGATACAGAAATTTCTAGAAACAGTTTGGGAGCTAACTTATGACTTTGAGAGGTATTGTGATGGGAAATGACTGGTTTTTGATGCTCTTCATGTCTCCAAATAAGAAACCAGGTAAAATTACTCTCAAACATCTACTTCTCAATTGAGACAGAACTCTTTTCTATAAATCACGTAATAAAATATTTCCAAGATCTAAATCTATGGTGAAATAAATTTAGAAACTATAAATTCCTATGATATTCCTTGATATCCTAAGTATGGATGCTAAGTACTTTTATGTCAGTGCGATACAAGCTAAACTCATAGAGACTAGGAATCTTCAACTGAAGACATGATCTCATCATAATCTCAGTAATAGAAACTGTAACTAATTCAATCAAATATTTAGTCTCATTATATATTTATATGTGTTATCTAGATTGTCCATTATCACTTGCATATCAGATAATATCTACACTTGTTCAGGCATGTTTTTGAAAGTTTAAAATAAATGGCTATTACTTTTAGAAGTGAGCCAGAATAATTACTGATCTTTGTTAAATTATTTCTCTAGCTTATCATTCCAGAATGTACCTTTTTCTTTATAGGGTAATCAAGATATTCTGCATGATTCACCTTCCAAATTTAATGAAGGTATTTTCATTCATATCTTGGAATCTGAAAATAAAATGAGGTATTATCAGAATATTTCTAAGTTAATTATATCATTATGTTCAATTGCTTTCTGCCTATAAATATTATCATAAATTTCCTTGAAAAATGATTACTATAATCTGAAAAACAATTCTGTCAATTTTCCATCAAGTTCTAGTCTAGTATTTATGATGTGTTAATTTTTCTGTCTTTGATATGTAAGAAACATATTTTTTTCATTTTTCAAATTTGCTTCTCAAGGACTATCTTCAGTTAAAGACAAAATAAATGAGTTCAAACATTACCAAAAGAAATTTAATTGAGGTCTTTTTGTTCAGCCAATACAAAATTAATGTTCACTCTACATTTTATAATCAAAATGTAATAGTCTGTGTAGCAGTTCAATTTAATAGCAAAGAAGCAGGCAATATAAGTTATAAAAATTAATTAATCACTTGCTGAGTTAATGAGCTAAAGTTTCAATTTTGTAAAAAGAATTAATATTTGAGTATATACTTTACTAAAAGAAGTATACCAATTATTTCCCAAGTTAAATAATGATCAAATAACATGTTTTCTTAAGGAAAAAAAGTCCGTTTATTCTTAAAGAATTCTTTACAAAGTATTTGGATTATGTCAACCTCTTCTCACAACTATTTCTGGAAAATTGTCTGTCTTCGGGCCTCACTGCTGTGAACAGGCACCATGAACAAGGTAACTCTTTATTATTATTATTATCTTTAATCAGTTTTTACAGTCCTTATCCCCTCCCGTTCTGGCCTCCAACAGTTCCTCATCCCAGTCCTCCTCCTCTACCCCCTCCCCCAATTCCTCAGGCCTCCCCATTCCCTGAGGCCTCAAGTCTTTGAAGGGTTAGATGCATCTTCTCCCATTGAGGCTAGACCCGGCAGTCCTCTGCTGTGTATGTGTTGAGGGCCTAGGCCAGCTAATGTATGCTGTCTTGTTGGTGGCTTAGTGTCTCAGAGATCTCAGGGGTCTGGGTTAGTTGAGACTGCTGATCTTTCTATAGGGTCGTTCTCCTTTTCAACTTCATTCAGCCTTTCCCTAATTCAACCACAGGGGTCCCCAACTTCAGACCATTGATTGGGTGTAAGTATCTGCTTCTGTCTTAGTCAGCTGCTTGTTGGTCCTCTCGGAGGGCAGAAATACTAGGCTACTGTTTGTAAATACATCATAAAATCAGTAATAGTGTCAGGCCTTGGAGCCTCCCCTTGAAATGGGGTCCAATTTGGGACAGTCACTGGACCTCCTTTCACTCAATTTCTTCTCCCTTTTTGTCCCTGCAGTTTTTTTAGACGTAACAATTCTAGGTCAGAGTTTTTGACTGTGGCGTGGCAACCCCATCCCTCAACTTGATACCCTGTCTTTCTACTGGAGGTGGACTCTACAAGTTCCCTTTCCCCACTGTAGGGCATTTCATCTAAGGACCCTCCCTTTGAGTCTTGAGATTTTCTCATCTCCCAGGTCTCTGGTACATTGTATAGTGTTCATTAATTCTCCATTTAAACACACACATATATGCACAAAATATTACATTATATATGTGTATATATATGTGTGTATATATATATATATATTTTTAAAGTAGTAGATTTTCATATGACTTTTTCAAAAATGCTTTAATATTATAGATTTTAGTGGACAGGTATTGTTCCAGACTATACTGTCTTCAATTCTCTTCTGAAGATTAATTTCAGGTGTTGCCTAATTTATTTCTCAAAGACAACTATTTTCATTATTAAGTTACAAAAAGTGACACAACATGGACAAATGTAATAGAGTAATTGCTTAATAACTTGTAAGATACTTAAAAATTAATACATTTAAACAAAATAAACAAAAATGAAATGTCAAAGCTTTTCTTTGTCTTAAGACATTCTAGCAACATTGTATTTTTTATTTCATTTGATGACACTAAATGATTAAAATGATCTTTCATTTTAACATGTTATTACATTTATAAATCCCTTTAGACAAACAAAATAAGTTAGCTAATATTGAAATGTATCATTTTTCTAAAAGTATTGGTAAAAGATACATACAGTATCTACCTTCTTACACTATATTAATTTTTTTCCTATTGCTATGGCAAAACACCATGACCAAGGCAACTTTTAACAGATAGTGTTTAACTGTGCTTTTGTATCTAGAGGATCAGAATGCGTGATGACAGAGCAAAGCTTCATTAAGGGATTTGTAGGCTGTCTTAGTCAGGGCTTCTATTCCTGCACAAACATCATGACAAAGATGCAAATTCAGGAGGAAAGGGTTTATTCAACTTACACTTCCATGCTGCTGTTCATCACTAAAGGAACTTAGGACTGGAACACAAGCAGGTCAGGAAGCAGTAGCTGATGCAAAGGCTATGGAGGGATGTAACTTACTGGCTTGCTTACTTCTCCTGGCTTGCTCAGCCTGCTTTCTTATAGAGCCCAAGACTACCAGCCCACAGATGGCACCACCCACAAGGTGCCTTCCACACTTGATCGCTAACTGTGAAAATGCCTTACAGCTGGATCTCATGGAGGCATTTTCTCAACTGAAGCTCCTTTCTTTGTTATAACTCCAGCTTGTGTCAATTTGACACACAAAACTAGCCAGTACGTAGGCTGTGATTCATATTTCTGCATCTAAAGTCAAATATTTGAAATATTAATGCTTTAAGCAGGGAGGACTTTGCCATTTCCCTGAGCCAGATCCAGGGTAGTCTTTGCCATACTCCATAGTTCTGAGGTCTTGGTGTCACTAGCATTGCCATGCTCATGTCAATGCATATTTTCTCAGTAACTCATCAACAACTACCACATATGTATTAACTGATTTATTCTGTACAATGTGTATAGCATTTGAAAAAGTGTCAAATTGGTCATTGAAGAAGTTCATTTCTTCAGTCCAATAATAATATTATGAGTTTTAAATCTCTTCAAATTTAAAAACCTTCATTGTTATCTACAATTTTATTTGTAACCTTCATCATAAACAAAAGTGTTTTTATATATTTATTTTTATTGGGGTTTAGAGTTGATTTCCTGGTTTGGAATATATTTCATATGCCTATTAGATATAATACAATAAAATTTGTCTTCTATCTCAAGCTTGTTAAGGGGTAAGTTATGGAAGAATAATGAACTCTATTGAGTGTTGCTTCAGTTTCCTGTGGTAAATCATTACTATATAAGTGGCTTTTGAGATGAGAAGTTTACTATAAAAGTTATTATATAGATTTATTTATTATTTAAAATGCATCTGGTAAAACTTAGAAACATTATATTTTGCATGTTCTGCAATGTTTCAGTTTTTATTGTAATATCAGTAATTCATTTTATTATACTAAATCCTCATGATATTCTTTCTATGGTCTTAGATTAATATGGAAATATAAAGGATACTTATCAGCTAAACAGAAATGGAGAAGTTAAACTTTTCAGATTATTTTTGTTTTAATTTCAAAAGGGAAATGGATATGTAAGGTCAAAAGCATGGTGTTTTGAATTATAAAGATTATTGTCTTGTAGAAAACAAAGTTGAAGCTCAGACAAATATGTATTACATGATGGTACATTTCCTATGCTCAACATGTTTAGCTTGAAACCACTGTAAAATTTACAAACTTACATTTTTAGCATAATATCTTAGAGATAACTTTCAGGATAAAATTATGCATACTGGGGATAATAGTCAAACCTTATAACCTTATTTTTTACTTTAAAATTTATAGTCTATGCCAGGAGTTGATATTGCTGTATTATTTAAGATCATTCCTAACTTTGTCCAACAGTACATGTGTAAAGATTCAGAGAAATTTATGAGCATCATAAGAATCTTAAGGTATATAAATGTATAACTAAAGACATTGTAAGATGCTATTTAAGTGATGGTAATTTTTCACAGACATAAAAGAGGAATTGATTATAAACTCAAATCAGTGGCTATTTATATATAATTATGTAACATAATTATTTGGTGTTAAGTTGCTATTTAAATGTCAGCTGAATTCAGTGACAAGTATTAGTCAGCAAATGCAATGTAGGATCATCTGTGTATTCTTAACAATTAACATATTGATGTATGTAAAAACTTGTTTTTCAAAAAGTTTATATAATAAAATATTTATGCATATGCATATATGTATAACACAATATATACAAATAAATTCCCCAAATGCTTTCTGAAATTTCATATTGTATATTCTTTAATATTATCAGAGAACTCATTTTCAACAAACTAATCTGCACCAGAATATATTGAAATTTTTCAACAAGAAATATTAATCAAATAATTTAATATGTTAGAATATTTTTACCAGATTCTCACCTAGCAGAAAATTCATCATGTATTTTCATGCATTATTGAATGTATCCTAATATTTAAGTAAAACATATACAGTATTTAAGAAAAAAATACAATTTAAAAATTTCTAAGATAATTTCTAGAAGGAAAACCACACAAACAGAAATTTACTTTGGAAAAAACTTTAATTCATCCTAACTTTTTTTCTTCACAATTACATTTAAGTGTGTGCGTGTGTGTGTGTGTGTGTGTGTGTGTGTGTGTGCGCGCACATGCAAGGGCATGTGTCTGTGTGTGAGTGTGCACGTACTTGTATATGTATGTCTGTCTGTGTCTATATCTTTGTGTGTGACTACCGTATAATAAGCATGAGATTATGGAGGTCAGCAGACAACTTTCTGAAATCAATTTCTCTCTTTCATTATGTGTGTACTGGGAAAAAACTGAGGCCACCAGGCTCTGAAGCAGTTGTTTACCTGCTGTGCCATCAGTGGTCTCCTTATTAAATCTCTTCTCCTAGACCTGTACTAATTGGGGCCAGTACCTTGAGCATGGCTACTTGTTTGTTCTAAGAAATGATTGAGCAAGTTGTATCTAAATACAGTTAATGATCTTTATGGTGGCTTAGGAAATTTCTTGAGTATAATTTATTTAACCACATAGTTTGTTCATCTGAGTAAAAATCTTCCTTTCTTAGAAGAATAACCTACTTACCTACATACTTTGCTTACTTATCAAATAGCACCTTAATTATTAAACCTTAATTTAAGCTTCGTAACTTCCTGTGACCATTGTACCTACTAAATTGCAAAATCTACCTATGGTCATTTAGAAATTCACATTGGGAAGACATAATTTGAAATATTTCAGTTCAAGTCTTCTCCACGGTTTTCCAATACCACCTTTCCTTTCTATGATATTAGTGAGTCCAACTCATGACACGTTTTTTTTGTTTTGTTTTGCTTTTTTGTTGTTTTTGTTTTTGTTTTCTGAAACATCACTAATAAATCTAACTCCTTTTGGTCAAAGGTACCATTTTGAAAAGTATGAATTTTCCTTTATAATAACTCACTTATTTCTTGATCAGATGTCTCAACTATGTCTGCATAACTTAAATTCACTTTTATTTGTGGAGGTTGAAGGGAACACCCTGAAAAGGAGCATCTTCAATATAGTGTTTCAGCCTTCTTCTGAGAAATCATTCTACAGTAATAAAATCTATTTCTCAATAGAACTACTTGAAAAAAGTCTTAAAGAGGAATTAAATAAATCAGCTCAACCTATGAGAATGTCTTGACTGATATGAGAAGATTTGAACATAAATGCAGGCACATTCTGTCGACAGTTGCCCTGAAAACAAGCTGGCAGAAAGGAAGCAACTAGATTGACACTCTTCCTTATTTGCCTGTTCCTGACTGTGAATGTTATATAACGAGTTGCTTCAGTCTGCCTCAACTTCCCTCAGCAGAGGCTCAATAAATCCTTCTCTCTTGAGAATTTCAGGATGTTTTAATATAGCAATATAAATAAACTATAATAGATGACACTTTATGATTGAGAATCTATGGAATTTAAGAGTCTGGTTTATAACAAAAATAGTCAAGGGTAAATATTCCCTTAAACCTCAGCTGCCAATTTATCAGGTACAAGGACAAAATGTGATGCTATCTGTGTCACTGGATGTTCTTCATGCATCTGAAAAACTAGCCCTGCGTTCTTATCGATTTAGTAATCATTTCACTTGGATGTCTGTAATCATGGGATACAATATCATGCCAGAGTCACGAGGCCTCTGTACAATATGAGTTAAGATGCACTTGTATGTATGATGTGCTTGCCCCAAATTACAGGTCTAGGGAGGCAGAGATAGGACTGTGATCTGAGGCAAGCCTTGGAAGTACAAACTGAAGGCTTCTGACAAACTGAGAGTTAGAGATGGGGATCAGTGCGGGCTTCTGCATAACATGCTTCATCAATGATATAAAAAATGTTCAACAAGAGCAAAGCACCAAGTAAATAGCTTATTGTTCATATTATATTTCATTGGTCATATTTTCATACACATATAACATAATATGGACATAGTCCCCCTTTTGAACCAACTCACTTTATGTTCATAAATAATAAGCTTTTATTTTAATTCTTATTAATCTTTAATCTAAATATGTATATGAGAGAAAACATGATGACTATCTATCAAAGACTAGGTTAATTTTGGTCAATATGGTAATTAATAGTTGACTGGATGGACATTTTTTAAACTTCTTTATGGCTAAATACAATATGATTGTGTAACATATGGTGTTTGAATAGATCCTGGAGTCCTTTATTATTCATTAAAATATTGTAATCATATTTTATGCTTATACCTGTAATTAGAAACTTCTTGTTATTCTCTTCTAGCCTCTTCCACGAACCCCACACTCTCTTAAAAATTCTCTTCCTTTTTCATTTATGTTTTTTGTCATGAAATATTATATGACTATATACACATATACATATATGTATAAATCTTGCAATCTTTCATTAGACTTCTGATCCCATGGCTCGTTCAATCTTCCTGTCCCTTCTCTATGGTAATGAGTAGTAAATGTATTAATTGAGGCTGGACACTCCAATTACAGTTGTTCTCTGCATTTTTTACAAGTTATGTCTTTTATAATTGTCTCTGTCTTATGCAAAAAGAAGCTTCTTTCATGATTGTTGAGAATTGTGTTTACCTGTGTGCATAGTGATGAGTATTTGAAATGCAGTTAAGTATTGCACTGGATAAGAAAATTGGCCTTATTACCGTCTTCTCTAAGGTCTGTATCCTCAGTCCCAGGTAGTTAGCTTCCATTCCATGACCAGATACTATTTCACATTTGTTAAACACAGCTTAAGTCTAATCCCACAAATGTTGGCTCCTGCCACCAGAACACCTTTAGGAATTTTATGGGTACTGGTAATCATATGCATCACAGTCTGGTAGAACTTCTCTTTTCTTCACCTCTTGGACAGTTTACATGGCATCTTCTAGTACTATGAAATAATTTATTTTTAATAGTTGTTCAGGTAATAACTGTGTTTGGGAAATTAGTCCAAAATGCAAAGGTCATCTCCAAGTGGATGCAGCTTCTCTTTGCAACTAGTTCCAATCTACCAAATCATTATTGAAAGACTTATAGCGCCAAGAGGCATCAAGAGGCATGAGGAGCAGTGCACTGAATCTTTTGGAATGACTGATTTTCATTCTCTTCCATTAATGTTATTTATGTTGGCTAGTCTACACTGAAGAACATGTAACATGCCCAAAAGACAACAAATTCTAGTCCAGCACCTGAAAAGTATGATACAACGTTGGCCTAATTTTGTTATAGAGAACATCTGATCATTGCTTGTGGGTTCAGATATCCCTATGAGGGTACTATAAGTCTTACATGATCATGATTGTAGTTGTCAAAAGCTGCACCTCAAAGTAAAGCATGTACTTTGGATATTTAGTTCACCATAACATTTCATAGTGACTTGGAGCATCAGCATTACCCCGAGTTCAGCATAATATAAGGTGCAAGAAGTAAATTAAACAGATGTTGGTTTGTGTGGATTTCAAATATTCTTTCATTCTATGCAACCACAGATTTTTCTGACACATAGCATGCTTTTGAAAACACCTTAAATTGTAATTTTTGCACTTGGTCATCCTGAGCTGGTTTCAAGAGGACAGCAATGTATATTAACACATCGGAATCTATTCTATGGCAGACTATCAATCATGTTTGAGCAGTCAGGGAGGAGGGGAGTGAACACAGATACTCCAAAGCCTGGACTCATTGCATACTTCAGCCATTTTGGCTCTGTCATACGGAAAGAGACAGTATCTCCTTTGGCTGACATTCTTAGGAAATAGGTACATTTTTTTTCAAAGTCTAAATAAGTAAAATGTGTAAGTTCTTTAGAGAAGGGCTTAGCATATAAAAAGTACTAATACATGATAGCAAGGTTTATTTATATAGATACTTCATTACAATCATTATCTGCTTTTATTTTTAAAAAAAGAAAAGAAAAGAAAAGAAAAGAAAAGAAAAGAAAAGAAAAGAAAAGAAAAGAAAAGAAAAGAAAAGCTGCTTAAGGTAGCATGGAATTGACTGTAGTCTGTTTTCCTTTCATCCCTGGACAACAGTAAAGTTTTCTGGTGACAAATCATGTCATATCATTTCTACTGCTTTTAAACCTTTAAGGTACTTAGCTTTGCCTTCTTCCTCCTTGTATCCTAGCATGATTTTTAAGACTTTTTTTTAAAAAATAGTTTAAGTGTTTCAAAGCATAAGTTCTAGTGCCACCAATTACTTCTTCCTGATTCAACTCCTCCTCGTTCTGTACCCGCCCAACACTGTACCTCAGGTTCTTTGAGCCTTCAAGCTAAATTTGTACTACTCAATTGTTCTTGCATGGGAAGTCTTCCACAGATGGTGGTTGACTAACCAAGGGGTGCGTGTTGGGAAAAAAGTACTCTACCTCTTCCAGCATTTCAACACTACTAATAGTTGCATGGCTCAGGCCATTATTGTGGGCCTATTTCTAAACAGAGTTGCATAGTGATATCTATGGCTTTACCTGACTGCCAGAATTACACTTCATCTGCTGCTCCATAGGAGGCAGAAAGGATGTTTTTGCTTACACTGCCCACTTCCAACTTAAGAATTTCTTGCCTCCATTCTCTCAGAGCCATTTTTCCAGTTTTTTAAAGGTTATTGTTTATATAGATGCTATTACGCAGTTTAGAGAAAATTTAGTCTGTACTTCTGCTTGTAACACACATAGTAATACATGAGAAGCAGAGGTCATTTTGTCACAAGTGACAGGAAACACAATTTTGTTTGTTTGCCAAATCTGATTTCCCATCACTGTCTGAATAATTTCTTGCTAACGCATATTTATTAGTGTTAGTGCTGAACAACTTTAGGATTTACCACAAAGTTAGCATTTTCTTCCACAATATATTTGTTTCTGAACTAACTTAAATAATACTTACACAGAAGCACAATTTAATCATCAATAAAAAACATCAATTTTTCTTCCACAACTCATGAAATAAAAGCATAAATTATGTGTGAATTCAAGTAGGCCCCATCTTGCAAATCTCTATTTAAGTTTAGACACAACAAACATAAAACCAATCTGAACCATTCTTCTCACACAATACTGTGGCTCTGACAATTTGATGTTATTGCAGAAAATCTAATACATTTTTGTTATTCTCCATTAACAGGAAGAATATTCATGTTACAATAGGAGCAAGCAATACTTTCTTGTTAATGGCTTGTTATAAAATCATGATGTATACACATACAAATGCAGATAAACAACGCATATGTGTGTGTTTGTCTGTGTGTGTGTGCTTGTGTTGTGCATGGGGAGACGGAGATGCATATTTCACACAGTAGTCTTGTTTCATTCATGTAATGAGGCTAATGTTCGAATCAGACCAGAGTTACAATGTAACGTGCACAGGGATGATAAGGGCTAGTAGACATCAGATTCTAATTTATTTGGCATGTTCCTAATTCCTGGTATTAATGAAATCTGAGTCTCTGCACTGATGAAATTGCAATTGTTCATGATAATTTACAACTAGGAAATTTGAATATAATTTTTGTGATATCCACTTATGTCTCTTACTTGTTTTTAAAATTATGTATTATACTTAAGTATATTGTATGACTTGTATAAAAACCTCCAAATCCAATATAATTTGTGTATTTAACATATAGATTAAATGTGTGTATGTACATATATATTCTTGATAGTAAATATTTGTGTTTAATTTTGATTTCATCATTGATAAACCATAATATTTTCTATGTTATAACTTGATAAAAAGATTCTGCATTCATTCATATATTCTTTTCCATAAATAGATATTTTACTGCACATCTCATATTTTTTATTTAAAAATTTTTCTACCAAGTCCAAAACTTTTGTTATATAAACTGTATCTTATATATTTTATTTTTATAATAAAATTAGAAATAATAATAATGAAATTAAAATTCATAGGAGCCTTTTTATAAACCTTGGGAGTTCTGAAATGAACAAATTATTAAATATATTGTAGATGCTTAATGGAACATAATAATTCTATTTGATTTCTCTGAGAGAAAAACCAAATTGTTACCACTTGGTGGTGCTGGTGGATAATATAAAACCCAAATACTTCTTGGTATATATAATGAAATCAACAATTACTGTGAATTAAGTAAAATTAAAGAAAGGAAGCTTCATTCACCTCTGCCATTATTTTTAGTTTTTATTTCTATTTTTAACATAAAAGTGTAAATTAGGCAGAATAGTTACTAATGATGGCTAGAATCCTCACTAGCTAGCAAAAGAAACAGAGATTTTTTAATAAAAATTCAAAGCATTGAAGACAGTCTATGAGTGAGAACATTATTTTATTTATGAATTTTGTCTGCTTCAGTGCAAAAGATTAATTCAATCACATGATTTATTTTCGGCTTCTGAAAAGGAGAGTTTTTGTGTTAATATTCAGGCTTTTAACTGGTATAATCCCTAGATTGTGCTTTTTTAATTTTTTTTTTATTTTTTTGGTATCAGATCAGCTATCACAAAATGTAGAAATAACTTCTTGCATTAGTGATGACAGTAATAGTAAATAAATAATATAATGTTGAGTAACATTTTAATTATATTCAGTCGCAATATTTCCAACTAGAAATATAATTTTCAGTTCAACATTCAGAACTACATTGTTCCTCAAAAGCACAATCTTTTAGTCAAGTTTCTGATATTTATTTGAAATTGATTTTCATTTCATTTACCTTCAAGTTTCATAATTTTGGAACGGCATGCATTATACAATTTATTAAATATTTGATCTTGTTTTCCTTTGTTCACATAAACACAGGAAATTATGTATATGCCTCTTTACACATTAAATTGGGCAAGCTGATGAATTCCTTATGTCCAGCGTGGTCCTTATGACCTTGACTGTGGTGCTCCATATGGGGTGTGAGTCAGTACAGTTATATGGAAAAAAAAATTCAATGGCAAAATGAAAGTTTTCAGTTTCACTCCACTTCAAAGAAAAGACCCCAGCTGACATACATTCTTTGTCACATTGGTAGGCAGATACATTATTAACATCTTTGACATGGAAGAATTGGCAGCCTGAGGGCTCCAGATTCTGCTTCTGTACAGATAAAAGGATAGGCACTTAACTCTGCTCCTGACAACAGCTGATTGAGAGACAAGACAAAGGATGACCCTGAAGCTTATTTGTCACTCTGTGTGTCTGTTCAACTTTAGGGTCATATACTACTTGGTTTGAGTTCACATTAATGCTTTTGAATATTTTAAGTAGACTTGATAACAATAAGGATAGTTAGTACAAAATTGACCTACTGCAAAATGAATGCAAATTTAACTGTAAGTTCACTAAGTTCTAAAGAGCCACTGATATAACTGAGGCTCATTCACTTTCCTAAATGTAAAATGTAATGAGTATATACATACATACATATGTGTGTGTGTATGTGTATGTGTGTGTGTTTAATGTTCAATAGCAAAATCTTCATTTTATTAGAAGTTAAAGATGTTGCAGAACCATTTAATATAAAAAGAATCAAATGTTTATAATGATAATTTTCATGTAAATTCTTATTATTTCTTACTATATATTTCTAACTAGTCAAATAGTTCTTACTGAACTATTTTTTTTTTCCTTGTGGAGATTTGAATGCTTTTCCTTTTGCTTTGACAAAAACCTGACAAAGCAAATAAAGGAAAAAGGATTTTTTCTTGTCCATGGTTTCACAGTTTGTGGGCAACAAGAGCTTGGGTCAGCTGCTTACATTTCATCCACAGTCTAGAAGCTAGGAGAAGGGAGGAAGGGAGGGAGGAAGAGTGGGAGAGAGAGGGAGGAGGGGCAGGGGCCAGAGGGAGATATTTCATCCACACTCTGGAAGATAGAAGGAAGGGAGGGAGAAAGGGGGACAGCAGAGATGTTTAAACTCAGTTTTCCTTTCATTCAGTTAAAAACTCTAGTTCATGTGATGGTATCACTGAAATCCAGAGTGAATATTTCTGCCTTAAATCATGATCACCTAGTCAGAAACCCCCACACCAGAGGTTTAGGTCCTACTTGTTTCTAAGTCTTGTCAAGATGGAAGTAATAACAATTGCAAAGCTATCTCTTTTTAACATGATACCCCAAAATGACAGGTTTAAACATTAACCCTTTACTCTTTGTCTCCATCGTCTTGGGGCCATCTCACAGTGCAAAATGGATTCAGCGAAATTTTAAAACTTTTACAGATTTTAGGAGTTCCAAAACTGTTCAAAGGCAGAATCTTTAGGGATACTGAGAAAATATGAATGCGAGCTTCCTTATTCTATAAAAAAAGTTGCATTCTTTGTTAGTACAATGGCACAAGGTGAACCTTCTTATTTCAAATTAGAACAGAGAAGAGCAAGCAGAGCCAAAAGAAAAACTCAGAAAAAGTCATCAAATGCTACAACACCATATCACACACTTGTGCAAATGAGAGAATCATGTCAACTCAGAAGAGATGCAGTTGCTTTGCCCCTCAACTTGGCTACCTGCAGCATCCCCAGCCTCTCTCTTGAGATTCCTCCAACTTCTGCATGATTATGCAATTTTTCTTGGTGGATGTTCCAAAGTATTGGTATTTCCAACATCCTGGTATCTTTATTACCACTTATATTTCATCTTCATAACTTTATGCAGTGGTGTTCAGGGTCTCTACACAGGGCATTTGGTCATGAAACCTTTTGCCTGGTATCAGTGGCAATCTGAAACCTTGTCACAATGTTCTGTGACCACCTTGTTCTTATATTTTCATTTCTGGAAAATCAGTGCTGTCTGGATAACAATCCCAGGTCTTGCTACTTCACTAAGATGTAGCAAAGGCTCCTTTGTACCACAGTTTCACTAGACTCCTGTGCCCGTTAAATGGCCCTCCAGAAACAGTATCATCATCCAGGCAATCTATTCAGTGTCTTCTTTCTACACAATTTGAATTTTCATAATGTGAGGCCTTCATTCTGTAAATTCTTGCTGCTACATACATTTTCTACTGTACAGAGTAGGCAATTTCTTTCTAATGGAACTAATTTCATTAACAGTCAAAATGCTTTTCTTGTGACTGTACCTATAAACTTGCAAATATGATGTTCCTTAAAATATTTCTGCATCTTTCTTTTCTCTCTCACATTACATATGAATAAAAGCAATAATCAGTAGGCATGTCACATATTGAATGCTACCCTGTCTAATTTTTTCTGTATAACTTATTAATATATTATTGTTAAGTACATCACTCATGTTCTGTGAATTAAGTACAAGTTCACTCGTGTACTTTCTGTTTCCTCTTGCCAATGTTCTAAACTGACCCCTATTACTTTAAGAATGAGTTCCTACAGTTTATAAATGACAGAGTCTGGTTTTTAAAAACTATAACTTTACTTTTGTGAACATTTTCTATATTATTTACTTGTATCATTATTGGCAGAAACAACTTGAGGAGGAAATCAAATCGGCTTGTTTTGATGGTATGACCCATTCCAGGGTGAATATATGACTTTACATACTTGATGAAGTATGTCACACTATGTCTGGAGTCAGTAAACAAAAAGAGATTGATATGCTCAGCTTCCTTGCTCCTTTTCATTTAATTAAAATATTCAGCATGTAAAATGGGGTCACCATTCTTTAGGTGACAATATCCACTTTTTTTTTTTGATGAATCCGGAAACTCTCACATGTATGTCTTATGTATAGTTCTCAGGTGATTATAGATCCTGTCAAATTTACAAAATTAACTGCCACCCTATACTAAGCTTGCATTCTATCATTATTTTATAATTGGAAGATATATTTAAAATAATAATCCGCATCTTATCAATTACTATGAACATGGTTCTTCACATCTCAATTACAATAAGAATATTAACAAATAAAACAAACCATTGAAAGTTATTATTCATTGGAGACTCATCATCATAATTCCAACTAACATCTTGAAGCTAAATTATTATGGTAGTAGTAAGAGTATTCTACATTGCTTACACATCAATGCAAGCCAATGCAATCATGGTTCCCATATTGTAAGCTTGTCTTTACTCTGACTTATTGAGGTGTAATTTTGTCACTTGTAAATGAAAGGATGTGGCTATTTTAACTGAAATATGGAATTGCTGAACTCCCCAAATCTCATCTTTAGCATTTACTTTTAGAAATATATTGTGGATTTAGAGTAAAATATGTTCACATATATCGAATGCTTACTTGCCATTCATTGTATTTTGTAGAACTAGAATTTCCAGCTCAGAAGTCCATCACTGACATCCTTAAACAATATCCAAAAATGCACAAAGTAGCTAATAATAAGTCAATGATATATAAAAGTAGAATTTTGTTTAAGTGAAAAATGTGAGAATCAGAATTAAGTGCAATGTTTACTAACTCATGAACGGACAGCTATGACCTGAGGCTTACACTAATAAGTCAAAGAATACAATAACTTTTGGATATAGTATTCACAATTCCCCCAAACCATTTGCTTAAGAAATTATCAGTAATTAATTTTGTACTATTGTTCAATTGTTAATATGTTGGGACACTGAGATGCAGGACTTTAGGGTTCATGTGTTGTTGCTTTGTTTCCAATAATATTAGTTATCCGTGGTATATAATCTCATGGCTTATTCAGGATTTTCTGTAGGAACAGTTCTTAAAACTGGAATTTTTATTTGTAATCACACTATTCCATGAAACTAGAAAGGACCTCAAATGTTAACTTTCTGTTATAGATCCAGAAAGATAAAGGAAACCAGTGATTTATGGCAATTTAAAACCAGGCTAGGAGAATAAATCAAAGAACCATAAAAAATTAAATATTACAATTAGAAAAAATAAAAATCAACTAAAAGTAGCATATTCTTCCTTTTTTTCATTAAAGCCTCATACTAGACAAATGTTTTTCTTGCATATCATAAACATATTTGCAAAATAATCCTTCAATTTTTCACAAATGTCTTTGATAAAAGCTAAGCTTTTTTAATACAACTTGTTTAAAAATTCATATAGAAGAATGGTCACATTAAAATATTGAAAAAAAAATTGAAAACAAATGTGACTCAGGATTTTCTTTGCTTCATTTTGCTTAATGTTTATGAAAAAAATCATTTCCCATTTTTGTCCTTACAATGGAAAGACCTTGGTGATTGTCCCCCCAAGTTCTGTTGTACTACTTGCTAACATAAGGGAGGTAGTAATTCAGGTCCATCATTTACTTATTTTGAAATCTAATTGTTTAAATAAGTTTATTGATGAAATGTTGCATAATATCAGTTGTTAGATTTTATGCCTTACCATATTTTCATTATGTTTCACTCAAAATTGATTTATGGCATTTTCTTATGTAAAGATACATATTTTAATATATCACAAATGATCAGTTCACTTATAATATTATGATATTATTAAGTGATATAAAATTAAGAGTTTTTCTGTTATATTTGATGCAACATATCACAATACGACACTGTCTTATTTTTATTTTTTAAGACCTTTTCTATGAGGGTGAGTATTATTAGCACTTTATATTATTAGCTTAAAGAGAAAAGAATGTATTTAGGATCTTGGATAATTGCAATATTTTGCTACTTATATATTTTGCATTATTACTGCTAGTATCTCCTAAGAAGATTGTATACCTTCTTAGGTATACATTAAAAAGATTTGTTATCCATTTTCCTGAAAAATGCATGATGTCTTCGTATTTAATAGCTGAATAGTATTTCATTTTAAAATGAACTATATTTTCTGTATTCATTCTTCAGTTGAGGGACATGTGGGCTGATTTCTGTTTGTGGTTATCATGAATAAGGCTGTGATGAACATAGCGGAGCATGTGTCCTTGTGGTAGGGTGGAGCATTTTTGGGTATGTGTCCAGGAGCAATATAGCTGGATCTTCAGGTAGAACTATTTCCAGTTTTCTAAGGAAGCACCACATTGATTTCCAGAGTGGTTTTGCAATCATACCAGCAAGAAGGAGTGTTTTTCTTTCTCCACATCCTCAAGAGTATGTGCTGTCATTTGAGTTTTTGGTCTTAGCCATTCTGATTGGTATAAGGTGGAATCTTAGGGTCGTTTTTATTTGCATTTCCCTGATGACTAAGGATGATGAACATTTCTTTAAGTGTTTCTTGGCCATTTTAGATTCCTCTGTGGAGAATTCTCTATTTATCTCTGTAGTAACACAGATCCAAAAGGACATGTATGGACTCACTGATGAGTGATAAATGATATTAGCCAAGAAGTGCAGAATACCCAAAATGCATCCCACAGACCTTACTAAGTTTAACAAGAAGGATGGCCCAATTAAGGATGCTACAATTCCACTTAGAAGGGGAAACAGAATTATCATGAGACCCGGGATGAGAGGGATATGGATCAGACATGTGAGAGGGAGAGGAAAGTGGCTGCAGGATCAGGTATTGGGGGAGACAGGAGATAAGCCCAGAGGGACATGAAAATTAATGAAAGTATGCAGCTACAGTGGTGGAGTGCTGGGAGTCTCCTGCCAGAAGTTAGTGTTTGTCAGGGACACAGAGTTGGACTCTGGTGTGGCTTTAAAGTTTGAGGGTCTCCAGACGTTCTAGCTCTCCAACTGTACTGAAATGTTGATGATAATTTCTAAAAGTCCTAAAAAACTTTCTTGCTCTTTCCAAGGGTAGAAAGCTGCTGGTTTAAGTGATTAACACCAGTAGCCTAACAGCTGAGGATTAAGTAACATGGATTTTGTTGTATCTCAGCAGGAACTGCATGGCTCTAACTTTCAGACTGCTAGTCAGAAGTTGCAGGAAGAAAAACGGACACTTAGAAAAATGATTATAATCTGAACAATGGTGCTGCATGCCTTTAATCCCAGAACCTGGGAGGCAGAAACAGACAGATTTCTGAATTCGAGGCCAGCCTGGTCTACAGAGTGAGTTCTAGGACAGCCAGGGCTATACAGAGAAACCCTGCCTCGAAAAACAAAAATAAATAATTAAATGAATAAATAAATAAATAAATAAATAAATAGACAAGAAAAGTGATTATAATGTGTATTACTAAGTTGTATAAAGTTTCCTATGAAAGCTAACTAAGGAGAAAAGCAGAAAGATTCTAAGCGAGGAAGAGCAAAAATTCTAGTAAGGGAACAGATTCTTCTAAGGGAAAAAAAATTCTTCTCTATCTCTTTGTCCTCAGTACTTAAACATCCTTCAGAATACATGATCACATGTTTAAAATTTCATCACACGTTCACACAAAAAAATCACGTCATAAATTGAAATAGAAGTTTACAACAGAGAATGTTTACATACGTATCCATTACAAGTAATTATCTGGCTAAACATCCACCACCTATCACAGGTTCACTGAAGGTTTCAAACCATAAGTAAGTTATTAGTGAAGTTTGTATAGATAAACCCAGTCAATATTTTATCTTCTGTCCTAGCACCTATAATAAGTCATTAGTTCTCTTTTTATGACCTTTGGTTAATTGTTTTACAACCTCTTGGAATGTGCTCTGAGTAGGAGAAAGTCTGCTTACTATCTAAAAGCAATTAACCAGTGACACTTGGGAGACTGACAGTATTCTCATTGCAGTTTTGACTATCAGCAAAGGACCCAATGGCAGTCCTACTATAAAAGAGCTTAATAATCACTGATACAATTTTAGGAATTCTTATAGGATCATCATTAAGAGTTAAGAAATCATCTATTTGTCTATATAGACTCACTACAAGGCAGTACATCTTTGTAGATCTGCAGAGATTGGCTCAAAAGGGTTGGGCTAATATGTAGCTATTGTTATATATGTTTAATAATAACAACAGGGAAAGCATATTAATAGCAGGGATCTTTCCTAAAATGAATTCTTCAACAGCCTTGTCCTATAAGAGCGAATCTGTTGCAGATTATTTTATAATCTGAAGTAGACCATCTCAGGAAGATCACCTGCTATTTATTTGCTTGTCCTATTATGGCTCCTGACAGTGGAGGGCTGGGTGAAAGTCTAGAAAGTTGCAGAGACATGGGAGGTCAGAGCCTCACAGGACTCAATGGGGATGACCTTAGCTGAAAGGCACCACAGTTGGGAGATGAAACTTGAAGAGACCACCTCCAACAGATAGACAGAACCTGCAGTGTAGAGCGCAGTTATCAACTCAACTTCAAAATTTTTGACCCAGAATTGTTCCCATCTAAAGAAATCCAGGGACAAAAGTGGAGGAGAGACTGAAGGGAAGGTCAACCAGTGACCTGCCCAACTTGGGATCCATCCCATGGATGGATACAAAACTCTGATACTACTAATGATGCCATATTGCGCTTGTCTATAGGAGCCTACAATGGCTATCCTCTGAGAGGCTCTTTCAGCAGTTGACTAAGACAAATGCAGATACTCACAGCCAAATATTGGACTGAGGTTTGGGACCCTTATGGAAGAATTAGGGCAAGGACTGAAGGAGCTGATAGGGATCGCAAATCCATAGGAAGAACAATATCAACTAACTTGGACCCCTGGGACCTCCCAGAGACTAAACTACCATCCAAAGAGCATACATGGCCTAGTTGGAAACCCCCCAGCACACATGTAGCAGAGGACTGTCCTGTTTGGCCTCACTGGGGAATGATATGCCTAATCCCATAGAGACTTTGTGCCATTGGCAATGGGTATGCCGGGGAATGGAGTGTGTGTGTGTGTGGGAATAGGGGTGTGAAGGATTGAGGAGGTGGTGGAATGGGGGTTGCAGTTCTGTGGACCACCTCTCAGAGGCAAAGCAGAGGGGGGAGTGTGTTAAGGACTCAGGGAGGGGGCACCAGGAGTGGGGAAACATTTGGAATGTAAATAAAATAGTTTTTAAAAATAAAAAAAAAATGAATTGTAATAAATGTTTTTTTCCAAGTCAAAGAATGCACACTTTATGTTGTAACACTTAGCTAATTTATTATCTATCTTATTAACTGGAATGATCTAGATATTTGAGTTCCTGGATTTTATATGTAGTAAATCAAATCTATTAAAATCTTTGAATATTTTTATATTCTCATAAAATTTCATGACTTGTATATTGCTTTTATTTCATTTTATCACTCAAGTCTTATAATATAAACCTCAATATACATGATATAAAGGGTCTATGCTTTTTGATAACATTTCTATAATCCTCCAATCTGTTTAACATCCCTGTGTATGACTATTTAAATTATAATTATTTTATTTCTGATTCTTTAGATTATTTCAAATAATGAATGCATGCTTACCAACTACTTTTACATATATACTTCACAGGACTATATGAGTTTCATCAAGTTCATCTAATTATTTTAAGTTGTATCAGTTTCAACAATGTTCTGTATTATTTAGATAAGTTAGAAAAATGTATACATTGCTTGTTTTACAATTGTTATCTGTTTACACATGAGGAAAGCTTGTAATACGTAAAATGTGACTAATGAACAAATGGAAATTAAATACACCTGGGTGGGCAGACTCCCTTACTGAACCTAGCCTAAGTCTTAGGAAGTTATTGTATCATCTCCAGTCTTATGCATATTTTGCTTAATTAAGGTTGTAAGTATGATAGGAAGACATACTGTTTTAGTCTAGAATATGATACTTTGAACTAAGGTTGGTTCAAAATGATAGGAGAAACAGTAGTTTAATATGATAACTTCACATCCTAAACACTACAGTTACTATAAAGAACCATCTTAGTGCTAAGGGATTTTAGGATTAGAGAAAATAACAACAATAAAAAAAAAAAAACAAAACAAAACAAAAAAAAAACACCCTTCATATAGCAATGGGTGCTACTTAAAGTTGCTTGCTTCCTTCAGCTTAAAAGTTCTCAGGAGCTCTCCCTCATGTCTGTCAGTGTATTATCAACTACTCACTGTTTCTAATTTTACTTGTTTTACTTATTATTTTACATGCGTCCATGTGTGGTGTGTGTAAAGGGGTTGGTATTCATGTGGCTCCAATTTTGTGTGGATGGAAACATGCACATGTGTGTTTATTCCTGTGGAGGACCCATGTGAGAGTAGTTAACCTTATTGATCTATCTCTGCCCTATTTACTGTGACAGGATCTCTCAATTTGTTGAGAACTAGCTACTGTTCCTAGCTGCACGAGCTCATGAGAGACTGGTTAAATGATTTCAGAGGCTGGAATTACAAGCAGCTGCCTATGCCATCATTTGTGGAAACTGGGGATGCAAATTCCAGGGCTGAGCTTATTGCTTGAGAGGCAAGCAGTTTACCTGCTGAGCTATCTCCTGAGCCCAGTCTCCAGTAGTTTATGCCTTGAAAAAAGAATAAGCATGTTTGTCATGTGACAGTGGTTTGTCTTCTCCCAAAGTCTAATATTTAGCTATGACCTGATCACATGGAGTTTGTTTTTCTTCCTCCAATGGAATACAAGGCAGAAAAGAAAATCTAGCTGTTAATTTTTACTATGCATTGTGATCTATATTAATCTTTACTATGCATTAAGGGCTTTGAATATTCCTTTTGAATATTCTTTTACCAACAGGAGTAAAATACTTTGCAAATCTCATTGACTCTTCTCCCTGAAACTCAGAAGGAAAACAACGGGAGAGCCAGCCGACTTCATTTGCCTAAGGCCTAGACTAATTTCAAGTAAAGACTGTGTATATGTTCTGATAATTATCCTTTGCTTTTGTTACAGAGTAAGATTATAAAGGAGGTTTTTCCCTTCATAACATATGCATATATATATATATATATGTATATATATATATATATATGATTTTTATTACTCTTGAACACAAGTATAGTGAGGATTTCTTATTATTTCAATGTGCTTTTCTTTTTGCATAGTATGTCAAAATAAGCAAGGTTGTCTAGACTTCCTCACAGTAACAAATATGAATGCTTATAAAAACCAAAACAGATTCTACAATATATACATATTTAGCATGTGTATGTGTGTTTTTATGCATATGTGTGTGTAAGTGTAACTATAGCTCATTTTTTAGAAGGTATACTTGACCTTTCTGTATTGTCAGAGCTGTTTGTAAATGTAACACAGTTCCAGAAGACAAAAAATGTATAATTCTTGAATAAGGAGATGGGTACTGACAGGAATAACTGCTACAGTATTATTATTAATAATAAAAACCTCACTTATCAAAAGTTTCACTCTACTGTACAAACTGGAGTTAACTAAAGTGGAACACTGAGAATTATATTTAGGCACTGGTCACCTTCCACTAAAAGGACACATAAAGAGAGAAAAATGAAACCCTTTGAATATAGTTTCAGTGGTATAAATATCCAAGGAACAACTTATATTTTTTGAAAGGTTAAATATTGCACACTAAAATATTGCTTAAATGTTTTTAGGAAAAAGGAATGATAAACTGGAAAATTTTAGAAACTGACTACTTACAAAAGATTATCAGATATCCATATTAAATTATTCACAAAGTTTATTGTGACAAAAATTATTATATTTAATTTTTAATTTTGAAAATTTTAAATATTTTTGAAAAATATAAATACTATAGATTATGATTATATCCATCCTGTCATCACATCTTCCTTTCCTTCTGAGTTCCTTCATCTTCCTAAGCAGTCCTCAAATGGCTAGAATTAGAGGAAAACCACATCCTACCTCTAGCTGTAAGAGTTTCTCCCAAAGTGGTGAATATCAAGCATTCCTCTGCTATCCATAATGCAAAGCTGAAAAGTATCAATGGTTTTTTTGTCTTTGTAATTTCAATAGCCATATCCTTTCTGATAATAGTGTTTGAGGGACTTTGGCAGGTGTTAGGGAATGAAACCAATGTCCCATTCATGAATGAGTGATACACAGTCAGCTGTATTTAACACTTTGACAAGAGATGTATCATTTCAATGGGAAGAGAGTTCCTTGGTCCTGTAATGGTTCAATGTCCCAGTGTAGGGGATTGCCAGGTTGGTAAGGAGGGAGTGGGTGGGTGGATGGTGGAACACCCTCATAGAAGCATGGGGATGGAGGATGGGATAGTGGGTTTGCAGAGGGGAAACAGGAAAGGGAATAACATTTGAAATGTAAATAAATAAAATATCCAATAAAAATTGCTCTTTGCAAAGTGGAACATCTCTGTCCTAATCTGAGTGTAACAGTACCTAGGAATATAAACACAAGAAATTAAAAATAAGTGAAGTGTTCACTTAGGAAAACAATGTACTTAGTTCTCCTATTTCCTAGCAACTCTTCTTTCATAGACTTTTGTGTTGTAGTATTTAATTAAACCCTGGCCCAAAGTTTCTACCTCCCCTTTGGTTATTAAGTTCCCAGATAAAAGACACACTTATATCCTTAATATTTACAATAAGCCTGAATAAATACAAGAGCTGGGCAGCTGTCTACCCTTCATGTTGTTAGAGTCTACTTTCCTACCCATAACCCGAGTTATTACTTACTATTTACTATGTTTAATATGGGTTGGTTTTACCTCCAATTAGCCAGCCTTCGGGGCCAAGTTTTTAAGACTCAACTAACCCATGGAGCCTTCTTTTTTTCCCTCCTGTATGTTCTTCTTCCTCATCCTCTCCAACCTCAAGCCTGAGAAAGCTAAACCCCATTTATGTCTATTGACTATTGGCATCTAAATTTACCAATGAAAAATATCTTAGGGGCAGGGTCACAGAGACTAATACAGACTCTAGTTCTTGAGGTCACATACTTAACATTGCAATAGACAATAAAAGACAAAACATGAACATTTTTGGTTATGTTTATAGTACTAGATTTGTATTTCCTCCCATTGAGCAAGCATGTATATATATATATATATATATAGTCTTGTTATTATCATAGATCCAACATAAACATGTACAACAGAGAATGTTTTTTAAATCTCCAATGAAGTCAGGAAAATAACTTTCTGAATAGGACATTAATAAGTAAGCAATTAATAAAATCAGTCCTCATGAAACTGAAAAGATTCTGTACAGTGAAGTAGACCATCAATCAAGTAAAAAGGCAGCTTACAGAGAAGGAAGAAAGTCTTCACCAGCTGTACAGCTGACAGAGGGATAATGATCTGAGCCCTCTTCTTCAAAGCTTCTACTTGCAGTTCATGGCGACAAACATAGGCCCATGAGTAAACAAACTTCAGAGAATAACAGACTGAAGAATTTCCAGCCTTAAAGGGCCCAAATATACCTCACCCATCCATAAAGCTTAGGTAAAACTGTAGAAGAGGGAGTGGAAACTTACAAGACCCAGAGACACCGGATGACTAGAAGGAACAATTATTTTGTTATTTTGGCATAACATGATAGCTGCACATATGAACACATGGCAGTTGAAGCAATACAAAAGAATTGTGTAAGTCACACCCAACCCATTGGTCACCATGGAGGTAGGAACTAAACACAATCCACTACAACACACTTCACCTTGAAAAGATAGTTGTTAGTTGCTGGGATAGATAGAGAAAATTTTCTCTAAGAGTATATAGGCGCCAGGCAGTGGTGGCGCACGCCTTTAATCCCAGCACTTGGGAGGCAAAGGCAGGTGGATTTCTGAGTTCGAGGCCAGCCTGGTCTACAGAGTGAGTTCCAGGACAGCCAGGGCTACACAGAGAAACCCTGTCTCGAAAAACAAAAACAAAAACAAACAAACAAACAAAAGAGTATATAGGCTCTGTCAACCATCCTCTATTAAAATACCACATATCCAATATTTAATCAGCAAGAATTTGTTTTGATGACAAAACAATACAGGACACGAAGGAGGATGAAGTGTAGGCAGAAAGAGGGAGCAGGTCTGGGAAGAATTGAAAGGGCAGAATGGAGTTTATCAAATTATACTACAGAAAAATCACAGGGAACTAATAATAAAAAGAAACAAACAAATTTACAAATTAAATGTTTGTTTCTAAATTAAGCACAATGTTTCGAAACATATACATAAATTATTTTCATTGTGAATATACAATTAAATATTTTACTATAATTAAATAGATTTATGGGTAACATAATTAGGGCCAAAGTACCCAAATTTCTAGGGATCATCTGACAGGAGTAAAAAAGAAATACGCAATCAAAGGGAAAGCATGAAGAATTTAGTAATTTATCCTTGGATCTAAAAATCTCACTCTCGGATGCAATGATAAATATGAATCAACCAAATCAACTGAAACTCAGGCTTCCAAGACGTACTGCAGTTCAACTCACATTCATACCTTATACTTAGAAAATAGAGGTGAAGCAAGTAGAGCAGATTATCAGGGAAAGAGAGAAGTATTTCTCTCTCACACACAGCTAAATCCATTTTCTTCAGGTGATGTCTAGGACTGACATAAATATGAGTTCATATACTGTGGCAGCATGCACAGAACCTGCGCATGTGCATCAGAGAGGGACCCAGCACTCAGAGGGGAAGCATAAACAATCCCCATTCCTAACCCAGAAGCTATCTCCAGTTGATAATCTCTCTCAAAGAAAAGGTAAGGTTTCTCCAAAACGTCTCACTGGCAATACAGTCCACACTTAAGGGCAGGTGCCATGGCAGCAGTAAGTGGCCAACCCAAAACTAACTCAATGAAGGAGTTTTTTCTCAATTCTATGTCTAAGGTTTTGTTTTTAAACCTTACAGAAGTTTTTCAGGTATATATATTTTTATGGGGTATCAGTGTGTCCAGTTGTATGTATCTTTATATCTATGTGTCTCCGTTTCTTTTGTTTTATTTATCTGTCTATCTCTCATCTATCATTTATTTATTTAACTTGGCTCTTAGTTTTTAATCTTTTCAATTTAGATACAAGTTTGCTTTATAATGACAGTGACACATACACACACACACACACACACACACAAACATCATTGTAAAGAAATAATGTCTTAAGATCCCCTGATAGAAAACCTACTTTATGGTGGTTAAGCTGTCTTATGTATTTTATGAAGTCTGATAGCTTTCTCCATTTCAACTTTAAAAGGAACAAACAAAGAGAAGATCTAATAAATATAGTTCCTAAATTCTTAAATACATTATCTAAAACACGTGAACAACCAAAAAAGAAAGCGTGACATTACTGATATTAAATTTTTATTTGATTTAAAAAAGTAATTATAAATGCATAGTCATCTTTCCACCATTTACAAAATAGGGAGAAGACACAGAACCACTGAGGGGCCAGCAAAATGTGTATGTGATTGTAATAATCTTCAGAGATGTTACAAGAATGGAAAGCCAATTGCAGGCAGTGGTGAGTGACTGTGGGATTTATTTATCACAATATGTTTCCTATTAAATATCATAGTAAGAACAAAAACAATCAATGTGACACATAGGGAAAACCTCCAACAGAGGAAGAAGTACAATGTGATTTTTATTACATATTAGCAAGGCTGAAAACAGATTTTTTCTTTTCACTTTGCATTATTTAGTTTATTATCAAAATCTAAGATTTTTTTTTTTACCTATGGTTTAGTGTTATCTAGAAAAGGGTCTAGACACATTCTTTATTAACAGAACAAAAGATTTATAGAGTAAATATGATTTAAAGGACCACTGCAACCATTAGTATATGACAATATTGAAACCATGAGAGTTTAAACAAGTGAGCACATCTAAAATAGAATCCTTAAGCTCTTATTTCTAACCTGGACCTATTAGCTACAAAATAAAATTTCAAAATATCCACACATTTGTTATTTTATTTTAGAACTTTATTTTTATAGACAGTCATAGAATTAAGTGAGATTTGGTGGAAAGCTACTTGTCATGTGTGCCTTCGAAGTTCTGAATGGATGTAGGATCAGTCAGAAAAGGGCTTGAAACTTGATCCCTTTAAGCTAGGTGTTATGACCTTGAGTGACTGCTGCCACCACCCTGAGGTTGAACAAAACTGTTAATGAGCTTTCAAAGATGGTCCCCTAGAGTCATCTTCACAAAGTGCAATTAGGGAGAAGAAACAGGCCAATTAGTGGTGGGAAACAGTAATTGATTCACAAAGGCCTCAGGATGAACAATGCTTCACTTTCTCAATAAACCTATCAGTCAATCTGGCTTAAGAAGGAGAGTAACTTGTAGACTGCTCGTATTAGTGTACTAATGCTGGCTTCTTCTAGACATTAACTCTATGTCATCTCTTTGTAAAGGGCTGTTCGTCTGAGGAAAAGTAATAAATTAAAGTAAAAATGGAACATGGAGTTAAAAAAGAAACTATTAAATGCATATTAAAACAGTATAAATTGGACAGTGATTTAATGGTAGAGTGTTTGACTAGCATATGATCCTAGATTGAATCTCCAGAAGAGCACAAACACACTTTGCCTATCAAATTCATATACATGTACACATTTGTGTGTATGCATATGTTTATATTAATTGTCAATATTGTAGTTTGTACTATAAAAGTAATGGCTGATTAGATCCAAGAAGACTATATTCCTGCTACTTATTTATGGGAAATTATTTTACTTAAGAGCCTTAAGATATCTCTGGATGACTGTTGTATTCTCTATGCAAAGTATATCTGGTGATAGATAATATCTTTGGTATAAGTTTATATGATTGTATTACATAAGTTCTAATAAAAGTAACAGGAAGCATGAAAAAACTGAAACTAATCTTGTACAACATCAAAAGTAAAATATTTGTATTAAAAATAAAAAAGAACTTCCCTACATTAAACAGGTAATTTAAGTATTCTGGTTGCTAGGAGATTATACAGGCAGAGTTAAAGCTAACTATGGCAAGCTATACCAATGTCTGTAATTATTCATATACTGTATGTAGATCATATAAAATTTTAGGACAATATATAATGAAAGTCTGCTGAGATAAGTACAGCTACAGCATTAAAAACACCGATTTTCTATATCTTGTCATATATTTCCAAGAATTATAATACAATCAATCAGGATAGAGTGTGTCACACCATCTTTACGTGTTATACTATGCATCATATGTCTCAAGCATGATAGTAACAGATACAGAGTATAGGCAATTTTGACAATGAGCAGCCAAGCTGTTTGGTCCTGATTCTATTGTTCAGAGTTTTTATTTGTTATATGTTTGAGTTTTCTGTCATCTTCCTTTAATTCCACCAGAAAAGGCTGATAAAAAGGCAGTAGTTGTTGTTCTTGTATCCTACCAGCATGGTTGACCATGGGACAGGGTTTGAAATTGAATTTCATTAATAGCACAGCAGCCTATTAGAGTCGCCTCTGTATGAAAGCATGTCAGATTCATAGAGCACAAGCAGAGACCTGCCTTAGTTTGATCTCACAGGCACTATTCCTTCTAAAATAAGGGAAAATGCTTAATCAAACCACTGGCCTTGATGCAGCCTCTTTTCTGAAGACCCACACCCCAGGTGTATGGGTTTGTCTCATTTTTAGATACACATAATAAAACGGTCATTCTAAAAGTCCATTCATGTGTGCCTGATACAACTGCTGACACAGGGGGGCTTGTATTCTTTTAGAACATGGGACACAGTAGGGGTTTGCAACAGGCTCTATTTGCTAGTCTGCTCACAATGGATCACAGACTAAGTCCTTTCACTCTAGGTTTCAAAATTGAACCACCAACCCTCTAAGAAAGCTTTCATCTATTTCTTTTAAACTTAGCTGCAAAAATAATGAGCAATTAGCTCTTGAGATGATGCACTGCTGTTTAGATGAACGACTTGTAGATATTTCAAGTAGCCCATTTGGATCCCAGAGAAAAGAAAAGAAGTCTACCTAGGATGAGCCTTCCTATTTAGTCTTCAAAGTCCTACGTTGTTCACCCCCAAGCTGAGCTTCTGAATAAAATCATTGCTTTTAACCTCTATGAAATGTTGGGACTCTGTCAGAATCGTGTTTTTTTTTAAGTTTCATTTTCTAGTGCCAAATTTTCATGCTCTTTAAGTTGCCTCCAAGAAAATTAGAACTTTAATATAGCCAACCATATTCTTTTTCCATGGCTTACTTTAGTTAAATAGTTTGTTTATAGCTATCAACATACATACGAATTTTATTTCAAAAAAAATTTGCAATCCCTGATCCTTTTGCAGGGAACTAGTCGTGAGTATATCAGGTAGCTGTTTAACAAATATGTCATCAAAAATTAATTTAAAAATCTGATATATACTACATCAGAAGCACTTTCTGCCTATTTATAGTGTTTCATAGGCTATAGTCAAAGAATAAAATTTAACTTTGATTTATTCCCTTTTGTAGAAGGTGTGAATACCTCTAAAGCTACAGAATTAGGGCACTTACATTTGACAGGGTTAGATATAGAAAGGCTCAGGGAGTAGAACATTTTTTAGGCAAGAAAACTCATATTTTATATAATAAAATTAATCCCTGATAGTGACCAATTCTATCAGTGTCTAATATTGGCTTAATGTAGTATCAAAAATTCTGCCATGAAGGCTAAAATAGTTGAAAATGTATCCTCTTTGAATTCCTCTATATTCCTTACTTTTTGGATAATATGTCATCTGTTTACATAGTTTATGTTAATGCAGCAAGATAAGCATTGCTAACTTTGTTTATAAGTAACTGAGTGAATGAGCATTGTCATTGATATCAAGGATGTCAATGTCTTTTACATTTTGGAGTAGTAAGCCTTCCCTGGTCCATTTCTGTATTTTGATTAATAGTTGATGATTAACTAAAACCAACATAGGCAGAAATTACCATTCCTAGCTCCCTCACTCCACATACAAAATCTTAAGTCTGGCTTAGTGGAGAGACCCTCTCACTGACATTAGCAAACCTATCTTGTCTTCAGGTCTATATAATAAACCTGACTCCTCATTCTGCCGTGAGTGATAAAACAAAACCACCACTACCACCACCACCACCACCACCACAACAACAACAACAAAAAGCCCACTGAGTTTTGTTCTGTTTCTAAATATGTGGTAAGTCACATGTACACACACACACACACACACACACACACACACACACACACACACAATATTTAAATTTATGAAAAGGTGTATTGATAAAAAATGGAAAATATATAACAATGCTAAGAACAGGGGCAGTGTGGAGGGTGATGTGCACACTCATAGCCTACTTATCACTAAGAACAAAGCAGAGTCTGTTGGAAAGGAGCTAGCTCATTTGCAGCAGAATCTATTTCTTATCACTATTTCTTATCATCTACTAGCTTATGATATAGAACTTGATCCCTAGCAACTAGAACTTACTATGAATTTAATTGTGAGTTGTTTTGTCTAAGAAGCTTTCATATAGAGTGGGTGATAGTTGGACATAGAAAAATGAATGAACTTGTACAAGCAAGTTTCTTTCCATCATGTTCTTTATGGATAGATATTTTATGTATGGATAGGTATTTTATTTATTTCTTATCAATGTTATTACAGAAATATGTGATTCTCATTTCTCTCAAATTCTCTTGATAATCTTAGTCTGTAACACAGACAGCCCTTGAATCCCAGAAGCAGGCCGACTGATGACCACAGAGATTTCTCTATTGTAGCTTAACAGCCTTGTTAGAAAGGCGTAACCAGTGGAGTTGTTGCTGTCAATGCTTGAGGACAAGAGTTGGATGAAAGACATTCCTATACTCTGGGCCCATGTTTCCTGTATATCTATTTTAAACTTTCTGGGGAAAGATTCAGTATGAATAATGTAATATGGATTTGTGGAACTCAGGATTGCTTCCTTAGTGGAGGATTAAGGACTGAGAAAATTAGAAACACTTCAGGATTTGAAGAGGGTGGGAGTTAATAGATGGCTAGTAATAGAAAGATGGTGCAAAGGTCCTGGGAGGGTCTGAAATCTAAAGGTTACTTGATCATAATTTTGAAATGAAGAGAAAAGTCTATCAAGTAGGAAATGAATTGAACCATGGAATCTGCTTACAGAGGAGAGTTTTTATGCATTTTAGAGGGAGTTTTTAAGCCACACACCCACAAAAAATGAGAGCATGGCAAAATGTACACACACGAAGAATCAAACGGAATAGTAAATCTGCCATTTTTCCGCATGACAGGGCTTTAATGTTAAAATTTCCTGACAAAGAGGATCAAGAACAAGAGGCTCCTTCTCCTGCCTCCAGGAATAATCTCATGAATGAAGAGCTACAGGCAATGAGAGCCAGAGAATGCTTACATCTAGAAAATAAGTTTTTGGCTCCTCAGACTTTTCAACAGTACAGATTGTTTCTACTTTGAGGAATTATACTTTCTCCAAATGTTCATCTTCACAGCCAATTCCCCTAACTAGTTTCTTTATCATTTTCATTTAACTATTTACAGAATTTTTGACAATTTTGTCTGTTTTATTTTATTATTTCACCAAAGTCAGTGTTTGACCTTCACATTAGGTTGAACCTTCAGCTCCCCAGAAGAAAGATTTAGTATTCAGAGGACCAGAATTGGATAGTAGCTTCTTCCACAATGTCAAAAGTAGGCAACATCTCTGTAGAATTTAAGGTTCCCTCATCTCCCATAGTTTGGCACTAATTCTTCTCAACTTCCCAGTGATGGTTCAAATAAAATGGAAAATCATCATGGTGGAGGTAAGGGTTTGTATGGGTCTAACCCAGTCAACAAACTGTGTTGTTCACTCACAATGTCCTACAGTGTTTCCAGATAAGAAAAATCAACAAAAAAGTGCAAGAACATTCTTATCTACAACTTAAATAGACTGAGAAATACAGGCAAAATTAATAAAAAGGCATTGGGTAAATATGTGAGGGATTTCCAGAGATCTTATGAGAACTGTGACCTAGGGAATCTATAATTTGCTAGCCTGTTTGTGGATCTGTTGATTACAGTGCCTACTTTGGCAGAAGTAAATCTCAGAGTACAACTTATTGTTGTACAATTTAGGGTCTATGTCATGTCCTGGGCCTTTTTGCTTCCTATCAGCTATGAGGTGGGTTGCCCACCATGTCCTAGTTAGAGTGTCCTAATAAAACCTCTAAAATTTTGAGCAAATTGAAATGCTCATCCAGTCACAACATTACAAATCCTGATTTGCCCAGAAAGAAACACGATAGAATGATTTTCTCTGTATTTTTCTTTTATTGGATATTTTCTCTATTTACATTTCAAATGTTTTCCCCTTTCCTGTCTCCCCTCCAGAAACCCCCTATACCATCCCCCTTCCCCTGCCTCTATGACGGTGCTCCCCTACTCTCCTCTTCTGCCTTGCTGCCCTGGCATTCCTCTACACTGGGGCATCGAACCTCCTCAGGGCCAAAGGCCGCTCCTCTCACTGATGTCCAACAAGGCCCTCCTCTGCGACATATGCCATGGGTCCCTCGCTATTCTTTTCTTGAGACACACAGCAAGAGATCAGACTTAAACATCTGTACTTTGCCCTTTACTCTTCCCTCTATTGATCCTTTATCATGATGCCGTTACCCTTTTTGATCACTTCTTTAAAGTACATGCTGTCATAGTTCACCTGTTAGAGAAATACACTCTTATAACAGGAAATATGAACAACTCTTTGAGAAGCAAGACACACAATTTATTTCCTCTTTGCTTCATGTAAGAGGTAGAAAACAGTCATATTTACTCTATGAAGACAAATTTGTGTTTCTGAAATTTAACTGGAATTCAATATACACAATTTATCTGTTAAAACGATGAGTCAGTAATTTGCAAAACACTGAAAGATAAAACCTACTGTACATCATTATTGTTTTTTTTTCATTTCTTATTCATTAATTATATTATACATTTCAAATGGTGTCCCTCTTTTTGGTCCTCCCTCCACAAGCACCCCATCCCATCTCCCTCTCCCTTACCTCTAAGAGTGCACCACCACCCATCCACCCGCTCCCACCTCATCCCTCTAATATCCCCTTTCTCTGTGGCATCAATCCTCCAGAGGGCCAAGCACATCCCCTCCCACTGGTGCCAGACAAAGCAGTCCTGTGCTACATATGTTACAGGGACCAGGGACCACCAGTCCATGTATGCACTTTAGTTGCGGGCTTAGTCCCTGATAACTCTGAGGGGTCTGGTTAGTTGATATTGTTGTTCTTCCTATGGGGTTGCAATCCCCTTCAGCTCCTTCAACTCCTTTCTATAACTCTTCCATAGGAGTCCCCAGGCTCAGTCCAATGCTTGGCTGTAAGAAAAAAAAAATACCAGGAAATTAAAGACTTTCAAAAATTTAATGAATATTAAGGCACAGTATACGCAAACTAATGGGATACAATGAAAGCTGCACTATGAGAAAAATTCATAGCATTAAGTATGTTCACGAAGAAATTGGAGTGATGCTACCACATACCAAAGGTAAGTCAAGATCAAATAAACTAACCAGTCCCATAACCCCTAAGGAAACAAAAACATTCATTAAAATCTACCAACCAAAAAAAAAAAAAAAAAAAAAAAAAAGCACAGGGCCAGATGGTTTTAGTGAAAAATTCTTTCAGAACTGCAATGAAGACCTAATACCAATACTCCTCAAACTATTACACAAAATAGAAACAGAAGGAACACTACCTAATTCGTTCTATGAAGCCACAGTTACTCAGATAACTAAACCAGACAAAGACTCAACAAAGAAAGATAACTTCAGACTGATTTCACTTATGAATATTGATGCAAAAATACTCAATAAAATTATTGCCAACAGCACTGCTGTTACTCTTCCTTAATTTTCTTAGAGTCAAAGAAGGAAGCCATTTGAAGTTTGAAACAACTCTATAGAAGCACATTTTTTTCTCTTTATATTGGAGATGAAGTCTGCACACTTAATTTTTGAACCTTTGCTTAGAAAAAAATATTCTTCAAATTGAGAGTCTCTAATTGCCTCATTAAAATTCTCAAAATCCAGTGGCTTAAAAATGAGGTTGATAGATAATTTCTAAACTTATTTCAATGTTGTATGAGTTCTTCATCATTTGAGTTTGCTAAATGTTTTGAGGCTGTTTAAGGGCCAGCTCTGGAGCTTGCTGAAGAAAAAGATATTACAATACCATCTTTTATTTGCATTTGTCTGCCATTATGAAACAGATCTGGCTCTTTTTTTCACTCTGAATTTTACGCTTAACCATGCCAGTATAATTTGAAAAGTTTTATTTTAATGAGTAAATAATGATTAGATCCATTTATTTTTCTTCCTGATATGCTGGAATTTATACTTGAAAGAATATTATACCTATTTCATAAGATTTTACTGATCATAATTATATATATATATATATATATATATATATATATATATATATATATATATATGTATGTATGTATATAAAACCCCCACAGCCCCACACTCCCACACACACATCGAATTCTCTCCAGTACCTCTAACTATTTCCACTCTATAGAATAAACAATAGGAATAGAAGATCTTAGCTAAGCATGTGGGCTTACTGCTACACGGTTGATAATGAACACACCTTTTCTCTACCCATTTGTTTTTCTTTTCCTTTTTTTGTAAAATACTCATGATACAAATACAAAAAAAAATACCAAAAAATACAAATGCAAAGCTTATCTTATATAAGTATATGATTGCACTAAGTAAATTAACATTGTACATAAGACAGATGAAATATTTTTGTCTCTTATGGCCAAGTTGTTAGTAATGTTCATTGATGGCAAGTTAAAACTTTATAAAATTAAAAGAAAAACCATAAAATGTTGATGTGTAGCTATTACATGATTTCAAACTAACACATAATACTAGATACAAAAAAAATAATTTGGAAAATAAAATACTAGGTTAATTAATGATATTCAAAACATCTACTTAAAAATATGTGCTACATAAATGGCTAATTACATATAGTGAAAGATAAAACTCTGATAGGCTGAGGATTATAATACTGTTAAAAATAAGATCATCATGAATTTTGAAGGCAAATGGGTGGATGGAACTAGAAAATATCATCTGGCTTGAGGTAACACAGACCCAAAAGTTCATACGTGGTATATACTCACTGGTAAGTGGATATTATTCCCAAAGTACAGAATACCCATGATACACAGCATAGACCTTAAGGAGTTAAACAAGAAGGGAGGCCCATGTGAGAATGCTGAAGGTGAAACAAAATATGCATGGGAGGCAAAAGGAGGGAGGAACCTGGTTTGGAAGGAGAGGGGCAAAGTGGGAAGGATCAAGTATAGAGGGAGAAAGGAGAGAAGTCGAGAGGTTCAGGAGAATGTATTAAAATATGTAGCTGCCTTGAGTAGGGGCTGGGAAACCTCTGAGAAATGCACGTTACCTGGGATAGGGGAGGCTCCCAGGACTCAATATGGGTGACCTTAGCCAAAATGCCCAACAGTGGGGATATGGAAACTGAAGAGACCACTTCCAGGGAGTAGTTTCACAGGGCCCCCAGAGGAGGGATGCGGACAACAACCCACCTTCAAAATTTTCCACCCCAAAATATTCCTGTTTAATAGAAATGCAGAGACATAAATGGAACAGAGATAGACTGAATGAATGGACGAGCAGTGACCAACCCAACTTGGGATCCATCACATGGGCAGGCACCAATCCCTGACAGTATTACTGATGTAATGTTGTGCTTATAGTCAGGAGCCTAGCATGGCTGTCCTCTAAAAGGCCCTACCATTAGCTATTGAGACAGATGGAGATACTTGCAGCAAACCTTTGGACTATGGTGGTGGACCCCTATGAAGAGTTAAGGGAAAGATTGAAGGAGCTGAAGGGAATGGCAAACCCATAGGAAGACTAACAGTGTCAACTAACCTGGACCCCTGGGAGCTTCTAGAGACTAAACTACCAACCAAAGAGCATAAAGGGCTGTTCCAAGGACCATGGCAAATATATAGCAATGTACTGCCTTGTGTACTGCCTAAGTGGGCGAGGATAAGCATAATCCTATAGAAACTTAATGTCCCAAGGAGGGGTTATTCCCAGAGGGCATACTCTTAGAGACAAAGGAGAGGAGGGTTGGGGGTAAGAACTGTGAGAGGGGGGATCAGCAAGGGGAGGCAACACTTGGGATATAAATAAATAAAATAATTAATTAATAATAATAAAATTTTAAAAATAAAAATGGAGTGAATTTAAAAATAGTTATACTATTATATAATATGATAATTGCTTAAACAGAGTATAATATTTAATTTTTTTATTAAATATATATAGATAAATAATACATATATATAAGAAAAAAAATATATATTCATACTGGCTGGTTTTGTGTGTCAACTTGACACAAGCTGGAATTATCACAGAGAAAGGAGCTTCAGTTGAGGAAATGTCTCCATGAGATCCAGCTGTAAAGCATTTTCTCAATTAGTGATCAAGGGTGGGAGAGCCCCTTGTGGGTGGTGCCATCCCTGGACTGGTGGTCTTGGGTTCTATAAGAAAGAAAGCTGAGCAAGCCAGGGTAAGCAAGCCAGTAAGTAACATCCCACCATGGCCTCTGCATCAGCTCCTGTTTCCTGACCTGCTTGAATTCTAGTCCTGACTTCCTTTAGTGGTGAACAGCAACGTGGAACTGTAAGCTGAATAAACCCTTTCCTCCCCAACACATAGAAATCCTGAATAAACCCTTTCCTCCCCAACACATAGAAATCCTGACTAAGACAATATATATATATTATATATATATACACATACACACACACACACACAAATACAAGACAGTGAAGGTAAGATATTTCTATTTGTCTTTAAAAAATTTAAAGGAAGAAATTATTCTCATTACATATAGATGAATTCCTAGAAAAGCTAAGATTTTAAGCTCAATAATAAGATATTAAATGATATGATTGATATCTGTGTCTAAACTATTCTATCTAGGATTGTATAGATCAAAGTATTTCAACTACCTAGTGTTATTTCATCAATATATAGCTGAGCTCTGTGTCTAAACTGTGCTATCTGGGATTGTATAGATCAAAATTGAATTATTTCAACTACTTAATGATATTTCATCAATATATAGCATCATTAAGTGTTTATTTGATATTTATCATGAGTATTCTTTCATTTTACAAACACAGATCATTTTCAATGATGAATAACATAATTAAAATTAAATACATCATTAAATTTAATATAAGATTAAAAATTAAATTGGAACTGACAATAAATAAGAGGATTTAGCAGGTAACATCACTTTCTGCACCATCCTTATGAACTTAATTTAGTCTCTGGATCCTAATGAAGAAGAAGAGGACAAGTAACTCCCAATTTCTATCCTTTGACACTGAAGTGCAGAGGAAGAAGCATGAAGAGATATATAGTTTTATAAGAAAAAGACTAGAATTTTGAAGTAGAGTGTATAAGTTCAGTTTGGCTCCAGTATAATCCACAAATATGTGATTAACAGTGTAAGAATAGAAATTCTGGTTTATTTCACTTGTTAAATTTGACTGAGTAGCATATTCAGAAATGCCTCAAGAGCAGATGAGAGCCATGGAACAATTTATAACAAGAAATAATAAAATGTAGAGCTCTCTTATCTACTTTTTCTTATAGTATTAAAATATAAGATAAAAGGGAAGACAAAACAGGGTGTTATGGAATTTTTGGTGAATAGTAATTAAAAGCTAGTACCAACAAAAATTGTTAATAGGTTAAAATGAAGCAAAGATAGAGATTCAAGGTGGAGTTATAGAAATCTTATTCATAAACAGATCTAATTTTGGATAATAGATATGCATGAGGTTATTCTGTACTGAAAGGAAGTGTACACCAAGGTAGCCAATAATCAATCAAGTTCTCCTATTAAATAATGGAATGAGCAGGCTGAAATATAGCTCAATAGAGTGTTTGCTAAGAGAGGGTGAAGCCCTGATGGATAACTAATCACACACACACACACACACACACACACACACACACACACACACACACACACACAAACTGTAGAATAGTGCTCTATGTGGAGCCTGTGAACGAAAAGCAGCTATAAGAAGATTCATTATTGCATGAGTAAATGCAGAACAAAATTTGTAAACAGAATTTATCAGATCAGAGTTCAGTATATCTTGATTTTTATTGCTATTCCCATACCAGTTCCAAATTAAGCCTTTTATAAACTTTGATTCTTGAATCTTTAATAAGTCTAGGAAGTAAGTATTTTATTCCAGCTTCCCATATGAGAAATCAAATGTTAAGAAATGAAAGATTAGGCCATGAGTAGAAGAACAAGTACTAGAATTATATGTGTCTAATTCATCAACACTTCACTTGTGCATAATATCATAGATGTGAGAATTTGTTGTGCTGTAATTAATAGTGCACTATTTAGCTGTAATAATGGGATATTTACATCTAAAGAAAAGGGCAAAGTGACCTCCATCTTCTATACCGAGGTCATTCCTGTGCTCCTTTAATCTTCAACCTGTACAACAAGGATGTGCAGGATGCCCTGAGAGACTGGAACAGATATATGTGCTTATGTCAAGGAAGGAGGTCAGTAAGAGACAAATAAGGTATCCTAGGAATAGGGTACAGGATTGTGTGGAAGGCACATCTCATCACTAGGAGCTGTTTAGGTGGTTTATTTCTTTGTTTTCTTCTTCTTCTCCTTCTTCTTCTTCTTCTTCTTCTTCTTCTTCTTATTATTATTATTATTATTATTATTATTATTATTATTATTATATCTTTTTTTTTTTACAGTCCAGTCATCTTCCTCCCAGTCAGCCTTCCAACTGTTCCTCATCCCTTCCCTCCTTACCCATATCCAAAAGATGTCCCCAAGCCCTAACCTCAACCCAACAGACCTCCCCACTCCCTGAGGTCTCAAGTTTCTTGAGGGTTAGGTGCATCTTCTCTCACTAAGGTTAGAACAGGCAGTCCTCTGCTATATATGTGTCCGGGGCCTCATATCAGCTGTTGTATGCTGCCTGTTTCATGGCTCAGTGTCTGAGAGATCTTGAAGGTCCAGGTTAGTTGGGACTGCTGGTTTTCCAATTGGGTCGCCCTCCTCTCCAGCTTCTTCCAGCCTTTCCCTTAGTAAATCACAGGGGTCCCTGGCTTCTGTGCTTTGATTGGATCTACATATCAGCATCTGACTCTTTCAGCTGCTTGTTAGGCCTCTCGGGGGGCAGCTGTGCTAGGCTCCTGTCTATAAGCACACCATAGAATCAGTAATAGTGTCAGGCATTGGAGCCTCCCCTTGAGATGGGTCCCAGTTTGGGCTTGTCACTGAACCTCCTTTCCCTCAGTCTCTTCTCCATTTTTGACCCTGCAGTTGTTTCAGACAGGAATAATTCTGGATCAGTACTTTTGACTGTGGGATGGCAACCCATACCCACACTTGATACCCTATCTTTCTACTGAAGATAAACTCTACAAGTTCCCTCTGCCCACTGTTGGGCATTTCCTCTAAAGTCCTTTCGTTTGAGTCCTGAGAGTCTCTCACATCCCAGGTCTCTGGTGCATTCTAGAGGGTCCACCACCTTCTACCTCCCCAGGATACCTGTTTCTGTTCTTTCTGCTGGCCCTCGGCTTCACTCTTGTGTCCCCTCCCAACCCCAATAACTGATCATGTTCCTCTTTTCCCCTCCCCCTCTCGTCTCCCACCCAGGTCCCTCCATCTCTCTGCCCCCCGTGATTGCTTTCTTCAGACTCCCAAGTGGGATTGAGACATCCTCACTTAGGCCCTTCAGCTTGTTAACCTTCTTGAGTTCTGTAGATTGTATCCTGGGTATTCTGTACATTTTTACCTAATATCTACTTATTAGTAAGTACATAATCATACATGTCCTTTTGTGTCCTTTTACTTCACTCAGCATAATATTTTCTAGCTCCATCCGTTTGCCCGCAAAACTCATAATGTCCTTGATCTTAATAACTGAGTAGTATTCTATTTTGGAAATGAACCACATTTACTGTTTCCATTTTTCTATTGTTGGCCATCTGCATTGTTACCTGCTTCTGGCTATCACAAGGCCGCTATGAACATAGTAGAACATATGCCCCTGTGACATGGTGGGGCATCTTTTGTGTATATGCCTAAGAGAGGTATAGCTGGGTCTTCAGGTAGATTGATTTTCAGTTTTCTAAAGAAACTCCAGATTGATTTCCAGAGCTGTTGTACCAGTCTGCAATCAGTGGAGGACTGTTCTTCTTTCTCCACATCCTTGCCAACATGTGCTATCACCTGAGTTTTTGATCTTAGCCATTCTGATCTTAGTGTAAGGTAGAATCTCAGCATTGTTTTGATTTGCATTGCTTCTGGGTAGCTTTCCTGCTTCCTATATTCAGGCTTGCCTTTTTTCATTATCTTGAATTCCAGAAACATCAAAATTTTCATGGGATAGACTCTACTATATTGGAAATTTTATTCATGAGAAAAAGACTGTTCCTTGGATCAGAAATAATCAAACACACACAGACACACACACACACACACACACACACATACCTGAGAACTAGCTTTTTATTCAAATGGCAATTGGTTTCTTAGGTCATTCTGTAGAAACAGAACAGACATGTAGCTGAGAACAATGAACCAACCACACAATACCAGTCCTCTGTCTAATGTCCTATCTCATTTCAACTTAAAACTCATGTCAGTTCCCTACAAATGGACTTGGCATGTACTCTCTGCAGTGTAGTTTAGCAAGCTTCCTTCATTTGAGTCTAACCATCACTTGGAGTCTATAAGTGTCCTACTGGGTGAGGAAGTCAAACTTAACCTGTTGTGACAGATTGGAGCTGGGATTTCTGCCTTAAAACACCTGGTTCATTATAAAATAAAGAAAGATTGGGCTAATAAAAATAAAAATACTTTATAAGAAGCATCAGACTTACGTGATGGTGGTTTGTGTTTGGAAGTATAGATGTATTTGTTGTTTTATAGATGTCATTTTACTACACAGAGAATACTATGGAAAAAATCTGAAAATTTGAGGTACTACCATGTCTTTTGTTTGTATTTTGTTATTTACTTGATTACCCTAGTTCTTATAATCTCCTTATATCTTAACAGTCTGTACATCTTAAGATCAACTAGGTTATCTTACATAATTTTTAGCTTATCATGTGCCATTCTTTCCCTGTGGTAGAATCTAGATATCAAAGGAAAAACAAGGACAATGTCAAGCCTTTACTTGTTCATTTGGAACTATCTGCATAAGTATATATCTATGGTAACCTATTAGAGTAGGGACAGTTCATCCACTCAGTCCATGGAGTGAGTGTTAGAACCATTTAAACCATGAGTCAGATGAGACCATCAAGATAAGATGGGCTATAGTTTTGCAGAATTATATTGGATTTGTGTATGTAAAATCATACATTGTATTTTACAGAATGTTGTGATTCAAATTAGAAAATAGTAACTCTAAAGTTGGAAATCTAAAAACAAACTGGAACATTCTGGGAATTTTGTTCTATATTTAGCACTCAGCTTTAGTTCTATACAGAACTGTGAGTCATAGAACAATTTTAAATAAAATTGTGACATAAACACATAGACATTTTTAGAAAGATCATTTTGTAGGCAGTGCTAAGGCCAGACTGGACATGATTAATTCCAGAAACAGAAAGACTAAGATGATCTCAGAACACTACATAAGTCACTGGAAAAAAGAGAAATTCAGTGATTTAGAAATGACCAAAAGATTATTCAGATACTAAAATTTGACTCTAGAAAGAGTGTATATCTATGGCTGTAAAATAGCTTGTGTTTGTGATATCCTGACACGGCAATGCATATGTCCTTCTTATAATGAAAGCATAACATATGTGTGCCTTCATACTTCCTACATTTTCATTATTAGGAAAATACTACCCAGATATATGATTACATTTCAATGTTAGTTATCCATTATAATATTTGTTGGAAACATCTTAGCATTATAATTTGAAGAGCAGCACATCAAATTATAAGGAGATGTTCGAATATGATTTTCAAGTGAAACGACCCTGTACCTCTCTGGACATTTTGAACATGTTTCTGGACATAACTGCTCATTATGGAAATTTGCAATGAAATGGCGGGAGCCTTCCTGAGGCCAGCTCTCTCTTAGAGATTGTATAGAAGAATATTAAAACTCTAAGAAACTGAAATATTACACAGATTTTTGTTGTTCAATATTCATAAAATTATAGTGCCAGTAATGTGAGAATGAAGACAAAGTGGAAATGCTGTAAATATAAAGTACACATCATATCATAGCTCATGTCTATTATCCACAGTCAATTTGGTTCGATTTAATTAAAAAATGATTATCAGTATCTTCCTATGTGTCAAACCTTGTATAATACCTGGAGTCCTAAGTACTAACTGAAAATATAAGGCCCATGGAATTCTGCCATGGATGGAAACAGTCATTACAGTGATACAGATTGGAGAAGGACATAGTGATTATGTTTTACAATAAAAAATCATATCAGGTGACAACTCTAAATGTAAATTCAAAATCTATTATTTAATTAGGAACAATAATCATACTAATATCATCTCAGACTTTGTATGATAAAATGATTCTGATAGGAAAATTTTAGATCCATGAAAATATAAATTGATGCTATTTGATATGGATAATGAACGTGAACATATTTTGAAACTAAACAATACTGTGATAAAAATACTACAGCTTCTATAGCCTCTTAGCCACCACAAACATTCTATTTTACTTTTCCTTCATTCCTAATAAATTAAACCTATTTCATTCTAAATAATGAAAATAGAAACTTCCTATGACACATAGTTCTTAGAATTAAAATAATTAGAATAATTCTTCTTGAGTTTGTAACATCACTGCATATCCTGATAGCAAGATTGTCCTATTTTGATTTATAGTTATTTAGATATCCAAGAATGTACATAGGTGGGCGTGTATAAAACACATAATTTGTATATACATTATAGCAATTAATGTAAAAACATAAGGAGAAAGAAAAGAAAAAGAGCAAGGATAGGTGCATGGGAGAGCTTGCAGATAGAAAACCAAAGAGAAAATTTATGTAATTCTATTATATTCTCAAAAAATAAACTCATAATTAAAATCAAAATCACACCTGTGACAGTATTGCCTGTCAAAGGGATAAAATTCATTCACCCATTTTGCCAATGTTAAAAGCAAAACAAGACTCTTCTTTCTTTCTTTTTTAGTTCTTATTCATGTGGGCACAAAGCTAACATAAAAAAATAAAAAATAAATAAAATCTGCTCAGGTCTCTGAGTTCTTTACATGCAGCAGTGGGGTTTGAGACATGCAGAGAAGAGCAGCAAGCTCCAGTTACAGCTCAGGAGCAATTACGGTAGATGACAGTGTTTACTCTCTCCAGGAGATGTCACTGAAGACTGTCAAGGACAAGCTTCACCTATTTGTGACAACTATAAAAGTCGAGAAGGTAGAGGTGGTGGGGGACGGAAAGCTTCACTCACACTGAACACGTATTTGTCCAGTTTTACTTTGATCAGAAAATGAACAAAAAGAACATTCTTATAGGAGATTTTGTTTCCTGCTAATCATAGAAGGCAATTTTTATCTACCACAGTAGATATACTGCTGAGAGAGAGAGAGAGAGAGAGAGAGAGAGAGAGAGAGAGAGAGAGAGTCAGTCTGTCAGTCTTTGACTTCTGTGTACTAACATAAAAGCATTTTTTTCCCAAAGAAGAATCTTGGGGCAAGAGTTCATTCAAAAATTTGTGATACATAGCTTTTAATTTTTACTGTAAATTTACATTAAAATTTAAAGAAACTCCCTAACAACTCAGTCTATTTCCAAGGCTATTGTTTGTCCTCCACAAACTGATAGTAAGACCCTATGATTTAGACAAAATCTATGCAACTCATTGAACATGGAACAGTTAAATTTCTGCCTTCCTGCCTTCCTAGAGGCTTCACCAAAATGACTAACAGTCATCGTACTGAAAGGTAGTGAGCACATTACTAAAGGAGAAAGGTAAACATCAACTAAGCTGTGGACATTTTGATCTATAATGGTGACATGAACATATGATGTGCTACTGTCATAGTGGGACAGACTTGTGAGATGAAGCAGCCAATATCTGATCGACTTTAACTCCATGAGATGAAACCCATCCCCGACACTGAGTGATGACTGAGAACTAGGGACTAGATAGTGCAGGGAATAAGAGGAAAAGAAAACACTAATATTCTAAAGAACCTAGCAAAAAATATAAAAAGGAAAGAAATGAAATAAAAAAGTCTCCTAATGACATTCTGCTCTACTCATAGACCAGTGCCTTTCTCAGCCATCATCAGGGAAGCTTTGTATTGCAGAAAACGGATATAAACAGAGACCTACAGCTGGATAATTATGTGCAGAGAAAGACCTTGGGACACTCAGATCTAAATGGATGTCTCCATCAACTCCCTCTCCTCCTGGCTCAGGGATCTCTGTGGAAGAGAAGGAGCAATTAGAGTCATGGAAGTGCCATGGGAAATGGGAACCACCAAAGAAATAAAGCTGTCTAAGCAGCCGGACTGTTGTAAATATGAACTCAAAGAGATTGTGGCGGCATGCACCGTGCTGAGTTCCACCACAGATAGGATATGGGTTTTGAGAGGAGAAGGAGAGACAAGTTCCAGTCCCTAACCTAGAAGCTATTTCCAATTGGTAACCACTTGCTAACAAAAAATTGATTCTCTCCAACATAGTCTCATTCAGGATGCAAGCCACTCTCAAGGGCAGCCCCCATATCCAGCAATAGCTGGCCAACACAAAACATATGTAATTATATTGTTTTGGAGGTTGTTTTGTCTGAGTATTTTTTCTTTCTTTCTTTCTTTCTTTCTTTCTTTCTTTCTTTCTTTCTTTTTTTTTTTTTTTTTTTTTTTTTTTTTTTTTTTTTTTTTTTTTTTTTTTTT
>CM052708.1:32172485-32195795 GCA_028551405.1 Uromys caudimaculatus | reverse complement strand
TTTTGTTCTAATAAGGTTATTTTTATTTTATCATTTTTTAAAAGATTGATTCTGTGGTCTCTTACTATTATTTTTATTTTTGTATCATTTAATCTGAATTTACAGTCCAATCTTTATCCCCCTCCTGGTCCACCCTCTGATTCTTCCTCATCCCATACCTTCTTCTCCAACCACCTTCCCCCTGTCTCCAAGAGGATATCTCTACCTCCACCCCACCAGATCTCCCCACACCCTGGAGCCTCAAGTCTCTCAAGGGTTAGGTGCATCTTCTCTCACTGAGGCCGGACCCGGCAGTATTCTGATGTATATGTGTAGGGGCCTCATATCAGCTGATGTATGCTGCCTGGTTGGTGGCTCAGTGTCTGAGAGATCTCAGGAGTCCAGGTTAGTTGAGACTGCTTGTCTTCCTATGGGTTTGCCTTCCTCCTCAGTTTCTTTTAACTTTTCCCTAATTCAACCACGGGGGTCACTGTTCATTGCTTGGGTGTTAAGTATCCATCTGACACTTTTATTTTTAGAAATCTATTTTTATAATAAGAGATAAGAGAAAAGATTCTGGATTTGTGAAGATGCAGGTAAAGACAATCTGGAAGGAACTGGAGAAGGAGGGTATTACTAATGTGTATATTGTATGGAAAATCCATTTTTAAACAAAAATACAATAAAATACATAAAAATACATTTCCTCCTTCCTGTTCCTCTCCAATCTCCTCTCTCCTGTTTTCCCTTGCTGTGTGTCAAATGTCAAGTCAATGGCTCTTTTATTGTTGTTACATATGCACACACGCACACACATAAGCACACACACATGCACACACATATATATGTATTTAAACACACACATACACACACACACACACACACACACACACACACACACACACACACACACATACATAGTTGGAGGAAGTCTAACCAGTCCTAACTTTTTAACTATCTGTAGTATGATTATAAAAAAAAGAAATATATTTATTAATAGAACCCAAAGTTTACCCAGCAAATCCTATTTATGGACCAACAATGTTTATTTTTTAATTTCATATATATTTTCTAATAGGTATTTTATAAAAAATGCTTGTTATTGAGTATGATATTAATGATTATGATAATTCTAATGATTAAATCACTTTATTGACATTTAATAACTACAGTATTAATTGTGCCTGATCTATTTAATCTTTAAAATTTAATGATGTCTTCAGTGATGCTTTCTTTTCTCACTTCTCAAAATTATGTTTTAAGCAGAGATTCAATCAGCTGAAATATATTTAAAGATTATTTATAAAATACACATTGCTTATAATAATAGAATATATTTGACTTTTAAAGCCTCTATCATTTTGTTTGATTATAGCCCTCAGGAAGAAATCTTGAAGTTCTTTTAGCAAAGGCATACTCAGTCCATTTCCATTCTAAGTCTTTGTTTATACACTTAAAACCATATTCATATAGAACAAATATCTCTGAGTCCTCAGAGGTGGTAATCTATACCAACCTCCCATATTTCGAAACTCAGGAATCTTCAAGGGAAAGCCTCAGTATAGAGGGGAAAACAAAAATACTCATATCAGGACAGGACATTGTTATAGAACACATTATTTCTCAGCAGCCAGGATAACCTGCCCAACATCTGCACTACATCAAGTAGTCAAAATTACAGCATGAGTGGGGATGGATTTTCTGAGGAACCACTCATAGTTGAATAGCTACTGTTGGTCTATGGCAATATCTTACCATCCAAAGAAAATATTAGATTGAGAAATCACATTCACAGAAATCATTTTATTTGAGAAAAATGTCATTCCTTCTTACTTCCTTTCAAAATACAATTTTCCTCTTTAATGCGTCCATTCTTTTTTGGAATTAATTATTTTATTTATTTATATTCCAAATATTGACCCCCCTCCAGGTTCCACCTCACTGAGTTTGTTCCACCATCTTCTCTCTCCTTTACCTTAGAGAGGGTGCCCTAGGTATCCCTCTTCCTTCGGGCATCAGGTCTTTACATGATTAGGCACATCTCCTACTGAGGTCAGACAAGGCAGTCCTCTGCTACATATGTGCCAGAGGACTTGGACCAGCCTGTGTATGCTTTTTGGTTGGTTGCTTAGTCTCTAGGATCTCACAGGGGTCCGGGATAGTGGATATAGTTGCTCTTCCTCTGGGGATGCCATTTACTTCAGCTCCTTCAGTCTTTCCTCTAATACTTAGTTGACTACTCCGGCCTTCCTTTTGAGTTCTATCCCCTGCGAGGCCAACAATTCTCCAACTTTTCCATTAGAGTCCCCGAGCTCTGTCCAATGTTTGTCTGTGGGTGTCTGCATCTGTCTGAGTCAGCTGGTGGGTGAAGCCTCTCAGACGACAACCATGCTAAACTCCTGTCTGCAAGCATAACAGTATCATTACTAATGTCAGATTGGTGCTTGCTTAATATGCAGCCGCATATTTCCATTCAATCTCCTGACCCTCTGAGCTTGTCTCCTGTCTTGCTCATACCTGATCCTGTCCCCCTTTTTCCGTTCCCCTCCCCTCTCCTATACAGGCCTCACCCTCTGCCTCCGAGGATTATTTTGTTTCCATTTCTAAGTGGGATTGAAGCATCCTCACTTCAACCTTCCTTTTTGTTAAACTTCTTAAGGTCCATGAGTTTTAACATGGGTATTCTGTACTTTTTGGCTAATATTCACTTACCAGTGAATACATACCATGCATGTACTTTGGGGTCTGGGTTACCTCACTCAGGATGATATTTTCTAGTTCCATCCATTTACCTACAAAATTCACGATGTCCTCATTTTTAATAGCTGAATAGTATTCCATTTTGAAAATGAAACACTTTTCCCTCTATCCATTCTTCTGTTGATGGAAATCTATGTTGTTTCAGTTTCTGGATACTGGCTACGAATAAGGTTTCTATGACCATAGTGGAGCACTTGTCCTTGTGGTATGGTAGACCTTCATTTTTAGGTATATTCCCAGGGGCAGGATAGCTGGGTCTTCAGGTAAAACTATTTCTGTTCTCTGAGGAACTGCCAACTTGCCAGATTGATTTCCAGAGTGGTTGCTCCAGTCTGCAGTGGCACCAGCAAGGGAGGAGTGGGGTACAGAACTCTGTGTGCGGCGGCACAGATGTGAAGATTGCTACATTTGGAATGTGAATAAATAAAATAATTAGCTTTTAAAAAGAATTGAAACATTTTAAAAAGGAGGGAAATTGTATTTGGAAGGAAGTAAGACGGAATGACAAACACCAAAAAAAAAAAAAAAAAAAAAAAAAAAAAAAAAAAAAAAATCCTCCTCAGAATGTGCTGTCACTTGAGCTTTTGATCTTAGCCATTTTGATTGGTGTAAGGTGGAATCTCGGGGTCATTTTGATTTTATTTTCCTGATGACTAAGGACTTTGAACATTTCTTTAAGTGCTTCTCGGCCACTTGGAATTCCTCTGTTGAGAATTCTCTGTTTAGCTCTGTATCCCATTTTTTAATTGGGTCATTTAGTTTTTTGGAGTTTATCTTCTTGAGTTCTTTCTATATTTGAATATTAGTCCTCTATTGGATGTAGGGTTAGTAAAAATGATTTCCCGCTCTGTAGGTTGCCATTTTGTCCTAATTACAGTGTCCTTTGCCTTACAGAAGCTTTTCAATTGCCTGAGGTCCCTTTTATCAATTTTTGATCTTAGAGCCTGACCCATTAGTGTTCTGTTCAGGAAATCCCCTGTAGCAATGTGTTTGAGGCTATTTCCCACTTCCTCCTCTCTTTGATTAAGTTTGTCTGAAGGAAAACTTTCACCATGTATGTATCTGTGGATATTCTAACTTTTGTCAAATTCATGACAAAGAAAAATCACCATTATACTTCTACAATATTAGACATAGTATAAGAATAACTTCTCAATTACAAAATTTTGTCTTTTTATTTTGTTTGCAATTTTACTTCAATTAATAATTGAAAATAATGACATTCTATGTAAAAGAGACTAATATAGCATTTAACCTTATAAAGGATCTCTGAAAAAATGCATGTGACATGAATTTCTCATCATTGGAACACTGCAGAATGCATTCATCCTGTGAAGATAGTGATATCATTAATAAGTGACATAACTTAATAGGATTACTGTGATATATGAAGTCTGCCACTCAATGAAATGCCACTCCTATCCATTACTCTATAGATGTTTATATATCTGAGATTAGGGCAAGAAATTTATCTTGATAGTGAAACATAGTATAGGTTTATAGAAATATGTATAACTTAGGCAGCTAGGATACTCTCTGGTTAGGCAGAGAGGATGAAAAATTGAGTAAAGACAAGTGTAAAAAGGGTGGACAAGGAATCAGATATTTGATCAGCATGAATGTACTGGCTTGTGCTAGTAACTGGATGTGAGGTTGAACACACAGAACTAGTTTTAATTGGTTACATTGAGATGAACATTCTGGACTAGTTTGACAATCTCATACTACAGCTTGCAATTCATATTCACACAGAGCTTTCACATTGCAGCTACTAATTTTACTTTCATGACTTTATGGACAACATCTGTTTCAGTATCAGAAGAGAAAATGACTTTTGAACCTAATTAATAGTGTTCTTTATGGTTGACTTAAGTGACTTTCATACAGATTTTGCTTATGCTAATGTACTTTACATTCTAAATTTAGAGCGTCATCTATACTTAGCTGCAAGCACATTTATAATGTCTATGCTGCCTTTTTAAACGACATATACTTCAAATTAGAAACATCCATTTCCTGAAAAGGAGAAACTCTATGTAAAATATTATGTCCTTTTATACCCTTGTAGCAATTGCTATCTAGTTGTGCTAAGGTATAAAAACAAGAAAGAATTCTAAATTATGTTTCAATTATAGTCCAATATTTTACCTTAATATTGCCCAGATAATGTCTCCTTGTTATAATTATTTTTTAAATTATCTTTAATCTTTATTTTTTTTTTATAGTCCAGTTGTTATCCTCCTCCAGGTCCCCCTCTGACAGTCCTCATGCCACTCCTCCTCCCCTGTTTCCAAGAGGATGTCTGGACTCTCCCATTTCCTGCATCCCCCACCAGATTCCCCCTTTACTGGTGCCTCAAGTCTTTCCAGAGTTAGGTTCATCTTCTCTCACTAAGGTCAGACTAGGCAGTCCTCTGCTGTATATATGTCGAGGGCCTCATATCAGTTGGTGTATGCTGGTTGGAGTGTCTGAGAGATCTTGTGGGTCCAAGTTACTTGAGATTGCTGATCTTCCTATGGGGTTGCCCTCCTCCACAATTTCTCTTCACCTTGGTTATATTTTTTGAAAAATTTCTTTGGTACCCTTTATAGAAAATGGATTTGTATGGAAATTAGGCATTCTAGAATGAACAATAGCATATGAAAATGGTAAAAAATACAAAACATAAAAACAACAAAAAAACAACAAAAAAAAACTTGAGATGAAAAACAAAACATTTGTTATAAGTCATATATATTTTCTTAAGAGATTTCTGTTATAAAGCATTCCTACCAATGTGTGTTTGCTTCAAAACTGAAATCACAGATGCATACACACACAAATGCAAATGTTTTCACATGTGCACACATATGCCACTCATGTACATGTATACATGCACTCATATCTCCAAGGAAGAATGGCAGTGGGGACTAAGGAGAACATGGCATTGACAGGAAAGTACTATCAAAGACAGAAGCTTCTCAGATTTCTCATATTCCCACTTTTCTAATTTGCTTCCTTAGATAATTCATAGAAATTATAACAGTTATAGTTTCTTAATTGTAGGCTATGGGCATGAAAATATGATTTATTCTATAGCCCTAAACTCTTTAGCACTATGTCCCAACAACAGAAATGCCAAATAATCAACATTTCATCCAAAATGCCATATCAAACAATTATATTAATGTGCATGAAGTGTTTCTTACTGTTAGGCAAATTGAAAATAGCAAAACAAATTAAAACTTCTGTAGGCTTTAATGCAGATGATAAATCCATTACAAATAAATAATAAAGAATAAAAGATTTTTAATGTACATAATAGTGACACTTAAATTTTATTTCTTTAACATTCAATGTTACTTGAAATATATTGAAATATTTATGCACTTTTGAGTTATTGATTGAGATTGTTTTATCTTCAATATGTCAAAAAATTAAAGTAAATAAATTCATGTATTTTAAGTTTACTCCAAATGTGATTTTCAAGACAGTCTTTCATTTCCTTCAGCTTTACAAACTTTATGTAGATTTCTTGATTCCTTTCTTCCCTGGCGTCATTACCACCCAGGTCTTAGAGTTTAAAAGTCTTATCATGAAAGTCCCTTCCCTCCACTCTCGTCACCTACTTCTGTGAGTAAACCTACAATGTAAACTCTTTCATTACTCACCAAAGGACGTCTGTAAATCTTTCTTAAAATCCCTTTCCTATTTTATTCCTCAGGTTTTTCCTCATGATTTTCTTCAAGTCTTGAAAGCTATCATTTGAAATATCTAGGCAAAACACATTCCGTACACAAATTCCTAGAGATGAAAGGGGCTTAACTTAGGTGAATTCATTGTATTGGAAATTAAAATGTACTTCTGTTATGAGATATAAATTTATTTTCATTTACACTCCAATTTATTATAAGAATTTACAATCCTTCCATCCAGATCTTAAACATTCTCCTGCTACTTGTCCCTGTAGACTTATGTTGAAATACAATTAGCTTTCTACTATTGCAGTAGCTGTGAACTGAGTCTTTCCAACCTGTACAACATTTCAAGATAGATTTACTTTCACAACCATTAATATGTACCTTGATGATAGAAGAAAGATAGATAGATAGGTAGATAGATAGATGATAGATAGATAGATGGATAGATACATAGACAGACAGATATTCATTTACTTTACATCCTGATAACAGCTAACCCTCCCCCTTCTCCTCTCAATCCAAACCTCTCCCTCCTCTCCCTCAGTTTCTTCTACAGTTCTAGAGTAGGGGAGGCTTCCATAGTAGTACCAACCTGCCTTGGCAGATCAAATCACAGCAGGACTAAATGAATCCTCTCCCGCTGAGGCCAGAAAAGACAGTCCAGCTAGTGGAAAGGGATCCTTAACCAGGCAACAGAGTCTGTGACAGCCTCTGTTCCAATTGTTAGGGGAAACGCATGAAAACCAAGCTACACATCGGCAACATATGTGTATGGTGACTAGGTCCAGCCCATTCATGCTCTAGTTGGTGGTTCAGTGCCTGTGAACCCCAAGGAGCCAGGTGTGTTTACTCTGTAGGTCTTCTCGTGGTGTCCTTGATTCCTCTGTCTCCCTCAGTCCTTTCACTGACTCTTCCACAAGATTCTTGAGCTCTGCCTATTATGCGGCTGTGAGTCTGTATCACAATAAATGAATATCATTAATAGTGTCAGGGATTGTATCTCTCCCATGGCATGGGTCTCAAGTTGAGTTGGTCATTTTTGGCTGTTCCCTCAGTGTCTGCTCCATCTTTATCCCTGTATATCTTGTAGGCAGGGCAAATTTGGGGTCTAAGCTTTTGTGAGTGGATTGATGTACCCCTCCCTCCATTGGAAGTTATGCCTGGCTACTAGAGGTAGTCGCTTCAAGCTTAAAGTGGTCATTAATATATTTTAACATAACGTTCCCAAGGAACTTTAATGTTATACTACTTTAAGTGAGTTAGCCTAACCCATTTATGAACTGCTAGAGTAGGTGAAGGGGCTGACTTGCAGAGCCAAAGTTTCAGGATCTCCATGACACAGGGCAACAATGGAGTCCTCATGAGGATCCAGAGGCCTTCAACCAGACCCATGCCTCATTGCAATGAACACTTGCAAGTGAAGTTGTTTGTGCAAAAGGGCCTACTGTTTGACATACTGTGACACACCTTAATTATTTTGCTTTGTTGCTTTGTTTTGATGTTTTTCCTCTTATTTTGTTTTGTTTCATTTTGCTTTATAAGAGCTGAAGGTAGATACAGAGGGCTGAGGAGATATGAAATACACAATCAGTAAAAAAAGTTTTTAAAAAAATGAACATAAACTTGAAATTTCCTTTGAATTTATTTTTCCTTCTGTACATATTTTATTATTGATGAATAATGGCTTTCACCCTTGATGACTAAAGCACAAATGTGTGAACAGTCAGAACTTTACTTCATTGAATGCAAATAACTACTCAACAAATACTAATAGAGAATAACAGACAATGCATGATTTGTACCAAAATCAAAATTGAAATCAAAATTAGTAGTTTTCATGTGTTGACAAATAGAATCTTGGTAAAATCATCTCATGAAGATGCTATTTTCTGTTAAAAAAAAAAAAAAAACAAAACACTTAACAACTTAATGACGGTGGACCACAAGCTTCGTACATTGAAGCCTGTATATTCCAAAAGCCTTGGTGTGCCTACTGATTTGCTTATCTTTTGATAGAAGAAAAATTTTCATACTTCCTTGTTAATTTTATAAACTTATTTGAACCATATTCATTTTAGATATGCCAGTTATATACTTATAATTTCAATTTTGTTTAATTAATGAATTATATTTTAATTTTTAATTATTTTTACAATTATTGAAACTATAATTATAATTCAATTTTGTTTAATTAATGAATTATATTTTCATTTTTAATTATTTTTACAATTATTGAAACTATTAGGAATTGATATCTCATTTTATGTGATAAAATAACTGAATTTAATTTAAAATGCAATAAGTTCTAATGCAGCAATAAAGTATAACATGGTCTATTTTTCATGTAATCTGGCCATATCATATTTGTCTTCCTTTAATATTTAATGACCTTTGATCTTTAATCTCTCAAGAGTGGTTTGCTTTGATATTAAATGACTCTAAAATGGTGTTTTTACTTTTGTTATGTCCAGTAGAACACCAAATATTTATTCTCTTAACTTTCTCAGCAACTACCTTACTTTAATCTGCCATCTCAATTTTAGTACACATAACAGAAGAAAGAAAAAAACATATATTTATGTTAGTTCAGTTTACTCCTGAGTAAATTAAAAAGTTGAGTTCTTGATTAATATACATACATATATATATATAAATAATATATTAGGTTTCACTTAAAATATTCCTGTTTGTTCTTATTGTACTGTAAATACAATACAGTATTGTTATTGGAAGTTGATCCAAGCTGTATTCCTGTTGATAATACATGATCTCCTAGGCCACGTTGTTTCTTAAATTGGAAAGAAATATGAATAATTTGTATAGTAATGATAATAACCTCTTATGTAAAACAGACTTTATCTTCTTGGCTCTTTTGTTTTTCTCATATGACTTCCTTTTCCCAAAGGAGTTAGCTTCATAGTTGTCTGCACTCCAGAGGACTTACTACCTTAAATGTTTTTGATCCAAAAGGAAAAAAAAAAAAAAAAAACAATCAATAAGACACACTTAATTCTCAGGATTATTTGAAATATCTAGTGAAGAACACAGAAGGGCAAATGGCCCCAATGTTGGTGCATGTTTTCACCTTAGTTCAATATCTATACTGAATAAAAGGCATGTGTCGAACTCTTTCTACACAATAGAATACTCTAAAGTGATAGATGGCATTTGATAATGAACAACTCATCAGTCAAAAGATACAACTCAAATTGTCGTACTTCAGATACTATTGGTTGTCTCATATCTAAGTTTTAAGGTTCTTCTGTATTTATATGTTGAACTTTCTATGATTTTCAACAAGAATTAATATTTCATATAGCATAATATTAATTTAAAATAAAATAACAACACTACTGAGTGATATAGATGCTATAGGCTAGTTTCATTAAATTAATGAGCCACTGACTCCAACCTTGATGTCTCTTCTAATAAAGCATGATGCATGGTTTCTTTCACAAGAAGACAACTAGTTAATTAGATACAAATGTCATCCATCGGTTGTTGTCAGAAAAGATGATCCCTGATGATTTTTGTTTAGTACAAGGCAACTTAATATTCCTCTGGGATTTCCAGAAAATGTCATCTTAAATCAAAAATGCCTCTCACAGAATTATTTTAAAATAATAAGAAAACCTAGATTGACAATCCTTATATTTCTGTAATAGCAATTCTTACCTAATCTGAGCACTAATAGTAACTTTCTTAGATACATATATGTATAAATTCTTAATAAAACATGTAGGTAGAAAAAAAGAAATTAGCTTTCATTTTGGTTCAAAAATTAAAAATTTTCATATTTTTCTTTTTTTTTGTTTTTCAAGACAGGGTTTCACTGTGTAGCCCTGGCTGTTCTGGAACTCACTCTGTAGACCAGGCTGGCCTCGAACTCAGAAATCCACCTGCCTCTGCCTCCCAATTACTGAGATTAAAGGCGTGCACCACCAGTGCTTGGCACATTTTCATATTTGTAAAGGGTAACATGCTGCTTAAATATGTAAGGTGTAATTTACTTGGATTGAATTATAAAACTAATAAAGTATTCTCAAATTAAAGAAAAGTAAATAAATTGTTATTATTGTTTATATTTAAAACATCAGTCTTTTGGGAAAAATAATTTTAATAAATTTACTTGATAGAATACATTTTACTCCTTGATAACCTTGATTAAGTAATCCTCCCACACTTTGTTTTTCTTTCATATGTAAACATATGTAAGATGAACAGAATTGGCATTAATTAATAAACACTCTTGGAACAGTTGTAATCATGCACTTCAATTTCAATTCATTTCTTATATTTATTTTATTTATTTCTGTGTAAATTACAGTGTTGCATGTACAAAGAGTGGGTGTAGATCACAGATGACTGTTTTGAGAAGTTGATTCTCTCATTTTCTCATGTGGAACTTGGAGACTGAATTTAGGTCACAAGGATTGAAAGTAAGCATCTTTACTAGCTGAGGCATCTAGTATGTATCACTTACAGTTAGTAAAATGGTATTTCAGTAGAATGATTATAAGGAGTTCAAATATTATTGCGATGAAATCAAAGAGTCTACAGGATTATGAAAACAACAATAATAAATAATGCTAGTATTTTATTCTTTTCCAAAATAACTTTCAAGTGACTTGTCCTTGAAAATGTGAAAATACATATTATTACTAGAAGCATGGAACCAATTTAGTGTGTAGGACCTATGTAGAATTTTATTTAAAAAAAAATCATCAGATCATACTACAAAAGCCAATACTCAAAAAAACTCTGAAATATCTGGATGAAATGAATAATTTCCTAGATAGATACCAGGTACCAGAGTTAAATCAGGATCAGATAAAACATCTAAACAGTCCCAAAACCCCTAAAGAAATAGCAGCAGTCATTAAAGGTCTCCCAACCAAATACAGCCCAGGACTTGATGGGTTTAGTGCAGAATTCTGTCAGACCTTCAAAGAAGAACTAATACCAATACTCTTCAAAATATTCAACAAAATAGAAACAGAAGGAACACAAACCAATTTGTTCTATGAAGGCACAATTATGCTTATACCTAAATCACACAAAGACTCAACAAGGAAAGAGAACATCAGACCAATTACCCTTATGAATATCAATGTAAAAATACTGAATGACATTCTCACAAGCAGAGTCCAAGAACACATCAAAAACAACCATCCATTATGATCAAATAGGTTTCATACAAGGGATGCAGGGATGGCTCAATATACATAAACCCATCAATTTAATCCACTACATAAACAAACTCAAAGGGGAAAAAAAAAAACACATGATCATCTCATTAGATGCTAAGAAAGCATTTGACAAAATTCAACATCCCTTCATGGTAAATGTCTTGGAAAGATCAGGAATTCAAGGCCCATACCTAAACATAGTAAAAGCAATATACAGCAAACCAGTAGCCACCATCAAACTAAATGGAGAGAAACTTGAAGCAATTCCACTAAAAGCAGGGACTAGACAAGGCTGCCCACTCTCTCCCTACCTATTCAATATAATACTTGAAGTTCTAGCTAGATCAATTAGACAACAAAAGGAGGTCAAAGGGATACAATTGGAAAATCAGTCTAAATATCACTATTTGCAGATGATATGATATTATGTTTAAGCGACCCCAAAACTTCCATGAGAGAACTCCTAAAGCTGATAAATAACTTCAGCAAAGTGGCTGGATATAAAATTAACTCAAATCAGTAGCTTTCCTCTACTCAAAGGATAAACAGGCTGAGAAATAAATTAGGCAAATGACACAATAGTCACAAATACGATAAAAGACCTTGGTGTGACTCTAACTAAGCAAGTTAAAGATCTGTATGACAAAACTTCAAGTCTCTGAGGTAAGAAATCAAAGAACATATCGGAAGATGGAATGATCTCCCATGCTCATGGATTGCCAGGATTAATTTAGTAAAAATGACCTCTTGCCAAAAGCAATCTACAGATTCAATGCAATCCCCATCAAAACTCCCACTCAATTCTTCATAGACTTAGAAAGAGAAATTTGTAAATACATTTGGAACAACAAAAAACAAAGGATAATGAAAACTATTCTCAGCAATAAATGAAATTCTTGGTGAATCAGCATCCCTGACATCAATCTGTATTACAGAGTAATAGTGATAAAAACTGTATGATATTGGTACAGTGACAGGCAGGTAGATCAACAAAATAGAACTGAAGACCAAGAAACAAAACCACATACATATGGCCACTTTATCTTTGACAAAGTAGCTAATACCATCCAGTGGAAAAAAGACAGAATTTTCAACAAATGGTGCTGGTTCATCTGGAGGTCAGCATGTAGAAGAATACACATTGATCCATTCTTATCTCCTTGTACAAAGCTCAATTCCAAGTTGGCATCAAGGACATCCACATAAAACTACATACCCTGAATCTAATAGAAAAGAAAGTGGGGAAGAGCCTTGGACACATCTGAACAGAGGAAAATTTTCTGAACAGAGCACCAATGCCTTATGCTCTAAGATTAACAATAGACAAATGGGACCTCATAAAATTGCAAAGCTTCTGTAAGGCAAATGACACTGTAAACAGGACAAAATGGCAACAAAGAGATTGGTAAAAGATCTTTGCCAATCTTACATCCAATAGAGGGCCAATATCATATATATATACAAATAACTCAAGAAATTAGATGACAGGGAACCAAATAACACTATTAAAATTGGGATAGAGAGCTAAAATTGGAATTCTCAACCGAGGAATATGGACTGGCCGAGAAGCACCTAAAGAAATTTTCAACATCCTTAGTCATCAGGGAAATGCAAATTAAAACAACCCTGAGATTTCACCTCACACCAGTCAGAAGATCAAAACGCAGGTGATAGCAGATGCTGGTAAGGATGTGGAGAAATAGGAACACTCCCCCACTGATGGTGGGATTGCAAGCTGCGACAACCATTCTGGAAATCAGTGTGGCAGTTCCTCAGAAAATTGGGCATAGTATTGCCTGAGGACCTAGCTATACCAGTCCGGGGCATACACCCAAAAGATGCTCCAGCATATAACAAGGACACATGCTCCACTATGTTCATAGCAGTCTTATTTATAATAGCCAGAAACTGGAAAGAACCCAGGTGTTCTTCAACAGAGGAATGGATAAAGAAAATGTGGTACATTTACACAATGGAGTACTACTCAACTATTAAAAATAATGATTTCATGAAATTCTTTGGCAAATGGATAGAACTAGAAAATATCTTTCTGAGTGAGGTAACCCAGTCAAAAAAGTACATACATGGTATGCACTAATTGATAAGTGGATATTAGCCCCAAAGCTCAGAATACTCAAAATACAATTCACAGACCACATGAAGCTCAAGAAGGAAGATCAAAGTGTGGATGCTTCGGTCCTTCTTAGAAGGAGGAACAAAATACTTATGGGAGGAAATATGGAGACAAAGTGTGGAGCAGACACTGAAGGAAAGGCCATCCAGAGAGTTCCGCACTGGGGGATCCATCCCATACACAGTCACCAAACACAGACACTATTTTGGATGCCAAGAAGTGCTTGGTGACAGGAGCTTGATATAGATATAGGAGCTTGATATAGATGTCTCCTAAGAATGCTTGCAGCCAACTGTTGGACTGAGCACAGGATCTCCAATAGAGGAGTTAGAGAAAGGACTGAAGGAGCTGAAGAGGCTTGCAACCCCATAGGAAGCACAAAAATATCAACCAGCTGGTAGAATGAAAGTGTATAAGTGTTTCACTAGAATGGCTTAGATTCTGAGATCCAGCACATGCTGTCTCTTAAAGGAAAGTTCGAGACCCAATAGTTGTTTATTTGTTCATTCACAAAGATGGATGTCTCAGTTGGTCTTCAGAATAGATCAGAATCCTGAAAATGTGTGCTGTAATACTAAAGAAGGAAGGGATTTTTCAGTGAGATTGAGTGATAGCAGGCAAAGAACAAAATTTTCCTTCCTGTATGTCCTTTATATAGGCTTCTACAAGAAGGTATGACCAACCTCAATAAATATATTCCATAGATTCATTCAAGAACAAAACATCCTCACAGGTATACCTAGCAGTTTGGGTTTAAATTAATTGCAGATGTAGTCAAGTGGACAACAAAATATAACCATCAACCTAGTTCTAAATATATCTAAAATATCAAGGGTATTTTGTTAAGAACTAGGTATCTTGTCCATTCCTGGAATTAGGAAAGCTATTCCATAAGGGATATTGGAACATCTATCTCAGGTCTTTATAAAAGATTGTTATTGTTTTAGCATGCAGAATATAACTTCCTGTGAAAGGTTGTACTCTACATAATACATAAAATGCAAATAGTAATGATATTATTTGTGATAATGCTAATTATTATACAATTCACTGTTGTCCAGCATGAGTAAATAAGAATATAGAAGAAAAATATCTTTAAACATGTTGGAGTTTACCTAGTTCTTTAAACAAATTTCTGAGTAGATAATTTATTAATATACATTCAGAAATTGCTCTTATATTACTGTTAATAAAAAATGAATAAGCATTGTTTAGCAATTCTCAACAACATTGTATGTGTGCGTTTTGAGTATGTATGTGTGTGTTTGTGTGTGTGTGTGTGTGAGAGAGAGAGAGAGAGAGACAGAGAGAGAGACAGAGAGAGAGACAGAGAGGGAGAGAGAGAGGGTGTGTGTGTGTTTGTGTGTGTGTGTGTTTGTGTGTGTGTGTGTGTGTGTGTGTGTGTGTGTGTGTGTGTGTGTGTATGTGTGTGTGTGTGTTTGGAAAGGTTTTCCAGGCTGAACTTACAATAATTCTGTACACTGGACTAAGCTAAGCTTGAGTTCATGATTTTTCTGACCTAACTTCTGAGAATAAGAGCATGTGTTAGCACAACTGTATCTGATCCTTTAGTCCATAACTTTATTTTATTAAAGAAAATCAGTCCACTCAATTTTGTTTTTATTTTTTAATACTTATTTGCATTTGTTTATTGTGCATATGTTTGCACCTGTATATATGCCATAGTGAAGGATAAGAGGTCAGAGGACAGCTACTGTGGATCCTGTGGTTTAAACTCAGATCATTAAGGAAGGTAGCAAGTGCCTTTGCCCACTCAGGCATCTCACCAGCATTGTTTATTATTATCCTTTAACTAACATTTCCTTTATTGAAAATTGAAATAAACACAGTAACATAAAAATGGTAAATGAGCAAAATTATACATGTGAATATTAATTTTGACAAGTGGATTATAGTTACTAAAATTTATTCGTGTGTAGTTGAATATGTTAGTTTTAACTCCTACATAAAGCCAAGGAACTAATGTGCATATACTTTATTTTACATAATGATTTCCAGCTTCCTATTCCATTGTTCTCCTTTGATCCTTTATAGGAATACATCTCCTCTCTCGCAATTTAAATATTTTCCCCTTTGGCCCCACAGTAATTCCCTGGTCTTTCTTGCATTTAAGTGAAACAAGGGAGGCCATGGAAGAGGAAGAAGTACAGGAAATGGTGTAGATGACCTTAAAATCCTTTGGAAAAGCCATATGGAAAAGCCACTACTAAAGAAATTTCTTATATACATGCACACATAAATAGCAGTCAAAATATAGTTACATTGTAATGGAGAAAAGATATGGCTACATTATACCACAAACTAACAAATAAAAAGCTAAGACTTTTGAAGTTATTGCCTACTGAGAACCTGTAGCTCTCCAGACATTGTAGACTCTTGACAATCCTCTTGATTAGTATGTAAAACTTGATAGTAAGACTCTATCACTGAAGACACCAAAATTGATTCATGATGAATGTAGAAACCAAGCTAAAGCTCACCTTTAAGCTTCATCACTATTGACTAATTTTCATTTCTTTCTTTTTTTTTTTTTGATACTTTATTTACATTTCCAATGTTTCCCCTTTTCTGGGTCTCCTCTTTGGAAACCCCCTATCCCCTCCCCATACCTGCCTCTATGAGGGAATTCCACCTCCCACCCACCCGCCCACCCATCCCCATATTCCCACCTTGACATTCCCCTTTACTGGGGCCTCTGACACCCTCAGGCCCAAGGGCCTCTCCTCTCTCCCCCATGACCATCGAGGTTGTCCTCTGCCACATATGTGGTCTGAACCATGGGTCCATAGATGTGTATTCTTTGGTTGGTGGTCCAAACTTCTGGACAACCGGGGGGGGGGCAATTGACGCTCTTGCTCCCTCCATGGGGCTGCAAACTCCCTCAGCTCCTTCAGTCGCTTCTCCTCCTCCATCTGGGACCTTACTCTCAGTCCAGTGATTACTGTTAAGTGAAACTTGGGCATTCTGAACTTTTGGGCTAATATCCGCTTACCAGTGAGTACATACCATGTTCACACTTTTGTGACTGAGTTACTTCGCTCAGAATTTTCAAAGCTATATGCAATATTAGAGAGACAATAATTTTCCACCATACCCATCAATGAACCTCATGAGAGTCAATAATGATTGACCTGACAAGAAATACCTACTAATGCATTAGTGATGAAGATAATGGAAGGAAATCAAACACTTTCTGATTGGACTTAAATCATACTCAAAATCATGAACCTCATTATTGGCATCATTATCAAGACAAGAAGGTATTTCCTGACAGGTCATCAGCCATATGAGAGACTAGATTACTATTTTTTCTTCATTAAATGGGCATACAAAAATATACTCCTAAAGAGTTATCATTATACCTATAGATCACTGTATTTCTCAGCAATTATCAGGAAATTCCTATTTGCATCTGGTAGTGAATAATGTAAATATAAAACTTGTCAAGGTGAAGAGAATACAAAAATGCAGAATGTGCAAATGGAATGCATATGCTTCACAGTCTTTTCCAGTGACTCAAGGTTCACCAGGAAAGAGGCACTGCAATGAGTTGAGGAGCAGAAGATGACTACACAAAAAGAGCATTAAATGGACACAGCAGTCCTGCTACCCAAGTAACTTACCGTGCTTATGACAGCATGCCAAGACCCATGCAAACAACTCAGACAAGAGCCCATCATGCATAGGTGGCTTGGGTGCAAAGTCCTACTTCTAGCTACGAAGGTGTTGACAACATTGAGCTGATGAGTGGAGACTCAGTAGTTTCTAAGAATATATCCCCTATATGCCAATTAGCCTCTGGTGGAAGCCAGCTTATAAGAATATTTGAGAAGTAAAAACTGGTCGTGATACAATTGAAAATAGGATGTAAAATTGAATATGTCTGGGTTTAGGTGGGATCCCAGAATAGTTGTGACAGGAGTAATCATAATAAAATCAAGGTATATGAAATTCTTTGATAAATAATTAAAATTAAAAGTGTTAGGAATCTACTAATCTCAGCTCGAAAGGAAAAATAAAATTTTACCTGTTTTACAAAAAAATATTTTCAAGTTTTATCCATTTCCCTACATATATTTTATTTACATATGTAAGTGGTCATTTGTTGATAGAAATTTAAGATGATGTCATTCTTAATTATTGTGAATATTTGAAGAAACATGGATATCCAAGTATGTGTATGGTAGGTCTTGGAGTTGAGTATGCTCTATAAAATATAAATAACAATCTGATTGTGTTGGAGTTAGAAATGATATTTTGTGATCTGTAGGCTGTTTCTTTACTCTGGAGATTGTTATGTTGCAAAGCAATCTCTTACTTTTCTGTAATCCTGAGGAATTTCAATTCCTGGGTTTGTTTCTTGGGCTATTGGATTCCTTTTCAGAATGTGCTTACTTCTGTTTCCAACCTAAGTGCTTTACTTTTGTTTTCCTCTAGTAGTTTCAACATTCCTTATTTTATACTAAACGCTTCAATACATTTTAAGTTGATTTTTTCTTGTGAAAATGACTAGATATAAGTCTAGTTTTATCCTTCTTTTATAGATATCCAATTTGATTAGCAGCATATCTTGAACATGATTTTTCTCCATGTTATCTTTGTAATTTTTGACACTGTCATGACTGATATGTTCTCTGTTTATTTTTTTTTTTTTAGTGTACCATTCTATGTTATTGATCAACATGTCTACTCTGATTTCAGTAACATATAGCTTTAGTTTGTATTGTTCTGTATTGAAGTTGAAATAATGTATATGTTGTTCTTTTTTCTGTTGTTATCTATGGTCTTTTCTAATTCCATGTGAGGTTTAGAATGTCCTTTTGTCTGGCATGACACATTGGAAATTAAAATTGATTTGAATCTATAGATGTCTTCAAGAACTTAGCTATAATCACAACAAATTCTGATAGTCTGTAAACAGTAGAATAAGTCCATCTTTTTGTAATCTTTTCATTTTTTTCTTTGTTTTCCTTGACTAACTTTATTCATATCTTTTAAAAAATGCTGTTATGAATAGGACTCTTTTTTCTTTTATACTTCTAATATCTTTTGCTGCTCCCTCACGTATTCATTTAAGGTTTCCAATTCATTTGGAAAAAAATATATAAAATTATATATCCATTAATACATATGTTTATACATATATATTTATAAATATAAATATACATATATTAATGAACATATAATATAAATATATATAATATAAATTGCTGACTCCTTTCAGTGTTTTCTGTTTTCATATAACTGTAACTGATAATGGGTAACTGGGGATAAGCAATCAGTAGGCTAACTCCTGTAAAAGACAAATTCTCCCTCCTTCAGTAGTTGTTAAATGCTTGTGGTCCTTGAACATTTTGTTGAGCCCTGTAAGATTTTTTCCCCTATGTTGAGATGGCAATTAGTGTATATAAATCATTCAGGTATTGTTTAAGCAATAGTGTTATGAATTTATGGGTGTAGCTTTCCTATCATGGTGTCTTATTTATGATTTTATTGTGACGAGAGATACCGTAAATGTATGAAACAGCAGTGGCAACCTCTGCATAAATGTTGGGGGGGGATGCAGCCCAGAAATCAGCTCCTGTATGAGGACTTAATGTAAGACTGCTTGAGAGACTAAGGATTGGTGATGCAGACAATGCCAGACAATCAGAAACTGATGCTGGGAAGAGGTGCTTGCTTGAGACCAATGGGACTTGGGTGGACAATATAAAGGGTGCCTACAGGAGTAATAAAAATCTTGCTTGGGACTGTATTCAGAAGAGGTTGTTGCTGTGTTTTCACCTGCTCAGTTTCTGAGCTTTTGATTCCACACCACCTCATCTCCAATCCCCAAGGGCAAGTCGGGTCAGGCAGCAGGCAGTCCAGGGCACAGGCAGCACATGATCAAGTTAATTCTTATAAAGAAAAACATTTAATTGAAACTGGCTTACGGTTTCATAGATTTAGTCTCTTATTGTCGTGGTGGGACATGGCCACATGCAGGTTGACATGGTGCTCTAAAAGAAGTTGAGAGCTCTACATTTTGATCCACAGGCAGCAAAATGAGAGTAGGATTCACATAGGGCATAGTTTGAGCACAGGGGTCCTCAAAGCCTGCTCCTACATTGACACATTTCCTCCAACAAGGCCATACCTCAACTCCTAATAGTGCCACTCCCTATGAGCCAAGCATTCAAACACATAAGTCTATAGGGGCCATTCTCATTTAAACCATCACACCTTATAATCACAGAGCAGATTTTTGGTCCTCTTGCTCCTTTGATCTTTGTAAACCTTCTTTCATGAGAGAATACTACTACAGCAGGAGTAGTGTTGTAGATGTTAACAGCTGAGGCTGTATATTCTAGGGTCAGGAATTTACACTTTTGAAATGAAATTAAACTCTATTTTCAACAACTTATTTAAAAGTTTTAATATTGCCTTTATGTATTTGTTGATCAATGGATTAATGCAGTAGTACTCATTGATAGCTAAGATTATTGCTTTCTTAAGCACTAATAAAGAGGCGTCATATACCTTCAATCAGAAAGTAGGACACTGTAATAGAAGAACAAACCAAGATAAATTTGGAAATGCCTGACAGTGTTTTATAATCAATTATCTTTTCATAGTATGATTCCCTGGACATTTGGAGGCTTGTAAGAAATATAAATTTTCAACTCCATTGCAGATCTCCTAATTCATATTTTTCTAATGAATAAACCTAAGAACATGTGTCTTTGCATGTCTTCCTCTCAAGAATGTTGTGTAGTAAAAATACCAGATTCTGAGATGTTAAATTCAAGAATAGAAATAACTGGATAGAGAAAAAACTATAATCAAATGCTCAAAGCATTATTCATCATGAGTAAAGATAAGGCTCTTAAGAGAGATATTTTCTTCCAATGACTACCTGGAAGCATCAGACAGAATAGAGGAAAAAGTTAAAGAGTTTAGATAAAGTCTGGGGGGCTTTATTGTATAGAATTGTACAGAACTTTAGGTTCTTTTCTAATTTTAAAGATTACTGAATTCTGTAAATTATTACTTTACATGAAAACAATTATACTCATTGCTTTTAAGTGTACTGTTCAAAAAATTTTAACCTAGCTGAAGCACAAGAAAAGGTGTTAATATAATCTTTCTGAATATATTATAGGGCTTTTAAAAGAGGTAGTGCATAAATGCATTAAATAATCTATACAATACAAGCCAACAGTGAGAGGGAATTAGTAAAACAGATCAAGAACTGAGAGTGTAAATAGAAACAAAGATGAAAACACAAACAGAGCAACAGTTGGGAATTAAAATTTAAGAGCTTGAATAGGAAACTCAAAGAGATGCCTCAACAACAGAATACAAGGTCTGGAAGAGGAAAATCTCAGGGATTGGCAAGGTGATAGAGGAGACCGTTGACTCTTTCAAGAAAATGTTAAGTCTAAAATATTCCTAGCACAAAAGATCTGGAATATCTCAGAGATTAAAAAACCACCAAATAAGAGGAATAGAAGAAGGAGAAGAAACCTATTGAACGGCATAGAAAATATTTTCAACAAATAATAGAAGAAATTTTCCCTAACCTAAATAAGGAGATGTTTATCAAAGTAAAAGGAGCAAACACAATGCCGAATAGACTGGACCAGAAATGAAAATCTCCACAATACATAGCAATCAATACACTAAATTACCTAACAAATAAATGATAGTAAAAGCTACAAGGGAAAAAGAGCAACAAGTATGGCCTCTTAGGAAGATATTAGCTTTATGAATGGAGACTTTAAAAGCCAAACCGGCTTCAATAGATAAACAGACTCTTAAGAAACAGCACCTGCCAGCCTGGAATACTATACCCAGAAAAATCACCATACAATGAGAAAATGAGATGTTCCATGATAAAACTAAATTGAGGCAAGTTCTATCTACAAATAACTCCCAGAAAAAGTACTAGATGGAAACACCATTCATAGAGTTTACCCATGCTCAAGAAAACACGGGAAACATAATCACAGGTAAGCAAATTAAAAGTATGAAAACACAACACACAACACACAAACACACACATACAAATACACATGCACACACACATACACACAAATACACATACACACACAACACACACACACACATACACACACACACACACACACACACACACACACCATCACCACCACCAAAAACAAAAACAAAAACAGCACTATCATCATCATCACCATCACCACCAACACCACCGATAACAACAAGGAAAACAAAATAACAATTATAAACTAAGACTGCTTCTATATATACATGTCAACATCAACAGCCTTAATTCTCTAATAAAGGAGAAAGACTAACAGAATGTGAAAATAGGATCCATCCTGAGGCATGTCTTCTGAATACACACACACACACACACACACACACACACACACACACACACACACATACACACACACACACATATAGTCAGGTCCTCTGGAGCTAGATTTTAGGTGGGTGTGAGCTACCCAATCACTCATTTGATGTGAGCATTCTACATCAAATCTGGTCCTCAAGAGCACTATGCTCACTTAACCACTTAACTATATCTTGATCCACAGCATCTTTTAGTTGTTCCTTTCTGCTTTTCCGATATTATTAATGAAAACGACTCTGATAGGTAGAAACTATTTTCAATTAATTTTTTTACTGATATATGAAAATAATGATAATAAATTAATAAGTAAATCTCTGCTATACTTACAATTCATATTCTGTAATATCAGGACTTGTGAATACCAAAGATACTCTATCAAGTATTATTATATCAAGTTTGATGTCTTCAATGCAACATATTTCCTAGTTGTCACATAGCAACACTTAAGCTAGGACACCATACTAAGTGACATTTGTTCTTGAATATTTGCACATTTTTCCACAAAATTGTTTTCTTATCCTTTTCTGATGTTCATCAAACATTATGAGGGTGTGAGCAATAGAAAATATTCAATAAATATGTACAATGAGTGACTTAAAATTACTTTATTAGACATCAGCATTTATAGGTTTTATATGTCAATACATTTCCTTGGCCACATGGTATTAAATTCTTCCAATATTCTACATAAATCAAAGTTTCATAATACTACCTGAGGACCCAGCTATACCACTCCTGGACATATACCCAGAAGATGCTCCAACATGTAACAAAGATACATACTCCACTTTGTTCATAGCAACCATATTTATAATAGCCAGAAACTGGAAACAACCCAGATGTCCCTCATCAGAGGAATGGATACAGAAAATGTGGTACATTTACACAATGGAGTACTACTCAGCTATTAAAAACAATGATTTAATGAAATTTGCAGGCAAATGGATGGAACTTGAAAATATCATCCTGAGCGAGGTAACTCAGTCACAAAAGCACGAACATGGTATGTACTCACTGATAAGTGGATATTAGCCCAAACGTTCGGAATACCCAAGTTTCACTTTACAGTAACCGTTGGACTGAGAGTGAGGTCCCAGATGGAGGAGTTGGAGAAGAGACTGAAGGAGCTGAGGGAGTCTGCAGCCCTATGGAGGGAGCAATAGTGTCAAC
>CM052708.1:32126506-32172385 GCA_028551405.1 Uromys caudimaculatus | reverse complement strand
ACACATGGAGGGACCCATTGTTCGGACCACATATGTGGCAGAGGAGGGCCTTGTTGGCCATCAGGGGGAGGGGAGACCCCAGAAAAGGGGAATGTCAAGGTGGGAATATGGGAGTGGGCGGGCAGGTCGGTGGGAGGTGGAATTCCCTCATAGAGATGGGGGACGTGAAGGGATAGGTGGTCTCCAAAGAGGAGACCTAGAAAGGGGGAAACATTGGAAATGTAAATAAAGTATCAAAAAATGAAGAAAGAAAGAAAGAAAGAAAGAAAGAAAGAAAGAAAGAAAGAAAGAAAGAAAGAAAGAAAGAAAGAAAGAAAGAGGATTAGAGTATACAATAAACAAACAAACAAACAAAAAACAAAATAAAGTTTTGTCTGTATAGTCTTCATTTAAATAGACCTATAAAATATATGTCTATTATTTACCATTTAATCAGAACTGACCTTAATACACGTTTTAACTGGAAAAGGTGAAATAGCCCTCACTTTCTCATAATAGCTCCTGTATAAATGTGAAACCTAGTTTGTTTGGGGAAGTCATGCAGAGTAAAAGAATCATCTGTCTTATACATAAAAATTTGGCAGTAAGTCATTGTGAAAATATGTAGAAGTGATTTGTTCATCTTTCCAGCCATGGGAGAAAGAATGTATTGAAAAGAGAAAATGACGGTCATTTTCCATTACCTGTTTTCCTATAACCCTGGATAAAGTTGTTATAGGTAGAACATTTTAAATGTATTCTTGCAATATACTTCCCTTATATTAAAATGTATGACATTCTTGGCAACTCTTTAAATATTTATATCCTACTTCCATTGAGTTGACAAAATGCAGGTAAACAATATATATTGGGTCAAATCAGTGGACAGAAGTAATCTTCTAAGTCCCTACCATATTAAGTTCTATATTTTTCACATTGTATCTTCGTATCTGTTATAAGATAAAATGCAAATATTACACTGGAGAAACAGTTTTAAGTAAGTACATAAAACTAGTACATAGGAAATATAGATAATTTGAAAATGTATATAACAACAAATTTCATAAACAGTTAAACTGTCTTTGTGACCAAACTCATGTATATTTTATACCCTCATGTCTACTTGGGAGACAAGTATTATTATACAATGTGAATACTTTTATTTAAAAATGAAATATGCAGCTATAAATGAAATATATTTCCCTTATTTTTAGCCCTTTTACTTAGTATCAAGATAGAAAATATATTAGAGAGGGGATTCCATAGAAAGTGAGTATGAAATCTAACCTATAAAACTTAATTATCATTAGCTAAAGGTATTCTTTAGTAAGAGAATTTAACTGTAATAGTGGAAAATATTACTTTAAAGCACATTCACATGAGTGCACTTTTGAAAGATTTTATTTACCCAACTAAGATTAAAAAGCCAACTGGTAACTTCTGAAAAATCCTATATGATATGACAGTTATATTTTATATATATATATATATATATATATATATATATATATATATATATATATACACACAGTTTTGATCAAATATGATCCCTAGTTTTTCAGATGGCTACTTTCATTGCTTTTATCATCATAGTTATTTTTATAATTGTTTAATAATCATCCTTTAGTTAAAATATTCGTTAAGTAGTTAATCATAATATATACAGGTTTATCCATAACAAATATTATGAGTCAAAATATACACCCATTTGATTTCATCAGTGTATATACTATTTCCTTTTTATATCATTATATTTTCCATGTGTTCCCATTCCTCTCCTTTTAAAGAAATAGTATATTTAAATTATTTTGAAAAAGTCTGGAAATTTCAGCCTTCTTCCCTGTGCAGTCCTAATTTGGTAAGATCTGGAGAATTGTTCATACAAATTAAGACATAAATTCCGTAACCCTGTAGCCATCAAAATTCTAAATACCTACTTAATCCAGTATTTTGTACAAATGTGTTCATCTTTTTATTCTGCTTCAACTCAGGTTGATTTACACAATCAAATTGTTCCCTTTTACAGGATTTATTTTTGTTCTCAAAAAGTTAATTTTCTCTTTTATTAGCTTTTGTTTGTGATTAGTGAGGTTCCCTGCCTAATGATGAGATATTTTCTCATTTGCTCCATGAATTTATACTCCTCTTTTACACACAGCATTGATGCTGTCTGATTCTAAAAGAAATCCATTGCTTTTGTGATGTTGCAACTGTATGTTTCTGATGATATAAACTAGGCGTACTTATTTGAAGTGTAGATGTTATTTTTCTGTTGATCTTTGTGATATTTTCTAAGAATAGAATCATTTTGTGAAGTACATCGATCGGGTTCAAGTGAGATCACCAAATATCTTGTGAAAAAGCCCTGCACTTCATATTTTGTAATCTTTGAAATGAATGTACTGACCAATTTCAAGGTTTAAAAGAAAAGAATCAGAAACAATGCTGCATTTGTTTAGAAATGTGCAGAATGTGTTAGATAAACCAATCAATATCTAATTACAAGTCTGCAGCCTTCTCTGTTTTAATGCTTGAGCTTTCACCGAGATAAACAATCTGCAGTGTGACCTGATGTATTTGTTCTGACAACACTTTTAAAGGGCTGTTCAAAACCTGGCAATGACTGCATTCTTCCATGAGAAATAATTTTCCAAGAGACTTATTTCCACTTATGTTTGAATGAAGGTAAAAACAAACAAACGAAAGACCAAAACTAGGGAAATGAATGAGTGAACAAATATTCAATAATTAAATCATTGCTTCTGTTTTTAATTTATTTATTATTCATTTTATTTGTCTAGATTTTAAATGTTATACCCCTTCCTGGTCACCCCTCCACGAACACCCACCCCCATCCCTCACCTCTTTGACTCTAAGAGGGTGCTCCCCCATCCACCCACCCACTCTCACCTTACCCTCTAGCATTCCCTTCTCTGGGGCATCGGTTCTACTTAAAATAAATTAAATGCAATATTTAAAACAACATCTTTGCTACTATAATTATAAGATAAATTTGGGGTTTGGGTAATAATGTGAATTCTATCAGCCACCATATATTGGATAATTGTTGAGCTGAAAACTAGTGTAACCATTAAAACTGCTCAAGCATATTGCTGTCTGTCTACATAGTATATAAATCCTTAATACTTCTTTTGATTCCACAAAATCTATTCAATTTTTACTGATATTATATTAATCATGAATTCTAATATAAACCATGCAAGGCTCTATATCAAATTCTGACTAGGACTCATGTAATCACAATCCCCAAGCCTTAGAGTGCATCCTGGTAATACTTCATCAAGAACAGACTATTATAATGGCATCTTCTGTTTCCACACAATTCTAAACATTAATATTTACCTAACAAAGATATAAGGAAGAGAAAACAATTATAGGAATGTTTATATTTCTTTTAGACTGCTTTAAGTGTTCTTGTTTAGTTGGGTTAAAAGTTATGGATATTTTAACAATGGTTTAACAATGGTTGTCATGGTAATGTTTAATATTACTGTTTAGTATCATTATTATTATTTCTTTGTTACAATAATATATGTTAAAATTAGAGATTAGTTGTGAAGATAACATTGCTCATATTCCTTGCTCCGATCTCAGTTTTTAACTCTCCATGAGGACAAGTGGTTTCCTGGCTGCCTATGACCTGAAGATTATTGAACTCTTCAACTTGAATGCATCTTTAAGACCTGCAGACTTCTATCTCTTTGCCATCTTGGTGTAGTGCAATAACTTCTGTTTACTACCATTCTTTGATTAAATTTGAAAGCTACATGTAGTATCTAGCAATTTTACTGGAGCAGATAGTACACAATCATGCTCTTTCTGGCATTCTCACACTAGGAATACACTCCTCCAGAATTCTGTCAGCATTAATTCCTTAATGTTTACTCAGAGTAAGAAACCTCACTTGCAATACATTATGAAAAGTAGTACAGTTCCTATTGTTCTAACAGCTGTTTTTAACGCCATCAGCTATAGTCCTGAGCTCTCAGTGTTTCATGAAGCTACATCTGAGGGTTCATTCTCAGAAGCATAGGCAATATCCTAATTAGATGTGAAAAACATGTATGATTGCTATAGGTATAGTCAAATGACATGCACTTTATTTAATAAAATATCATATGCTTAATATTTCATTAAGCATACACACACACATAAACACACACATACAAAGACACACACACTCATATATATGCCTAATATAATATATATTCCCATATTATATGTGCATGTAAATATACCAATAAATTCATCTGTGTATATAATCTATTATGTCCATAAAAACTAGTTTTTTTCATTTACATGAGTACATACATTAGTATGAATGCATGACCTGACTTAATCACAAAATGCATATTATGTATTTATGCAGATTCGTATGTATATACGTATAAACACTTATTCTTATATAAGATTTTTTACTTTGTTGAAATATGTGTTCATGGGTAAAAATCATGTGTTTCTATTAATACTGCTGGAGCAGGAGTGAAACTTTCAGCTATATTTAATCCCGATATACCTCTTAATAAAGTATTTATTTCCAAATTATAAATATGATGTTTAATTTATGCTCATATTACTATGAAAAGTAAAAGTTTCTTATAATCATAATTTTAAAATAATAATTTGGCTTGATACCGTCTAATTATATAATTATAATTGCCATATATGCCTACATATCCTAGTCAATATTAACAGAGATTTTCTTTTTATCTCTATTGATTATTTTATTTATTTACATTACATTATCCTCCTTCCCAGTCCCCCTCCATCCCATTCCCTTACCCCTGCTTATAAACAAAACATTTATTTGAGCCTGGCTTATTTTTAGACATTTAGTCCATTGTGTGAATTGATTTCTTTTACACTCCAGATTTTATCCACCACCATCCCCCTGCCGTCTATCTTCCAATGGTTCTACATCCCATACCTCCTCCCCACCGTCCCTGTCTCCACGTGGATGTTCCCACCTCCAACTCCCACCCAACCTGACTTCTTAACTCCCTGGGGCCTCCAGTCTCTTGAGGGTTAGGTGCGTCATCTGATTGACCACAGACCCGGCAGTCCTCTGCTGTATATGTGTTGGGGGCCTCATATCAGCTGGTGTATGCTGCCTGTTCGGTGGTCCAGTGTTTGAGAGATCTTGGGGGTCCATATTAATTAAGACTGCTGGTCCTCCTATTGGGTTGCCCTCCTCCTCAGCTTCTTTCTTGAACTCAGGACCTCTGGAAGGGCAATCAGTGCTCTTAACTGCTGAGCCATTTCTCTAGTCCTAACACAGTTTTAAATATTACATTTTTTATTTTTGAAATTATGGTATAATTACATGATTTATTTACTTCTTTTCTCCTTCAAAACTCTCACTTACCCACTTCTTTGTTTTCTTTCAAAGTAATGGCCTTTTTGCAATTAATTGTTACTAAACACACACAAACACACACACACATAATGTTTTTCTGAATACATAAATAATCTACTCAGTCTATATAATTTCTTGTGTATGTGTCTTGGGCTGACAATTTGATGATACATAACCAATTCATGAACTCATTACCAAAAAATAGACAAGGATTATTTTTGCACTCCCAGCTCTCCATAATTCTTTCTGTAAAATTTGGGCTTCTGAGCTGTCCCCTTTCCACAATAGTAAGTCAGTTGTTGTCCTTGTTCAGCTCATGTTTAAGAAGTTATATTAGCAAGATTGTATGAGTGTACTACCGAGAGACACAATCTAGTAGCACATTCTCTGATCATCTGGCTCTTAACCATCTTTCTGTCTGATCTTCTGTGATGGTCTCTGAAGCTTGTGTGCAGGAGTTGTGTTAGAGATGTATCTGATAGACAGGGCCAAACTACTCCTGATTTTGATTGGTTGTGGATCCCTGGAATTGTCTCTGCCTGTGGATTTTTTAGAAATTATAATGATTTAGTAAAGTAGCAGTCTCAGGTTCTCTTCAAAGATCCATGGCTTCACTAGTCCTTGAGTAGTATCAGGCATGGTTTCCCTCCTTTTGAGTGGTATCTTAAGTCCAGTTATAGACTTTTCATTTACCATCTTAGAGTTTCTGGTCTGTGAGCTATAAGAAATAAATGGTCATTGCTTATAATCTATACAGATTTTACCATGTTATTACAGCATCAGAAATGGACAAAGACAGAAAGAAAGCAGTTTTAATTAAAGTTCTGTTTGAAATTTCAATTTAAGAAAAATCAAATAGAAAAAAATCATCCTCCCCAAAACAAAACAGTTTTATGTAATTGGTAGATACACTGCAATGAAAGTTAAATTTGAAATATGTGGGTGAAATTTCTCAATTTTCATTAAAATCTATCCCTTTTTTTGAAGGGAAATAGTGGAAGGGTGAATCTCTCAGCGAGAGGGGAACAGGAGGGGAAGACTTGGAGCAAGTATCAGGAGGAGCAACTGCAGGGAGGATGGCAAATATACAGAAGAAAACATAAGATTTAGGAAAAGAATAGTGATGCTTAGGAATTTTTATCTTGTTTGCTCAAAGTTTACAAATAAAATGTTAACAATTTTATTAAAGGTCCCACTATAAGTATAGAAAAATTAGAAAAAATTAAGTTTTTGCTTTTGTGAAAATGTAATCTAAAATAAAATTACTAAAGCCATGTTGCGCAAGCTTATCCATATTTGTTCACTGGAATTGCAATAATGTGTCATGTTCCTGATTGATTAACACTTGAAAAATTCATTTCAGACATAAATCGATATTAGCATATAGATAGAAATATGTCAATAGTGATTGACAAAGTTGATTTTTGTGGCTGCCTCACTTTAGATTAGTTTTACCTTTTGTCTTAGAAGCAGAAAATGTAAAATAGTGCTTCAATTTTCCAATCCATTTAAAATGAAAAGAAAGTAATAAGCTAGTGAAAAATAATAAAGGCTTTACACTTAGTATATGATTGACATTTGGCTAAAATGTATTTCCGTTGCAATGTCTAGCATCAATAAAACTGTGCTTACTCACTTGGTGTCTGCAAACACACTTTGTCTGTATAAATACTCAAATGTAAAGCTGTGACTACAAAATAATAGAAGTACATGTTTTGCATTTGTGTGTGTGGATTCCCACTGACATGACACTACTGCTATGCATAAGATATATTTGGAATGAAATTATATACCTATAATGTATAACAATGTCATAAAGCATTTCTCATATAGAAAATTAAGCTATAAAGCTCTGCTCCTCGTTGTATGATAAGCAAAGAGTGTCTGTATATACACAAATATAATGAAATAACAAAAACATAACACATACTGAAATTCAGAAGCAATGTTAGGTAATAAAACATAATTATAAATATTTTAAAAAAAGAAAAATAAAAAGAGAATGGAATTATTGTGTGTATCAAGAACAGAGAAAATATTCACAAAAATATGCTAGGGTGAAGTCAAGAACTTTAGCATTCACACACAGCTTCTTAGTCACTAACATGAACACACATGTACATTCATGCTTATAAGGAATATGGATATACTACTTGAAATAATTAAAGACAGAAAAGTAAGATATAGGACAATGTGCTTAAGTTTTTCTTAAATACTAAACTATTAAGAATTAAAAGAAAAATTACTAAATAAAAATTCATAAGTTACCTCAGGATGTTTGTAAAAATGCATAAAATAATAATAATTTTATAAAAATCATTCACATACAAATTATTGAAAATGAAATTGGCATATAACAAAATGCACTAAATCAATATTTAAATTTAAAATTTATATTATTTTTCATTTCTAGGTTTTTCTGTGTTTGTATTTGTGTGTAACTATCTAGACATCACACCGGCCAATAGGTGGCATTAGATTCTCTGAAGCTATAAAATATCCAATTAAATTTGTTTGTTTGTTTGTTTGTTTTCACAAGAAAAAAAAGTTTGTGAATCATGGGAAATGTGTTCAGGGAAGCAAAGTTGTCCTTCATAAGATGCAAATTCTCTTAAGTGCTGACTATTCTCTCCAGTTCCCAAAAACAACATTCAAATTTAGTGCCTTTACTATTTTGGATATAATCTTGGTCAATTGTTCCAATGATAAATATTAATCCCAGTTTCATATCTCTACTTAGTACCATCATAGTGTGTACCTCATGGTGTTCTAAAAACAAATAACGACTTCTGATGCAAGCCCCCTCATTGTCTCTTTTTCTCCTTGAACAATTTCAAAGCATCTGTTCTGTGATTTCACCTTTTCTCCAAGCTTCCAGCTCCATGGGGTTTCTTGTACCCTTGTAAGTCATTGCATAACCCAGCACTCAGGATGTGATCGATGTTAGCAGGCTCTGTCCCTGACAGATGCTGTTTCCCACCAGTGATTTGTCATCTTTCACAGACATGTAACATTCAACTATTTCTTGATGATTTAGTGTCCCAAATCCTGTGTTCTTCAGTTTCTGTTTAGAGCAGGAAAACCTTTACATGTTTTTATTTTCAATGTTTGCTTTTACTTAAAGAAAAAACTTCAAAAAAATTACATTCAGTTGTATGAAATTGTTTACTTCATAGAAATTGATCAAATATTTTATGCATACTATATCATCAAAATTCTAAGAACAGAATAACAAATGTAAATAAGCCAAGACAAATATAACTATTTTTCAAGGTATTCTTTATTAAATATTCTTTATCTCTACTCTCAAAGTTTAATTTATAGTTTTATAGAATTACTTCGTAGCATTAGCAAGTATACAAATCAGTGGAGTACCTTGTTAAAGCAGGTGACTAGAAATAACACCCGGGGTGTTGGTTTAGTAGCTTGAGAAGATTTCCACATAATTAGCATCTTTAGCAAATTCACAAGTTACAATGACTCTTTCACACTGGTTAACCCATTTTTAGAGCTACTACTGTAAAATTCAAGTATTAGAAGTACATGACGACAGAGCTTCCTTAGAATATCTCCTTTGGCAGCTGAACTAGGTGGAATAGGCTTGGCTCTGATCAACACACTCTTAAACAGGTGGTAATGTGTTAAGAGTGAGCAGAGGCAATCATGCCATGTTCCTCTCCAGGTCTAAATTATTCTCTTTATCACACAAAAATTGTTTATACTGATATTTAGAAAACACTTCAGATCTTTTCTGTATGTGTGAATTCTTCTAGGTTACACAGTGAGTTGCAACTCTTAAAGAGGCATATAAAAATGCAAGTTGTCTATAGGCGGTAGAAGCTTTGAGTTGTTCCAGGGCTCATGTATGTTTGTAAATCAGTGTTTTAGTATATTCCCAGCAATATATTGTTCTGCTGCCTTATAAGGTATGTTTTTATGCAGCTGGTCAAAACTGGATAGCCACTATAAGGCTGACCTCCTGATTTTGTGTAATTCAGCTAATCCCATATCCATTGGATTTTTATAAAAGCTACCTGTAACCCTGCATACCTAGATCTAACAGGTAGTGGATCTGTATGTTGTCAATTTGTAATTCAGGTCTTGATATAAATAAGTAGATTATATTTCTTAAATTTATTTAGTTTTTCAAATAAAAAATGAAAGATTATACTCTGCCCATGAATTCATTATATAAGTTGAAAATAAGTACATATATCACACAACAATAAAACTAGCAACAACAAAATGCAAAACACCAATTCTTTAATAATACACACCTGGCTCTCTTTATTGTCCCAGTGGTTCAAAAGCTTAATTAACTTAAAGTATGTCAATTAAAAAAATGAGGAGCTCATATTGCACCAGACAATATGTATAAGACCATGCAAATATCATTTACTTAATTCCGTCTTTATTTATAGTATCTAATACACACCAATGACAGAACACACAGATTCTAGTTATGATAGATATAATTGCTGATTATGCAAGTGACCTGCTTTGCTGGAATATTTCATTTAAACTCACGTTTAAGCATTACTTCAGGATGCTCAATGTGATAATTGTTATAAACTGTTGTACTGTAAAGCCTCACTTAAAAGATTGATTGTATGCATACCATTGATATTTTGTCTTGGAAAAGTGCAAGCCTTGAAAGCAAGTTCATTGTATTTTACTAAGTTTACTCAGTACTATTCTATTTAAACTCTCAGCTTCACCTCTACGTCTTTCACAAAAATCTCTATATCTCTAATAAAAGCATTCTACTTCTACTCTTCTAATAACTTTTATCTCTGTGCTTGTGTGCTGTTCTAAATGCATTTATGTTTATTTCTGATATTTGTACTTAAGAATGCTGTGAGAAGTGCTGGAGAAATGGCTCAGCACTGTTGTTGTAGACTAGAGTTTAGTTGTCAGCACTCAGAGCTGACAGTTTACAACTTAGTGTAGCTCTATCTCCAACAGATATAAGGCCCTCTTGAATATCTGGTCTCCGTACTCACATGCCCCCAAACACACATGGACAAAACAATTAAAAATAAATATAAAAAATTATTTGAAATATGCTCAAAATTAGTAAAATAATTTAATTCTCCCTATCCTCATTTTCATCATCCAAAAATGCTCCCCCAGATTATCTCAAATTGAAACAAAGTATACAATGCCTTATTATTCACTGTATAATGCAATTGTATAGAATAATTTGTAACAATGCAGTGAATTAGTAATATTATAGTAAGCATTAATTTGAATTAGAATTTACTTTTCTGTTAATAGTATATTTATTTTCTAACAATATAACATATAGATGTGATACTTTGATATTTTTCTAACTACCTATAACATACAAGCATACCACAACATACTAAGCAATATAGAATTCCAGTCATTTTGATGGAAAAAGTTTTAAAATATCAGAGATCAATGACTGGCACACGTGTTCAGGTAAGTGATCTGGTTTATAAAGAAGTACTAAGAAAAGTTTCAAGTATATATAAATAAGGGGAAGCCATTATACTTACAGTTGGTGTCTATTTAATATCAATATGTCCTAGGTCATGCAGAGGCCAAACAGCACTTGTTTCAGGAAGTTATCATTAATCATTGGGAGAAACAGTTATAAAAGGAGAGTACCACCTGCCCATTACCCTACCAACTACTTTTCTTGGTTGAAGGTTAAATTTATATAGCAAAGCTGATGCTAGAGAATAGTTCACATTTCAGTTACAGACATGTCATAAAAACTGTCAGAAAAGCTATCATTTATAGTGAATAATAAATGATCATTTATGAAGCAAAAAGAAAAGAACACTAAGACAAATCATAAACCTACAGTGAAGAGAGAAAAAGAAACGCAGTGAAGGGAGAGAAGCGTGGCATCCCATTAGGGTTTCTCTGCAGCTTTGGGTTAGTAAAGGGAAATTGAAGGGGCGGAGAATGAAAAGGGCATAGAAAAAAATTAAGAGGAACCTTTCAGGGCAATTTCAGATAGCAGCACCTAAAAGAAAAAACAATTGGCTCAGGAAGTCACACACCAAAGCCTCCAAGAAATAAGTTTTCCGAATGCAAAATGCATTTTGAAATGGTCTGAAATTTAAATTCAGAGGAGTCTGGAAATAATGCATCATCATAATGTTGAATCAAAATTTATGATGTCACCTGCCTCTTTAGAAATAGAATTTTTCAGCTACATGTCAGATCTAATTATAGTAAAGAAGTACAACTTATTGTTATTTAGAACCTCATTTTAGAGAAGACCAAAGGGACAATATGTACTCTTAAGAGTTGTCCCTTTATTTTTATGTTTTTCTACTGAAATTAGAAAGGTACAATGTACTAAACATATTCTAAACAATTGAATATTTTCTGTAAATTGATATTACAAAAAGATGTGACATATATGATAAAGTACAATATTGTGTGGTGAAATTATGTGTCAGAGTACAAAGTTAAGTTCTCATTGGGTTTTTAAAAAGAATGCATAAACTTGGTAGGAAAAAGTGTTTATAGGAGGATATATGAGCGGTTGGAATAGGTAGTGGATGATAGGGTTGATTAAATTGTATCATGCTATTTATTTTTGCATTTCTCAAACAACAAGTAAGTATAGTGCTTCATATATCATTTCCATTTCATATTGAGTTTTAGATAAAACACAATTAATAGAACAAGAAAATTGTGGCATTTTGTATATTCTACATGCATTTTTTCATTTGTTTATTTGCTTTGCAGCAGTTCCAAACATGTGTTTGTGCCATTAAACTTACACCTATTTGTTTTAATACCCTGGGTAGCATTAGTGGACACAGAAGCAAAACTACTGTTGGTTCAGCAAGCTTTATGCCCTCTTTTCCCTTGCTCCTCTGTCTTCTCATCCTTACAATTATTTTTTCTTCTTTAATTAGCTCCTAAATTATACCAATTACAATGTCACTTGGAATATTTGCCTTCTAATGCTCCATATATGTGATGTGGTCAAATAAAGCAGTCTCTTGTGTATTCAAGTAACTGGGATTTTGGAAGTAGAGAGATGCTACTCTCATTCCCAGGATCTTGGATGGGTGCTTTGCTTCTGTCTGTTCTCTCTTACCATCTTGTCATACCAACTTCACTAGCTCATTGTAGGTTTTGCTATTCTATGTAGTGCACCACCTTCTTTGAAAACGAGTCAATCAACAGGAAAAGCGCTCAATAACGGGTGCTCCATCCTTTGTAGGTACCCCAGGTATTCTGTAACTTGAACCACCTCCTCTACTGTCACTGCCCAAATAAGTGGTCATCTTCCAGTTCTTTATACTTTAATGATCATACCTTCCACTTTAACTTTGAACTACTGCAAACTCTTGACTGCTACAATAACTAAAGGGATGGAGGGGGAAGAGACTGACTTAGTTACTATTGGAAAATCTTCAACTTATGTCCAACTTATATCCTTATTATGTTTAACATATTACAACTATATTCTTAAAATTGATTTTATGATACTTTAATATTAAAATATATTCTTTTCATTAGTAAATAATGAAAGATTTCCTCAACATTTCCATGAAATGTCAAAGATCAAGCTATTCTATTACTTATAGTTAGTTGATATAATAATAGAAATTGATTACAATAAACTTTACAAAACATACTCTATATTTTCTCATGTCTATCTTACTATGTCAACTTAATTCTTCGTTTATCTTACATTACTTCAGCTTGTGTTGATTTTTGATGATAGTTTACTCCCATGTTTATTTTTCCTTAATTCGTTCCTTGAGAATCATTTAATATTTTTTTTTATAATTCTTCCACAACTGGTAGTCAATAAAGCATATTTCTTCTTAGGACTCTACAACAATTATACATGCTTAATTTTGAGCTCAATGGATCTATTTTAAGAATAAATATCTCCATGATTCTGGTTATTCATTTTATTTTACATAATTTTATGAAATGACTTTGTGCCATACAATTATGGATGCATTTTTATTTCATTACTCTTATTTAACATGAAAGATGCCAAGTGTCAAATATGGAGCATTACACGTTTATTATTTTAGATACTCCAATTGACTAGCTGGCTCTTTCTTCTTACATTTAATATACAGTTGTAAGTAATCTCTATCATCCATCATGGCTATATCTATTCATAACTGGGAAGAATCACTACTTTGAATGATCATAACTTTTCAGTTTTATTCTTTTGAAAACAGGAATGAATTTTAAATGTGCTGTTTTATTATTCCTGCTACTTCAATAATTTCAGTCAATTTTAGTTACAAGTCCACATGTATTAAATACTGTATGTTGTGATACTAGTGGAGTTTTACAATGACCATCAAATTGCTTTGTTGTATACATGTTTATTTACTAGATATAATTGTCATCTTAGAGGCTTACTGCTCAATAAGCTCACTCTTTCTAGCTCTTTCTCAAGTCTGAATGGCTAGCTCAACTCAGATACTCTGGCTCAAACTACTCTCCAAACAGACTGGTTTAAACTGGCTTCTTTCAGCTTCTGACTAACTTGCTCTGCTTGGAAACTACTGCCTCCGAATTCCAAAACTGAACTGCACTGACTACACTGACTTTATCACTTGAATGGAACTGCATGGAAGAGCACAAATTTAACTGTACTCAACTGCATTCAACTAACCTGCACTTACTGAAATGTGCTCCTCTCTCTCTCTTTCTCTCTTTCTCTCTCTCTCTCTCTCTCTCTCTCTCTCTCTCTCTCTCTCTCTCTCTCTCTCTTTCTCTCTCTCTCCCTCTCTCTTGTTCTCCTATCTCTGTCTCTTATGGGTTCTGTCAGACCGTTGTCTGATTTGTTATCTTATTCTGCCCCTTAGTTAAATGCCACTTTCAAAGATGCCTGCTATTACAGGCAAAATACCATGAAAGCGGATACACAGGTGAAGGAAGTGCTGCTACTAGTTGGTGCATGTCCAGGTTTATTGAGGGTAAATATACAAAACAGTTCTAAATGGGTTCTTTTGGGATTGGTTTCCAAGAACACTAAAACACCAAGAGAACATGGTCCATTGAATCAACTAAGTAGGCTTCTTATGGTTCACAGAAGCTGAAGTTGCATGTTTGGGAGCTGCAAGGATCTGTGGATATATTATGGCCATAAACTTGGTATTTTTGTGAGACTCTTAAGAGTGGGAGCAGGTGTGTCCAATAATTTTTCCTGATCCTGGGACGTTTTTCTCTCCTATACGGGGCCATTCTCTAGCCCCGATATAATTTTTTCAGTGTTTCCTTACTTTATCTCTCTATAAAAATCTGGCTTCATATAAAAGTTTAGATGTATTACTTACTCCTCTCTTTTATTAAATAGTTGAGAAACATTAGTTTTTGTTCTCCTTTAAATATTTGGTAAAATTCAGCAGTGAATCAATGAAAGATGTGTGCTAATTTCTGTCTTTTTGGATTTTATAATATTTGGTATTTTCCTAGTTTGCATTTTTCTAACAAATCTCTAATATTCTTACATTGTTTTATTTAGATACTTGAGTATGTTTGTAATTCTCTTCTCTTTGAAGTGTTTTCTCCTGTATACTCTGTAAGACTATGTTAATGGACAAAAATTTACTTCAGTTTAGTATGTTGATGGAGAGTATTTCTTTCATCATACATTAGAGCAGATAGTTTTGCTGGGTATATAAATCTATACTGTCCCATTTTCAAGTTCCCTCTACTATTAGTCCACACCAAATTTCCACAGCATTTTCTATCAAACAAAAATAAAAGCAGAAGCCTCAATAACACAATTAAATGCAAGGTGATTTTAGTTACCATTATGTGCATCACAGACAAAGTGAATATTTGTAATCGCATCACCTAAAATGGTTATCAGAGGCAATGTGAATGCTATGGGGAATGCGTGCTATGGACCTTTGGTACTGGCCAATCAATCTTGGTTTCCAGGCATGAAATAGATAAGAAGACTACTGCATTTTTTTTTGATCTGTATAAGTGAAAAAATTCTCAAACAAATGAAATAAAAATATCCATTGGATCATGCCAAAAGGAAAAGAAAAAGAAATCTATACTGTCACCTGTAGTCGTTAAGGACTTGAAAAGCATTGCTACAAATCTTCTTGATTTTAAAATTTTCACAGAAAATCATCTGCTGTTTTTATAAGCCTGCCTTTTTATGTGAATTCTTTCCTCTGTGTTTTATTTTAGTCGGTTTTTTTTTCTTTCTTTACATTAATTATTTGATTTATTTACACTCCAAAGGTTGCCCGCTTCCTGGTCCCCCCTTCACAAGTTCTTCCTCACATCCCCTTTCTCCTCTGCTTTTGATCTCCCACCTACCCATCCATTCCTACTCAGGTGCTAGCATCCACCTTCTTAGGGACATCAAGTTTCTACAGGATTAAGTGCATCCTTTCCCACTGAGGCTACGCAAGGAAGCCCTCTGCTACATCTGCAGCTGAGGCCATAGACCAGCACATGTCTGCTCTTTGGTGGGTTAGTTGTTTGGAGCTTCAAGGAATCCTGGTTATTTGATGTTGTTCTTCCTATGGGGTTGCAATCCCTTCAACACCTTCAGTCTTTCCCTTAACTCTTCTATAGGGGTCCCTGACTTTAGTCCAATTGTTGGCTATATGTATCTGTATCAGTCTCAGTCAGCTGCTGTTAGAGCCTCTCAGAAGGTAGCCATGCTAGGCTCCTGTCTTCAAGGACAACATAGCATCTGTAATAGTGTCAGTGTTTGGTGTCTGCACATGAGAGGAATAAAAGGTGGGCCAGCCTCTGGAGGCCTTTCCTTCAGTATCACCTCTATTTTTGTCTCTGCATTTCCTTTAGACAGAAACAATTCTGGGTCAAAGTTTTTTCATATGAGCAGGTGGCCCCATGATTCAAATGGGGGTGATGTCTAGTTACTGGAGGTGGTCTCTTTAGGTTTCATCTCCCCACTGTTGGGAATTTCAACTAAGTTCATGCCCATTGAGTCCTTGGAGCCTTTGACACCCTTGGTGTCAGGGACTTTCTAGAGCTCCCCCCCCCCCATCCCACCCCACACTGCTGCTTATTTCTATTCATTCTCCTGGCCCTCTGGGCTTCTCTCTTGTCTTCTCCCATACCTGATCCTGACCCTCCACTCCATCTACCACCCCTCTCCCGCCATCATTGTCTTCCTCTGCTTCCCATGATAATTTTGTTCCCACTTGTAAGTGGGATTTAGGCATCCACACTTGGACATTCCTTCTTATTAAGCTTCATATGGTCTGTGAGTTTTATCATGGGTATTCTGAATTGTTCAGCTAATATCCACTTATCACTTAGTACATACCATGTGTGTCCTTTGGGTATGAGTTTCTTCAATCAGGATAATATTTTCTAGTTCCATCCATTTGCCTGTAAAATTCATGTTGCTCTCATTTTTAAATAGCTGAGTAGTAGTATTCAATTGTGTAAATGAACCACATTTATGTACCTTTTCTTCAGTTGATGGACATCTGTGTTGTTTCCAGCTTCTGGCTATTATAAATAAGGCGACTGTGAACAGAGTGGAGTATGTGTCCTTGTGATAAGGTCTAGCATGTATTGGGCATATGCCCAGGAGTGGTATAGCTGGGTCTTTAGGCAGGACTATTTCCAATATTCTGAGGAACTGCCAGATAGATTTTCAGAGCTGTTGTACCAGATTGCAATCCCACTAGCAGTGGATCCTTTTTCACCTCCCCACCAACATCTGCTGTCACTTGAGTATTTGATCTTAGCCATTCCGATTGATATAAGGTGGGACCTTAGGGGCATTTTGATTTGCACTTCCCTGATGGCTAAGAGGTTGAACACTTCTTTAAAGTGTTTTTCAGCCTCCAAGACTCCATAGTACAGAATTCTCTGTTTAGCGCTGTACCCCATTTTTAATTGGGTTATTTGGTTTTCTGGAGTCTAATTTCTTGAGCTCCTTATATATTTTGAATATTAGCCCTCTGTTGGGTGTAGGGTTAGTGAAGTTTTGTCCCAATCCATAGGTTGCCTTTTAGTTTTATTGACAGTGTCCTTTTCATTTGAGAATCTTTCTAACTTCCTGAGGTTCCATTTGTCAATGGTTGATCTTAGAGCCTTAGTTGGTGATCTGTTCAGGAAACTTTCCCCTGTGCCAATGTTTTATAGGATATTTCCCACTTTCTCTTCTATTACAAGAGAATAGTGGTTCATGGTTTTATATGGAGTTTCTTAATCTACTTGGACATTAGCTTTTACAACATGATAAATATGGATCAGTTTGCATTCTTCTACGTCCAGACCTCCAGTTAAACCAGTACCATTTGGTGAAGATACTTTCTCATTTTTCACTGTATGGTTCTTGCCATATAGCTTGATTTGTTGTCCTTGACGTAAACCCAACATTCTAATTCCTCTACTGTGTCCTCTATATGATCTCCTATATGATCCATTTCTTAAGACACATTTTCTACTATGAACTTTATTCTACATATTAAATAGGATCATTTGCACAATAATTTCATCTGTTTTTCTTTTATTTTTTTTCCCTTTGTTAAATTCTGAGATGACTTCTTTGTTTTACTGAGCTTCTTGTGGCTTCTTGGAATTTATTGGAGATGTGATACATGAGCTCTTTGAATTTGTTTATGTGTTAAAATTGGGTCTATTATTAGACCTTGGATTTAATGAGAACAAACAAGGAAAAGAAGTTGTGGCAAGTTGTGGGTATGAAACTCATAGCCATCCTGCCTGCCTGGCTGGGTTCAGAGTTCTGAGCAGTAAAATGTTGCCCTGGAAACAGAACCCAGAAGCACTTATTTTTCTAAGCCTGATTCCCAGGGGCTACTACTATATGGGTATAGGAGAAAGGAGGCCAAGAGACTACTTACCTGCCAGAGTCAGGTGCTAACATGGCAATGTATATGAGCCTCAGAGGCAGAATTTTCAAGATCTCTTGCCTAAATATTCTGAGTATTGGCTTTATAAGTAGTTTATGCTGGAGGCAGTGCATTTGAGATTTTTCATTTATCTGCTACAGGTGATGGTTGAAAGGGAAGTTGTGTGTCAGAGACAGGGTGTCCAAAATACCACACCCTTGCCTCTGTGTCCTGCATACTATTAGAGAGGCAGAGTATCTACAGATATTTTCTATTTGTTCTAGATGTTTCTGAGAAGGGGTAATTGTTCATGAAATATTATATATTACCATCCTTAATATCAGGTTCATGAAGAAATCAACAATCAATAGCAAGTTAGCTTTGGATAGATTTGGAACCTGAATGAAATTTTACAATTAAAATTGACCAGAATAATTTCATCAAATTAATAAAAATATACACGTGTTAGTAATGTTGCAATATTTTAATAATTAACCTTAGTATAAAGTCAGATTTTTAAAGGTAATGAGGTATTTGCTAGATTAATTAGAAATGAAACAGGGAATGACATAGTTCATATAAATTTAGCATATGACAAATGGCACAGCACATGGTCTTTTAATGCACTATTAAATTGCAACTGTCTTGGGTAAAAGAAATATACATAAAGACTGTCAGGAGAACTTAAAGTAATATATCATCCTCTCATAAATAATAGTTACCTGTCACCATGGAACTGCTTTGTGTGCAGTAATTCAAGTTAAAGTGTAGCATTTTCGCTGTTCATCTACTCCTACTACTTCAGTATATATTTGTTGAATGTAGGTTAAAAAATACTTAAGCAGCTACTATTCCTGACAATGAAATACACATAATAAAAATCGACTTTTACTTATATATGGTGAAAAAATATATCTAGTTTCAGTGGATTGTATTCATATATGAATTGGTTATCTAAGAGATATAGCAAAAATAAATTTACATTTAATGAAAACAGTTTCATCTTGTTTAATGTAATCATTTATTAATAGACTTCAATAAAACATAAATATTTATTAGGATACTCTTTTTTAATCTTTTAAATTATTTTATATGAAATGTACCTTAACAGCTTCTAAATTACAACATTAGCTGATTCTTTCTATATTCCTAATAATTCAATATTATTTATAAGTCATCAAATGAAATTCAACTTTATGTATATCCCATTTTTATACATTCCAAATTTATAAGATATTTGTAACACTCTGTATGATAAACTCATCATATTTTTGTGAGGAAATTGGTAACTATTATCAGTAAAACTAAGACTTATGTTTCTGAATCTATTTTTTCCTATTTAATTTATAATGTGTGCGTTATTGGTTACTTCAACTTGAATTCTATTGAGCAGTGAAAAAATACAATTTTGAAATCTCCAGATACAAAAGAAGAAAAGAATTAAAGACTTTGTTTATAGAAATATTGAGTACATATGCTATGCCTAGTAAAACTTGAACAACCTACATTTGTTCCACTAGAAAGCACAAAAAGAATCTCTACACTGTGGTGTATTTATGAAGGTACAGTTATTATTATCATTGAAAAAAAATATATATATATATGCTGGCCTGCATGCTGGGAGCCTTCTTCAGGGATCTCTGGCCCGGCCAAATGTGAGGGTTCCAGTAAGGGGGATAGCAGGAGCAGGGACTGAATCTCCTCCACCTTGGTCTCTGCTGTTGCTATCTCGGTTGCACCAAGACGCTGCACCCACCGGCCTGTGCTGAGTCGGGCCTGGGCTGAGCCCACAAGAGGCCAACTAGCCAGTGAGAAGTGCGGAAAGTTTCTGGTGGCGTTCGGGAGAGCAGATTTCTTCCCCAGTGTTACAGATCTTATGATAGAAGCTCTCAGACAACAGAGTAGTTCTCACACCTTTATTCCTTCTGAATGGCGGTCTCCCCTACACAGGTTGGAATGGTCTAATGTACTGTTTGGGAGGAGTCAGGGGTTTGACAACAGATACTTCCCATTGGCTTGGTCTGAGGGCTTCGAGGCACCTTATTTGCATGTGGGAGGGCTTGGCAATGCTCCTCCTAAATCTCACACGACAGGCCTCTCTGTAGGGGTTGTGAAAGCTATAGTTGTTTTTACAGGAGTCTTCCAGGAGTGTTGGCAAAAAACATTTTTCGGTCCCTTGTGGATTATTCCACTGGGTCTCCCAGAGTTTTCAGCCTATGCTCAACTGGATGCCAGACTGCCTGCCACAGACCACTGCCCTATATATATATAATCTTTGGAGATGATGAAGGTCCATATAATGAGAATAATAAACACACAACAGCAAGAGATATTATTTAATTATTATAGTAAATGCTATAATGAAAAAGTCCCAAGATAGCAGACAAAAAGAAGTACAGCATTAAACCTGGCATCACAGAAACGAGACAAACACTGATATGTATTACTATTGAGTAATATAGAGCCCACACACTTCTAACATATTTTGTCTGCTATCAATTTAAGTATCAATATTAAAAAACAACTAAACAAAATGAGCATATATATATATATATATATATATATATATATATATATATATGGATTAAAAGAAGTGATAAAGTCATATAAGGTTTCCTAGACCTGAAACACCTTGAGAAATAATGAAATATCTTTGAAGAATCATTCTGTATTTCTTATAAACTTGCATTACAAATATCTCATCCAGCCTTGCTTGCAGGGATTTGTTTGTTTGTTTGTTTGTTTGTTTTGCATTTGTGAATATCAGTTTATTTTTTCCTCATTGATGTAGTGGGCAGCTTCCTTTAGCATCAAATTTTTACACAACAACCAGGAAGCAAAACCAGCTCTGAAGAAGTGAAATATGCAAGATGACAATGATTTTAAGTAATTTTTAAAAGCATGGGAAAGAGAGCATTCAGGGGCAGAGTCATGGCACGATAACCACAGCAACCAGGTTCTGTAGTGGCACAGAGATTGCATCTAATTGACTTCAACTAAACTTCAAAAGGGTTTCTAACTTAATGTGACAGGATTCACTATGACAAAATTTTGTCAAACCAGTATAGGGATTTTGTCCATTTAAGTTTTTAAAACATGATTTTGTTTCGTAGCTCTGGCTAGTATGTAATTCAGTATATAGCTCAGACTGGTCTTACAGCATCTTCCTGCCTCAGCCTCTTGAGTGCTGAGATTACAGGGATTTGTTTTATAATTCAAATAATTGAATTATAGGAGAAAAATGATAAATCAATTCAGCAATTAACGATTCAAAACAAATAATAAAATTTGAGATGTTGCTTTGACAAATTGAATGTAATAGACTTAAATCTTACCACTATTGTAGTATTGTAGTCAACATTACCTATAATGACTTTTCTAATTTCCAAATGTATAATTAAGTAAATATAAAGAGGACAGCTATACTAACTCCTGTCAGTAAGCACTTCTTGGCATCAGCAATCGTGTCTGGGTTTGGTGTCAGCAGATAGTTGTGCCCTAAGAGGCTCTGCCAGAGAAGGACCAATACAGATGCGGATGTACACAGCCAAACATTGGACTGAATGTGGGGACCCCTATGGGGAAGTTAGGGTAAGAATTGTAGGAGCTGAAGGGTTTTGCAATCTCATAGGAAGAATGACAATATCAACAGACTAGACTCCCCAAAGCTTCCAGGGAATAATCCACAAGCCAAAGAGTACACAGGGGTTACCCATGGCTCCAGCTGGATTTGTAGCAGAGGATGGCCTTATCTGGCATCACTGGGAGCAGAGCCCCTTGGTCTTGTGAAGGCTTGATGACCCAGGATAGGGGAACACTAGGCTGGTGAGTCAGGAGTGGCTGGGCAAGTGGGGGAGCACTCTCATAGAAGCAGGGGGAAGGAGGAGGAGATAGGAGACTTGTGGAGGGGAAACTGGGAAGGGGTATAATATTTGAAATGTAAATAAATAAAATAACCAATTAAAACAAGAAAAAAAGAAAAAAGAAGTAAATATAAAGAATCATTGGCAGAATCAAATGTTCCTCATAATTGATTGCCTAGGACAAATAGCAAATATGAGCTACAAATTTTACTCTGTAATTGAAAGTTTGAAATAAATTTATGTCACTTAGTGAGAATGTGTAAGAAAAAGAGAAAAGACTATCTAGTAAAAGTAAATAAATTAAATTGTGTGTGTGTGTGTGTGTGTGTGTGTGTACATGTGTGAATATGTAATGTCAAAAATAACCATATATTAATTAGAATGTAGTTACTCAATGACTAATTGGAACCATGTAAGGCACAATAAGGTTCAATATTATATGAAACGAATGAGCTACTGGAATCATCTTATCTATTAATTTCTTAATCATTTGAGTCAAGACACCAGCCTTCTTTCCATATTAGTGCTCAAAGATCTATTATGTATATTAGGATATACATAAATGGTATCTTATTATATATATCAAATGTATATCTTTAGATATCTATCTATATATGTATATATACATATACATATATATATGTATATATATATATATATATATATATATATAAAATATACTTAAGAATAAAGAAGTCATAGAATCAAGAAAATGGAATACCCACTTCCTCTCTTTCCCCAGACCAAATCCTCAGGGTCAATCCTAGTGGTGCAACTGAACACCATCTGCATACCACCTCTCATTATTCACAGTTTCTGTGGCTCTCAGAGACCATTTTCCTAGCTTCACCTCTCCACTCATCATTGTGATCCAGGCCCCAACTCAGGCCAACACCCCTAGCTCAACCTTAAGCCATGCCTGCCAGAAGATGAGGTAGACTGCTGGTGAACCTTCTCTCTACCTGTTCTGCCAGCTACAATCCTAAGGGTTGCCCCAGCATAACAAGAGAAAACCAGCTGTGGCCTTCACTTCCCCAGACTTCAACACCACCAAACACTCCCCGTGAACACATCAGCCAAGCAGGCAGATAAAACAATAGCACACTAACAACACTCACAAAATCCAGAGAAGAAACAGAAACAAAGCAACAAAACAACCACTCAACAAAGAAAAAAGCCAAGAAATCAGCAACTAGACTTATAATTACCCCAAATGCAGATGTACAGACTCTAGCATAAGAATAAAGTAACAGCCATGAAAATATGTCTTCACCAGAGCCCAGCTGATAAGGCTACCACAGCAGGGCCTGAATATTATAATATAGCTAATGTACAAGAAAAAAACATTTAAAATCAACTATATGAAGATGATAGGGATCTTTAAAGATAAAATGAATAAATCCCTCAAAGAAAGACAGAAAAATGCAGACAATTAGAGAAAGTGAATAAATTCCTGAAAGCCAAGGAAAAACAAAGAGTTGTAGAAAATAAATGAGTCTGTTCAATACCTGAAAATTGCAATAGAAGCAATAATAAAAAGACAAACAGAGTGAAATTTGCAAGTGAATAGTTTAGCAATGTGAACAGGAGCTGCACAGGCAAGCATCACCAACCAAATAGAAAAAGTGGAAATATCTCAGGTATTGATGGTATGATAGAAGAAATATATTGGTCAAAGAAAATGTGAAATCTAAGAAACTTGTAACAAAAGAAAATCCTGAAAATATGGAATACAATGAAAATACCAAATCTAATCAAATAAGAGGCACAGGAAGATAATAATTGTAGCTAAAAGGCCAAGAAAATATTTACAACAGAATCATAAAAAAAAAAAAATTACTAACATAGGGATGGAGAAATCTATACAGATACAAGAAGTAAATACAACACGAAATAGGCTCGACCAGAAAAGAAAGTACCCTCACCACATGATAATGAATCAGTAAACGTTTAAAAAAGGTAAACAGAAAATGCAGTTCCCTTACACAATGACATACTAGTCAGCTATTAAGAACTGATACATCATGAGATTTGCAGGCAAATGGATGGAACTAGAAAACATCATCCTGAGTGAGGTAACTCAGACCCAAAAGGACATGCATGGTATGTACTCACTAATAAGTAGATAGTAGGCAAAAATGTATAGAATACCCAGGATATAATCCACAGAATTCAAGAATCTAAGAAGCAGAAGGGTTCAAGTAAGGATGCTTCAATCCCACTTGAGAGGGAGAAGAAAGAAATCAGGGGAGGCAGAGGGAGGGAGGGAAGTGGGAGGTGAAAGGGGAACATGATTAGGTATGAGGGTGGAGACAGGAGAAAATCCCTGAGATCCATCAGAATGAATGGAAATATGAACCTCAGGGTGGAGACAGGAGAAAATCCCTGAGAGCCATCAGAATGAATGGAAATATGATCCTCAGGGGGTGGGAGGTTGGGGGGGCCTCGAGAAACTCCCAGAGACTTGGGAGGTAAGAGACTCTCAAGACTCAAATGGAGGAACCTTAGATGAAATGCCCAACAGTGGGGAGAGGGAACTTGTAGAGTCCACCTCCATTAGACAGACTGGCATCAAGTGGAGGGATGGGGTTGCCATCCCACAGTCAAAATTCTGACCCAGAATTGTTCCTGTTTGAAAGAACTTCAGGGAGAAAATAGAGATGAGACTAAGAGAAAGGTGTTACAGTGACCTGCCCAACTTGGGATCAATCTCAAAGGGTGGCTCCAAGGCCTGACACTATTACTGATGCTACGGTGTGCTTACAGACAGGAGCCTAGTGGTATGTCTTCTGAGAGGCCCAACAAGCAGCTGACTAAGACAGGCACAGATACTTAGACCCAATCAATCACTGGACTGAAGTTGGGGACCCCTATGATTGAATTAGGGAAAGACTGGAAGAGGACATGGAGAAGGGCAACCCCATAGAGAGACCAGCAGTCTCAAGTAGCCTGGTCCCCTGAGATCCCTCAGACACTGAGCCACCAAACAAGTGTAATTCTTTCTGTTGTTGCTGCTGTTCTTTTCCATTTTCTTTTTAAAACTTTTATCTTTTTACAGTCCAGTTGTTGCCTCTTTCTAGGTATACCCTCCCACAGTTCCTCCTCCCATTTCTCCTCTCCCCTGTCTCCAAGAGTCTCTTAAGAGTTTGGTATATCTTCTCCCACTGAGGCCAAACATGGCAGTCCTCAGCTGTATATGTGTTGTGGGCCTCAGAGAGTTTCCTAAATGGAGACTCTAAAAGACAGAAGGGCTTGGACAGATGTGCTGCAGACTCTAGATACCACAGACACCAATCCAGATTAATATAGCCAACAATACTTTCAATCACCATAGATGGAAAAACTAGAGTATTGCATGATAAAGTGAAATTTAAGCAATATCTATAAATTCAACCATATAGAAAATACGAGAAGAAAAACTTCAGTCTTAGGAGGTTAAGTATACCCATTAAATAAATAATCTTATACCAGCAAAACCAAAATAAAGGAAGCAAACACACACACACACACACACACACACACACAAAAACAAAAAAACAAAACAAACAAACAAAAAAACCCAAAAACCAAAGTAGGGAGAATTAAGAGTAGTTGGTCATTGATATCTCTCAATGTCCATAGAATCAATTCCCCAATAAAAGACACAGATTAACAGACATGGATGCACAGCCAGGATCCATCTTTCTGCTGCATACAAGAAACACATTTCAACCTTAAGAATAGTCATTATGTCAGGGAAAGGGTTAGAGAATGATATTCCAAGAAAATTGATTTAAGAAGCCATTTTAGTATCTAACAGAATAGATATTAACCAAAACTAATCAAAAGATTTTCAGGATTCGTCATACTTATCAAAGGAAAAAGAAAAATAAACATCAAGATGACATTTCAGTTCTTAACATATATGCCCTAAGCACAAGGGCACATGACTTTGTAAAAGAAACAATACTACAAATTATATCAGATATTGACCTTTGCAAACTGATAGTAGGCAGCTTCAATATCCCACTATCACGAAATGACAGATGATCTAAACAAAAGCTACACAAAAAATGCTGGAGCTAACTGATCTTATAAACCAAATGTACCTTGTGCCTAACAGAAATCTACAGAACATTCCATTCAAATGTGTGTGTGTGTATATATATATATATATATATATATATATATATATATCTTTATCACAAAACTTCCTCTGAAATTGAACACATATTTGGTAAAAAAAAAAAAACAAGTTTCAATAGAGAAAAGAAAATTGAAATAATTTCCCTGTATCCAATCAGACCATCTTGTATTAAACCTGGATAGCAACAATAGAAAGCTTATGAAGTCATAGAAACAGAATGACTCTCTACTAACTGAAAAATCAATCAAGATATAAAGAAAGTAAGAAATTAAAGACTTTTCAAAATTCAATATGAATGTGCAGCATATCGAACGTATGGCACAGAATGAGAACACTTATCCTAGCATCAAGGACCAGGAGTCTCAATTAAGCTGGACCCCCAAGATCTCTCAGACCCTGGACCACCAACCAGGCAGCATACACCAGCTTATATGAGGCCCACAACACATATACAGCAGAGGACTGCTGGGTCTGGGTTTTAGTCAGAGAGAATGCACCAAACCTCAAGAGACTGGAGACCCCAGGGAGTTTAGAGGTCTGGTGGGGTGGGGGTGGGGGGTTAGGGACATCCTCATGGAGACAGGGGTGGGGAGGAGATATGGAATGTGGAACAATCAGAAGTTGAACCCGAAGTGGAATAAAATCTGGAGTTTAAAATAAATGAATGAATGAATGAATGAATGAATGAATGAATGAATGAATTAATTAATTAATTAAAAAACAACTACATAAAAAATTAGAGAAATTTTATGTTAGCCACTAAAAATCATATGTAAAATCTCTAGAACAAAATGAAATAAGCACACCCTTGAGGAGTTAGCAGAAATAAATAATCAAATTAAGGGCTAAAATAAATAAAATACACACAAAGAAACAATATAAAATATTAACAACAAAAAGAGTTGATTCTTCAAGAACACCAAAAGATGGAAAAATCCAAACTACTTAAGACTAACAGAGAGAATATTCACATTTATGAAAATAGAAATTATAAGTTATAACAATACACACCAAGAAAATTGAAATAATCATAAGAGCATTCTTTAAAACCTGTACTCTACCATACTAGAGAAAAAAAATTTTAAAGATATTTGCTCAAAAATGATTTTTTAAAAAGGTAACACTTGCTAAAATTATATTTGTATCAGAAAAACAATTTAAATAGAAAAATTACACCCAGTGAAATTGAAGCCATTATTAAAAGTCTCCCAACATTAAAACAAAACAAAACAAAACAAAAAAACAGGGAAACATTGTTTTCGCTCATAATTTTACCAAAGTTTTAAAGAAGAGTTAGTGCTAGCACTTTCAAATTATTCCACAAAATAGGAACAAAAAAATTGCCTAATTCATTTTATTAGAGTTAACCTGATATCCAAAGCACATAAACACTGAATAAAGATAGATAATTATATACCAAGTTCTCTAATGAACTTAGATGCAAAAATACTCAACAGAATATTCACAAACAGAATCCAAAAACCTGTCAAAATGCTTTTTTAACACGATCCAGTATGGCCCATCCCAGAGAGGCAAGGATGACTCAACACATGAAAATCAGTAAATGCAATCCACCATTTAAATAAACAAACAAAAACCAACCGACAAACACTTTGACAAAATCCAATATCCTTGTTGATAAAAGTCTTGCAGAAATTAGTGATACAAAAGACATTCCTAAACATAATAAGGGAATTTACAGTAAGCCTATAGCCAACATTGAATTGCATGGAGAGAAACTTAAAACAATTCACTAACATTTGGAACAAAACAGGGTTGGCTACCCTCTCCATATCTATTCAATGTAGTACTTGAATTTTTATCTAGAGCAGTAGGATAACTTAAGAAGATCAAGGGAATACAATTAGAAAGTATCAATCAAATATTTACTGAAAGAAATTTTCGTATACATAAATGACTCTAAAATTTATATTATGGAACTCCAACAGCTGATAAATACTTTCAGAAAGTAGATAGATTTAAGACTAACTTAAAAAAAATCAGTAATCCTCTTATATACACATGATAGAGATAAGGGAAACAACAGACTTCAAAATGGCCTCAAAAATAAAAAATATCTTGAAGTAACTCTCACTGAACTAGTTAAAGATTTGAAGTTAATAATTTCAAGTCTATAAAGAAAATATCAGAAGATGGAATGGTCTCCCCTGTTCACGGACCCGTTTGTACAATTAACAGAAAAATGGTCATGCTATGAAAAGCAATCTACAACTTTAAAGTAATCCCCATCAAAATCCCAACATAATTCTCTACAGACCTTGAAAGAAAAATTCTCAACTTCTAATGGAAAACACAAACCACAAGATATATAAAACAGTCCTGAACAATAAAAACTGCTGGTGGTATCTCCATCCTTGATTTCATGAAAATAAAACCACATGGTCATAGCATAAAAATAGTTATGTTGCTCAATGGAATCCAGAAGACCCAGACATGAATCCACAAATAGAGACACCTGATTTTTTATAAGGAATCCAGAAATACATGATAGAAAAATGACAGCATCTTCAATAAATGATGCTGATATGCATGCATAAGAATGCAGGTAGAAAGCCGGGCAGTGGTGGCGCACACCTTTAATCCCAGCACCTGGGAGGCAGGGGCAGGTGGATTTCTGAGTTCGAGGCCAGCCTGGTCTACAGAGGGAGTTCCAGGACAGCCAGGGCTACACAGAGAAACCCTGTCTCGAAACCCAAAAAAACCAAAACCAAAACAAAACAAAAAAACCCAAAAAAACAAAACAAAACAAAACAAAACAAAAAAAGAATGCAGGTAGATCCATACTTGTCACCTAACACAAAAGATAAGTCCAAGGTATCAAAGTCTACAACATAAAACCAGACAGACTAAACCAGATATAAAAGAAAATAGGGAATAACCTTGAATTCATTGGCACAGGAGACAATTTTCTGAACAGAACACTAACACAGGAACTAAGATCCACAATTAATAATTGAGACCACATGAAACTAATAAGCTTCTGTAAGGAAAAGGGTACTGTCCATTGGACAAAATGGTAGCATGTGTCCAATAGAGGTCTAATATCCCAAAAAGAAATAAATCAAGAAATTAAATATCACCCTGTCTGAAAAAAAAAGAAAAAAAGAAAGAAAGAAAGAAAGAAAGAAAGAAAGAAAGAAAGAAAGAAAGAAAGAAAGAAAGAAAGAAAGAAAGAAAAAGGGGGGAAGAAATTAAATATCTAAAATCCAAATAAATAAAATTAAAAATTGGGGTATAGACCAAAATAGAATTTTTGTTTCTTTCTTTATTTTTAAATTATCTTTAATCTTTTTTTTATACTCCAGTCATTATTCCCTTCTTTGTCTGCCTGTTGACAATTCCTTATCCCATTCCCCCTTGTCTCTAAGAGGATGTCTCCACCTCCTTACCCCACCCCATCCCACCCAACCCCATGCCACCAGACCTCCCCACTCCCCGGGGCCTCAAGTCTCTCAAGGGTTAGGTGCATCTTCTCTCACTGAGACTCACAGTCCTTTGCTGTATATACGTAGGGGGCCTCGGACCAGCTATTGTATGTTACCTGATTGGTGGCTCAGTGTCTTGGGGATCCAGTTTAGTTGAGACTGCAGGTCTTCCTATGGGGTCGTTGTTCTCCTCAACTTCTTCTAGCCTTTTCCCAATTCAACCACCGGGGTCACTGACTTAAGTCCATTGGTTGGGTGTAAGTTTTATACCCAACCAAAATAGAATTCTTAAAGGAATCTTATGTGGCTCAGAAACACTTAAATGTTCAACATTTTTAGCCATTAGGAAAATAAAATTTATAACTACCTTGAGATTCCATTTTATACCTCTCAGATTGAATAAGATCAATAACATAAATGGCAGTTCACCCTGGCAAGGATGTAGAACAATGGAATCACTCCTTTGTTGCTGATTGGAGGGTAAACTTATATAGCCACTATGGAAGCCAATGCCATAAAGGTACTGATTTCCAAAATCAATATGGGAGATCCTCAATAAAATGAGAACACATCTACCTTGAAGCCAACTATCCCACTTTTAGGCTTATACTCAAAGGACAAGCCATCCTTATATGAGCACACTTAATTAACTATAATCATTATGGTTTTATTCATAATATAAACTGGAAATGTCCTAGCTAACCATCAACCAAAAATATGGAGTATTATTCACTTATTAAAAATGATCACCCTGAAATTTGCAGGCAAATATATTAAACTACAAAAGAATCACTCTTTGTGAGGTAACCAAGACCCATGAGGACAAAAATGGTATTTATCCACTTTTAAGATGACATTAACTGTTAAGTAAATGATCATAAAGCTACACTCCAAAAAGGTGGAGAGGTTAGGTATAGAGGAAGCCTCAAGTGATGAAACATGGATCTCCCTGAGAAGGAGGAATAGAATATATTTCACAGGTGGCCTCGGGATGCGTGGGTAGAAGAGCAAGAGGTATTAGGTGAGACCTGAGGGAGGGAGCAAACACACGGGAAGATTTCTCGAATTGGGCATTTCTCGAAGATGTGGTAGATGGTGTGAGAACTAAGTGTATTGGAAACTTTCTGAATCTGTGAGGGTGACACTAATGGGGGCTCCTATTAATGAAGGATAAAGAGTCTGAACTAGCCATCTTTTGTAGGAGTCAGGCAAGGCTCCCAGTAGTTGGGCTGGGTTACTACTGAATTGTTGGCCTAGAGGGTTTATGTGGAGATCTCTAAACAACCCTGCTGATAGTAGAATTAACGTTAGTTCTCTGAAAACTGACAGCAGGGCACCTTTGCTAAGGACACCATCCACACAGTTAATTAAATGTAGATAGGTCAAGCTGACTGGGGCCTTCACTCTAGTCTCTATGTGAAAGATACTCTGTGGAACACATAAAGAGCAACCTATACAACAGCCCAGCTACTAAACCCTCCACCAACAATCTGTCCTGCCTGCAAGATGTGCTAGGGTAATGGTGGTATGGAAATTGGAGTGGACATTCAATGTCTGCTTTTATATAAGTCATTCCCCATAGTGTCTAGATGGTCAGGAACTAGAGACTGGGCATCTCTGATTATAAACAAATCCAAGGATTAGAACCAAACATGACTGGCAAAAAAGTCAATAAAATGATTTCTAAAGATATTCTATACTAATAGATCAGTGCCATGTCCAGTTATCATCAGACAGGATTTGCTGAGGATTCGCTGATGGCAGATAGAAGTAGGTGAATCACAAGAAGACAAGACATTATGTACAGAGAGAGTCTAAATTGGAGGACTCCTTAGGGTCCCACCCCTGTGTGCTTTGAAACCTCAGAGAAGAGAGGTAGGAAAGATTGTAGGAGTCAGGGACAAGGAAATAGAGAACACCAGGAGAACATGGCCCCTCAGAGACTGAAGTAGCAACCATGCCTGTGTTGGCACCATGTCCTCTGCGTTTATGTTATTGCTTTTAGCTTCCTCTTTTTATGAGACTCCCAATAGTCAGAGCAGATACATCTCATTTCTCCAATTTTATTGCTTGCTCTTAGAATCTAGTCCTCTTATTGGATTGCCTTCTCCAGTCTAAACATGAGGGGTTTTGCCTTGACCTATTGTATCTTGTTTTTTCCCATTTGTTTGTTGTCTAACTTAGAGGCCTGCTCTTTTCAGAAGGAAAAAGGAGGGGGATGTGTCTGTGAGAGAAGAGGTGGGTGAGAACTATCTGGGAAATTTTGAATGAGAGAAAAATCTATTTCCTTTAAAAAAAGAAAAAGAAACACAAAAGAGAAAGATTACGAGTACATTAAACCCTGTCTATATAAATATATTTGGTAATTAAATAGTACAAAGTTCTTCATTTATTAGATAATCCTAATATTGTATAAAATATGTAATGTGTATATATAAAGAAAAGTTATATTAAAAATCCTACTCTATAGATACTAAACATATAATGTTTAAAGGATTTTCCATTCTTATATATGACAACCTAAAATATATGTTTAAATTTCTCTTCATAATATATTGATAAAGGTAATTAATATAAAAATTGTCTTAGAATAATGCCAATGTTATTTTTTTTGTCTTGAAATCTAGCTATTATAATTAAAGTCAGGAGTAACGCTTAAGAAGAAAAAAGAAAGTTGAGTACATGTCTTAAAAAGACTGTTCTGGCTACTCTCAGTTAATGTCAACATGGGCTAAGGGTACTCTGTCACAACAATAGAATGTAAACATAAATACCCAAAATATCACATTGTGAAATTTAGCAAAATTTACCTTTAATTGCTGTGTGGGGGGAGACATGTACATAGGTGAATGAATGGTAATTCTATTATGAAAAGTCTAACATTTTATTCTAGTGAGTTTCATATATTCACCCCAGTTTATTGAAATGTCTTATTTTTTCCTTTTTTTATTGTATATTTTCTTTATTTACATTTCAAATGATATCCCCTTTCCCTGTTTCTCCCCGGAAACACCCTATCCCATACCCCTTCCCCTGCTTCTATGAGGGTGCTCCGGTACCCACCTACCTACTCCAACCTTCCCGCCCTGGCATTCCCCTACACTGGGGCATTGAGCATTCATTGGACAAGGGCCTCTCCTCCCATTGATGCTCCATCCTCTGCTACATGTGTCTAGAGCCATGGGTCCCTCCATGTGTACTCTTTGGTTAGTAGTTTAGTCCCTGAGAGCTCTGGGGGGTCTGGTTCATTGATATTGTTGTTCTTTCTATGGGGTTGCAAACCACTTCAGCTCCTTCAGTCCTTTCTCTAACTCCTTCATTGGGAACCCCGTGCTCAGTCAAATGGTTGGCTGCCAGCTTCCACCTCTCTATTTGTCAGGCTCTGGCAGAGCCTCTCAGGAAACAGCCATATCAGGCTCCTGTCAGCATGTACTTCTTGACATCCATAATAGGGTCTGTGTTTGGTGTCTGTACATGGAATGGATTCCCAGGTGGGGCAATCTCTGGATGGACTTTCCTTCAGTCTCGGCTCCACACTTTGTCTCTGTATTTGCTCCCATGAATATTTTGTTTCCCCTTCTAAGAATGACTGAAGCATCCACACTTTGGTCTTCCTTCTTCTTGAGCTTCATGTGGTCTGAGAATTGAATCTTGGGTATTCTGTGCTTTTGGGCTAATATTGAAATGTTTAACATATAGTTTAGCAATTTTCCCAGGACTTGATTATATTATTTAAACTCATGTAAATTGATTTACTGGAGAGCAAATATTTCCAAACCCATAAGTTCTTTTTATTATTATTATTATTATTATTATTATTATTATTAATCTTTAATATTTTTTACAGTCCAGTCATTATTTCGCTCCTGTTCTGCCTCCTACAGTTCCTCATCGCATTCCTCCTCCCAAGTCTCCTAGAGAATGTCCCCACACCCCACACACACCCCTGACCCCTTCCCCTTGCCAGGCCTCCCAATTCCCTAGGACTTCAGGAGTTATGTGCATCTACTCTCACTTAGGCCAGACCAGGCAGTCCTCTACTATATTAGTGTCAAGGGCTTAGGACCAGCTAGTGTATGCTACCTGGTTGTTACCTCAATGTCAGAGATTTTGGGAGTTCAAGTTAGTTGAGACTGCTAGTCTTCCTATGGAATCACCCTCCTCCTCAGCTTCTTCCAGCCTTTTTCATAACACCAGCAAGCTCACTTGCAGCTTCCAATATACATTTTATTTCTTTATGGCAAGTGAACCTCCCTAGAACATGAATTACTAGGATATCAACTCTCCTAATTTCCTCTCTCTTTTCTTCCTTCCTTCCTTCCTTCCTTCCTTCCTTCCTTCCTTCCTTCCTTCCTTCCTTCCTCCCTTCCTTCCTTCTTTCCTTCCTTTCTTTCTTTCTCTCTCTCTCTCACATATATATATATATATATATATATATGTGTGTGTGTGTGTGTGTGTGTGTGTGTGTGTGTGTGTGTGTGTATGTATGTATTGTCTTAGTCAGGGTTTCTATTCCTGCACAAACATCATGACCAAGAAGCAAGTTGGGGAGGAAAGGGTTTATTCAGCTTACACTTCCAAGTTGCTGTTCATCACCAGAGGAAGTCAGGACTGGAAATCAAGAAGGTCAGGGATCAGTAGCTGATGCAGAGGCAATGGAAGGATATTCCTTACTGGCTTGCTTGCTTCTCCTGGCTTGCTCAGTTGGCTTTCTTATAGAGTCCGAGACTACCAGCGCACAGATGGTACTACCTACAAGGGGCCCAACACCCTTGATCACTAATTGAGAAAATGCCTTTGAATCTCAAGGAGGCATTTTCTCAACTGAAACTCCTTTCTCTGTGATAACTCCAGCTTGTGTCAAATTGACACTAAACCAGCCAAACATACATGTGCGTGTGTGCATATTTATATATTTGTTATGTAAATATACATTACATATTTCCATATATACACAAATGCATACAAAATTGCATATATCTTATATATAATCATTTATATTTTAATATAGCTACACCAATCATGTATAGATCATAATACCAAATTTCATTTATTTTAGCAGCTTGCGTATGACATTATATTAATCTGTATCTATAATATGCTTTTGTATAATTTTGCTTTTAACATGTATGATAGATAAGGATATTTCTCTTAGACACAGAGAGATAAGCACTGGAAACAAATAATTCTAGGAAATGAGGAATAAAAATTCCATCAAGCAATTTTTTTTATCGATTTTGCTAACTGAACAGAGTAGACAAACCATATTTGTAAATTCATTTTTCATTTGTAAATTTTTGTTGATTTTACAGTATTCATTTTATTGAGTTCTAAGGAGGTAATTATTTTATACATTTTGCTGTTTATATATTTCATTTTAGTGTTGTCCACAATTGATTGGCCATTTGAGGTTCATGAAGAGTACCCCTTGCAATAACAATAACAGTTCCATTTCATCAACATTGTTATCTCTGCTATAGAATAGCACATTTTCTGTTCTTTCAAACATCTGACAGGAGAGTGAATTTACCAGGCTTTAAAATTAAAAGTATTATGTTCTCATATCTCTTTTGGGTAATCATGGAAACTGTCACAAGGGACTCCCAGCTTAATTGCACAGAAATCTTATCAAGGTTGCACAGCTTTCTGCTTTCTCTGACACAGTTGCTGTTAAACAAAGTGCCCATTAAAATCACATTTAGTTGTAATAGAGTGTCAAAAATGATAGCATACTTTCATGTCGCCATTTTAAAATTCAGTTTGTCATATGTGTCATGTCATTTCTGTACTTCTAATATCAATTTACAAAAGGATGCATTTGGCTAGATTATTTGTATGTAATAAATCACAAGTCTTTGTATCTGAATAGAAAAGCTTAAAAAAATGAATGAACACCTCTGCAGAATTAGAATACTAGTTGTATTGTGAGCACTTTAGTATTAGCCTCTAAATAATACTGTTTTACTTTCTTCTTATGATTAAATGATTAACCTTTCAGATTAGTTGTCATGGTGTGAAAATGTCCCGAGGAGCAGTCCTGCGTGCTTTCCCACTTCTCTTTGCATCCTATGTCTGGCCACTCTTCTTTCAACTGCCTCAAAATGGTGCCAAAAACTTGAAAGGCTGTGGCACAACTTTCATCCCATTTCCTTTTTCTTCTTTCTCTCTTCTTTGCAGTTTTGTCTTATCTATTTCTTATAAATGATCATTCATGAATCATGTTAAATAATGGCCTGAGTATTTTTATTACTGAATCTGGAATGAACTGGGAACCATTCTCTAGGTTCAGTTTTGATACTTAAACTTAGCTTTCAATGAAGGCCAAGAGCTAGTATTGCGGTGAATGCTGGTTGTATGCCAGCCTGCATAACTGTTTCATCCATTTTGTCAATGGTGGCTTCCTGAAACAAATCTCATTCAGTTTTTCAATGGTGTATGACATTTTTGTATTAAAATGATATCTGCCTTAAATTTTAATTTCTTCTACTTTTATTTGTATTTGATTGTACATTTCCCCAATGCCTGAGTCATTTTTTGGAAAATTTCAATGACAACCATTTATTTTTATACTGTTTAAACTACCTTTTCCATCAGAAATTGAGAGCAATTCTAAATTACATACCAAGTGGAATTATGTATGATTATATGTAAATACTCAAGACAAATCATGGACAATGCCAGCAATAGTTTGTGTTGTTAAAAAATACTCATAGGATTATTTAAATAATGCATTCTTATTTATACAAATGGTTATTTTGACATTACTAGTTTCCTTTGCCAATTACCAGTATTTTGTCATAATTTAATAAAATTTTATTATTATAAAATACAATAAACCATAGTAAGGCTTTTCAACATTTGGGCAGGAAATTTTTTAAAAATACTTTTTATTTTTACTTTAATGTGCATGTTTGTATCTCTACATGAGTTTTTACAGTTAAGTATAATACCTTCATAATCTAGAATAGAGGGCTGGAATTTTTGATTTTGCCTTATATTGTGCTAAGATCCAAAACAAGGTCTGTTGTGAGAGCAGTATCCAATATTTACCAGTGAGCCATTTCTCCAGTCCTTGGAACAGATTTTCTAGACCTAAATATTATGCAATTAATACAAATTACATTTATAAAAATGAAATATATGGCTAAATTCTATTATTAAAGGCAGGATGAATAAATTAGAGATGTAGAGATTCTTTCTGCTTTTGGAATGGAGATTTATTGCTATTATTAATTTGTGGTTTGCGTTTGTAAGCCTAAATAAAGGCAAATATCCATAAGTGCAGGTGTTGCAGAGCCAGAGGCCTTGAATCCCTTAGAGCTGCACTTACAGGTAGTACTGATCTACTCAGGTAGGTTCTGTGAACTAACTGTGGCCCTCTAGTAGAACACTCTATATTCTGAACTACTGGTATGTCTCTCTAGCCCTAGCAATGCTTTCTGGAAATTTCTAGGTTTTGACCTGAATGGACTTATATAGAAAACCATAACTTAACAAAAAGATAATAAGTAATATAAAAGTATGCACACCTAAGCCTACCTAGATAAACATAATACTAACTAATTAATATGTGATTAAAAATCTTTCAAATTTTGCCATAGTATACATCGATGCATTACAATCATCTTGAGAAACTTGAAGTAAAACTGGAAGTTTCATTTGAAATGAAGCTACTTTAGTAAGTGACATCAGAGAAATGAGTTGTTGTTTGTGTCATAAATTAGCATTGGAATGTTGGGTAGTTGGTGTGAACTCGATATAGCAAAAAGTGAAGACAGGATTAAATAAGAACATGTACATTAAATAAGTACATTGCATGTGATAATGTTTTTGAACGCCACAACTTTTAACTGAACATCTATCATAGTAGTATAAATCAAGTTTAGAATACTGGAGCAGCCAATAAGACCAAGATGTCCACCATTAAGGAACTGAAGTTCTGTTGAAGACTTGTTGAAGAATAAAAGTTGATGAAATTTTATTCTTGTTAGTCAGTGGTACAGACCTGGTGAACAAGTTAAAAACTGGGGAATGTGCATCTTAGAAGTAATACAAACAAAGAGAATCTTAATATTTCTGAAAGTTAGGAAAAACAGGATTTATGATGAACTGAATAAGTTAGACCTGGAGAGGAAGCATCGATTCAGCATTAACACATTGCCATTATGTAACAGAAATTGTTTGGAGAGAAACAAGGGCAGTCCCTTGTGTATTGCACTTCATGCAGTCTTCTAAAGAAAGACCTCAATGAAGCATCTTGTTAATATTGTTCTAGCATTTTCTTCTAGTATAATTTCATTAAGGAAGTCTTCTATACACAGAAATGTAACATATGTATATATATATGTATATGCACATGTAAACTCACAATAGTTTCTAGATTATTTTTTAGAAATATATTGAAATACATGTATATATATATATACATATATATGTATATATATATATGTATATATATATATATACATATATATATATAAAGAGAGAGAGAGAGGGAGTTACACATAATTAAAAAGAGGAGGTTATATATTTGAGAGGGAGTTAGAACATGTATAGGAATTGTTGGAAGGGAAAGAAGAAGCTTAGACAAATTTAATATTGTACACATGGCTGGAGTTTTAAAAATATATAAAATATATATATTATATGGACCACTATGTTAAAACTGTACTACCTGTGAACATACAAATGAGTTCTCTATAAATCTAGCAGGCCCATCCTGCTATTCTTCAGAATTTACAATTAGCTCTTCAGAAAGGCATTGACTTGACACACAGGATATCAATGCAATGTATGGTCACTCAGCCTGACTATTCAAGCTTCAAGGCCTAAGTACCTGTGGACAGTTGGCCACATCTGGGTAAAGAGTCCACAGCTGGGTTAAGAAGAGTAACTTACCTCAAATCTGGATTCTCATGTTTTGGTCATACTCTGGTGAAGAATCTGAATACCAGAATTTGGAATTGATGGATCATTGAATAAACAGTTAATTTGAAGTGGACAGAGAGAGAGAGAGAGAAGTAAGATTAGTATCTTCAAGTCATAAAGGTATATAAGATGGTTACTATTATTAATATATGATATGAAATTTCAATTAATTAATAAAATGGTTTTAAATTCCCATGTTCAGCATTTATACATGACACATTATACAGTTTATTTTTATTTTGGCATACGTCTGGTTAATATCGAGTATTATAATTCTATTATTTTATCACATATTTATACTTCAATATGATTTTGAATTTTGCAAGCACATATTAATTCATTCACTGTGTGTAAGAAAAGACCTATCTTTATGGTATATTTAGGAAAATTATTTTCTGAAAGTAGGCATCAACAGCTCAGACACTAAGATAAATAATTAATAATTGGGACCTCATGAAACTGAAAGCTTCTGTAAGGACATGGACACTGTCAATAGGACAAAATGTCAACCTACAAAAAGGGACAAGACCTTCACTAAACTTACAACTGACAGAAGGCTAATATACAAAATACATAAAGGACTTAAGAAATTAAACACCAACAACCCAAGCAATCCAATTAAACAATGGGCTACAGATCTAAAGAGAGAATTCTCAACAGAGGAATCTCTAATTGTCAAGTAGCACATTAAAAAATGTTCAAAATCCTCAGTCAGCATGAAATGAAAATCAAAATGAAACTGAGATTCCATATTCCACCTGTCACAATGGCTAAAGGTCCATCTCCTACTACATGAGCAGGTGGAGCCATGGGTCCCCTCATGGTTTGTGGTTTAGTGCATAGGAGATCTGAGGGATCTGGTTGGTTGATATTGTTATTCTTTCTATGGAGTTGCAAACCCCTTCAATTCTTTCAGTCCTTCCCATAACTCCTCCATTGGGGTCCCCACCTGTGCTCAGTCCAATAGTTGCCGCAATCATCTGCATCTGTATTTGTCAGGCTCTGGCAGAGCCTCTCAGGAGATAGTTATATCAGGCTCCTGTCAGCAAGCACTTCTATTTTTTAAAGATATTTTCTATATTTACATTTCAAATGTTATCTCCTTTTCTGGTTTCCCCTCTGAAAACCCCCTCCCCCTGCTCACCAACCCACCCACTCCTGCTGCCCTCTCCTGGCATTCCCCTACACTGGGGCATCGAGCCTTTACAGAACCAAGGGTGTCTCTTTCCATTGATGTCCAACAAGGTCAACCTCTGCTACATATGTAACTGGAGCCCTGGGTCCCTTCATGTTTACTCTTTGGTTGGTGGTTTAGTCCCTGGGAGCTTTGGGGTACTGGTTGGTTTATGTTGTTGTTCCTCCTATGGGGCTACAATCCCTTCAGCTCCTTTAATCCTTTCTCTAGCTCCTCCACTGGGGACTCTATGCTCAGTCCAATGGGTGGCATCAGCAACAGTATTTGGGTTTGAGTTGGGACAGTCTCTGGATGTCTTTCCATCAGTCTCTACTCCACTCTGTTTCTGCATTTCTTTTAGACAGAGAAATTCTATGTTAATATTTTTGAGATGACTGGATGGCCTCATCACTCAGTGGGGTCCATGCCTAAACCTTATCTGGCATCAATGGGGGAGGGCAGCCCTTTCTCCTGTGAAGGCTCAATGCCCCAGTGTAGGGGAATGCTAAGGCAGTGAGGTGGGAGTGGGGGGGATAGGTGGAGGAATACTCTCATAGAAGCAGGGGCTATGGGGGTGGAATAGGAGGTTTGCAGAGTGGAAACTGGAAAGGGGGAGAACAATAGAAATGTAAATAAATAGAATAACCAATAAATTTAAAAAAAATAAAAATAAAAGAAAGAATGGCTAAAGTAAAAAACTCAAGGGACAGAGGATGCTGGTAAGGATGTGGAGCAAGCAGACCACTGCTCCATTGCTGGTGGGAGGCAAACTTGTACAACCACTCTGGAAATCAACCTGGCAGTTTCTCACGTAATTGCGACTACTGTTACCTTAAGACCCAGCTATACCACTTCTGGGCATATATCCAAAACTTCACCATTATACCACAAGGACACTTGTTTAACTATGTTCACAGTAATTTTATTCATAGCAGCCAGAAACTGGAAGCAATTCAGATGTCCATCAAAAGAAGAATGGATAGAGAAAATTTGGCACATTTACACAATGGAATGCTACGCAGATATTAAAACAATGATGTTATGAAATTTTCAGGCAAATGAGTGGAACTAGAAAATAACATCCTGAGTGAGGTAACCCAGATGCAGAAGACACATATGGTATGTTCTCTCATATAAGTAGCTATTATCCACAAAATACAGGATACTCACACTACTCTCCACAGATTCAAAGAAGCTAAGTAAATTTTTCATTGGGAAAAAAGTAAAAATTTCTCTTTGTGTTCAAGAAATACTATTATTTTAAACTGACAATATTAAAAATTATATACAGTCAGAGAGTGACATATGCTATGGTTATTTTAAATAGGAATGACCCACACTTCTCAGATATTTGCATGCTTAATCACGACAGAGTAGCAATATAAAATGGTGAAGCTTTGTTGGTGTAGGTATGATCTTGTTAGAAGAACTGTGTCAGTCACCACGGGTGGGCTTTGAAGTTCAAACACTCAAGGCAGATTCCGTATCTTGCTCTCTTTCTGATGCTTGCCAATTCAGATGTAGAACTCCTGGTTCCTTCCCTAGCACATCTACCTGACTGCTGTCAGACTTCCAGCCATGACAATAATGGAGTGAAACTTTGATCTGGTAAGCTAGCCTCAATTAAGTGTTTTCCTTCATAACAACCGTTGTGGTCACGGTGTTTCTCTAGATCAATAGGAACCCTAACTAAGATGCGTGCTTTTCAGAAGTTACATGGAATATGAGCAACTGATAATGACAGCAGCACTCGAATATTAAATTGTCTATTGGATGCAATGTCCATAACAACCAAAAGGTAGGAAAGGCAAGCAATTATGCAGAATCCCCAAATCATATATTGCTTGTATATATACATAATATATGCATCTGTGGCTTTTACAAAATAAAATTGAAAAAAATCTCTAGGAGAGACTGAAGGTTATGCTTGTCAAATGTATGGAAGCCTAGGGCTAGAATGCTTGAAGATTTATATGAATAAATATTACAAACTGCGTTTGGCATTATTCATTGGGAACCTGGAGGCCATTAGGTTGCTTATGTAGTTCTAGTAACATACTCAAGAGCTCACCAAGAAACGGTGAGCTAGCAGAAAGACAATAGCTATGTTTTATATATTAATTTCTTTTTTTAAGGATTTTATTATTTTAATATTTAAGTATTGCCTACATTTATGTACATGTAGCAGGTGCATGCTGTGCCACCCACCTAATAACCATTGAGGTTATGATTTGTTTTTATTTAATTCAGAATATTAAAAACCGCTATCAATGTATACAAATTAAGAGTTATATTTATGAAATGTTTTTTGTCTCAGTGCTTGAGAACAATGGCTGCTCTTGAAGAGTTCTCTGGGTTGATTAGCAGCAGCATCTGCATGGAGGCTCACAGTGATCTGTAACTCCAGTTCCAAGATTTCAATGTGCTTTCTGCACACCTGACCCCAGGCTCACAAGTGGTACCGAGGGAGGTATGTAGGCAACACATCCATGAACATAAAATGCATTAAATGTAAAAATGAATTTAACTGGTTGTAGGTCTTATTAGAAATAAAAGAACCTTATCAAAATTTTATTTGCATTTTTGGACAGAATATAGTAAATATGAATAAACTTGTCAAAGTTTTACTTGTATTCATGTACAGACAATAATTAATATGATCATATATACATAATGTGTGTGTATATATATATATATATATATATATATATATATATATATATACACATAAAAAACATTACTGAATGGGGATACTATAGGCCTATGATTTGTCTCTTTCTGCCATTATTAATTCCTGAATAGCATCCTTAATGTTCATTTATTTTCTAAGTCACTCATGAGGAAGAATGGTCAGAGTAAAACACAGACACTAGTCACACACTTGATTGATTACTAGATTAATGAAAATTCCTTCATACATTTTACTATGACCCCTTCACCAACTGTGCAAAGGATAATAGATTTGCTTTTCTGGAAAGTCTGAGCTATCACATAGTAATTTTTTGTGCCTTAGAATTCAACATTTAAAGAGCAAAGTTATACAAGTAATACCATGTACAATTAACCCAAATGGTAAATGTTTTATAAACTTCAATTATAACTTAAATATTATATCTTGAAATATGATTATCAATAAACACTTTCAAAACAAACATTGGATTTTCAGTGGTATTTCAAATTCATTTTGAAATATTGCTCTGGGAAACGTAAGAGGTCAAGTCATTTTCCAAAGGTTATTTGTATCTGTGTCTTGGGAACTTTTTGTTAACAAATTGAAACTGTTTAATCTAAAACATGTCTTTCAGGTAATTCATATTTCATAGAGCTTTTAAAAATTCAAAGCGAAGATTCACAATTATATTCTGGAAAGGAAGAGCTGTTATTGAGTTCTTTTATGAAAAGCAAAATTTATGTATTTAATTAAACATGAGTTATTTTTAATACACTGACTCATGACTGTGAGTACTAAGAGTGTGATGACAGCTCAAGAAGGTCGGGTGGGGATCACCTCCCTGCAGACACATTACATTGAATAGCTTTTCACACATCAAACTACCTTCAGCTGAGCAAAAGGGGCACACTAGAGACCACAGGCCTGGTTTAGCAGCATTAGAAAGGACACCAGGAAAGAAGGCTGTCAAGAAAATAAGTGCCCACCAGCTTTCTCCAGCTGGTAATCTCCAAAAGAAAGGCTTAGAAATCAACATTCACTTTGGAAAGGGATAAGGAATAAATGCAAGCGATCATTAAACTAGAATTCAGTATGAAAAAAAATCTATTGTGTAAACAGTGCTAGCCAAAGTCCTACCATCCAGATCTTCTGGCCAGTGCCAATGGATTGAACTACTGGCAATGATTCATTAAGCTGGCTAAGTGATTAGTCCTCAAACCCCTTTAAGCAACTTAGGCGTGGAGGGAAGACCAAGGCTCCTTGCTTGTACAGAGGAACAAGATTCACATTTGAGTTTGCTTTATAATATAATGCTAGTGATAACCAGTACTACAAAGAAACAGCTTCACACATGGGATCTCTAAAATCAACCCCACACTGAGAAAGAGATCAGTTTAGAATCCATTTTTTTTCACTGATTTAATAAATATTTATTAAGTTGACATTTTAGCATTTTCCAAAAATACTTTATTCTCATTTTTATTTTGTCTTTGTCTTTTTTTTTTAAATTTTTTGATTCTTTATTACATTTCCAATGTATCCCCATTTCCAGGTCTCGTCTTTGGAAACCCCCCTGTCCCCTCTCCCTCCCCCGCCTCTATGAGGGTATTCCACCTCACAACCACCCGCCTACCCACTCCCCTATTCCCACCTTGACCTTCCCCTTTACTGGGGTCTCTAACACCCTCAGGCCCAAGGGCCTCTCCTTCCCCTGATGGCCAACAAGTCCCTCCTATGCCACATATGTGGTCCAAGCCATGCGTCCCTCAATGTGTATTGTTTGGTTGGTGGTCCAGCCTCCAGAAATACATTTGATCTTCTGTGTACATTCTTTGAAATGAGCCTTAGATATATTCTACTCTCCTAATCTCCACAGCTCCCTGAATCTCAGATATTCAGAAATGACCATACTGATCTTCTATTTCATAAAATGAATTTGCTAGAACTTTTCTTATTTTTTTTAATTTTAATTTTCATTTTCATTTTTATTTTTGATACTTTATTTACATTTCCAATGTTTCCCTCTTTTTATGTCTCCTCTTTGGAGACCACCTATCCCCTCTCCCTCCTCCCTCTATGAGGGAATTCCACCTCCCACCCACCCACCCGCACACTCCCATATTCCTACCTTGACATTCTCCTTTACTGGGGTCTCTCCTACCCCTGATGGCCAACAAGGCCCTCTGCCACATATGTGGTCCGAACATTGGTCCCTCCATGTGTATTCTTTGGTTGGTGGTCCAGCCTCCAGGAAGACTGGGGGTGGGGGGGTCAGGCCAGTTGACACTGTTGCTCCCTCCATAGGGCTGCAGACTCCCTCAGCTCCTTCAGTCCCTTCTCCAACTCCTCCATCTGGGACCTCACTCTCAGTCCGGCGGTTACTGTTAAGTGAAACTTGGATATTCCGAACGTTTGGGCTAATATCCACTTATCAGTGAGTACATACCATGTTCGTGCTTTTGTGACTGAGTTACCTCACTCAGGATGATATTTTCAAGTTCCATCCATTTGCCTGCAAATTTCATTAAATCATTGTTTTTAATAGCTGAGTAGTACTCCATTGTGTAAATGTACCACATTTTCTGTATCCATTCCTCTGATGAGGGACATCTGGGTTGTTTCCAGCTTCTGGCTATTATAAATATAGCTGCTATGAACATAGTGGAGCATGCGTCTTTATTACATGTTGGAGCATCTTCTGGGTATATATTCCAAATGAATTTGAGAATTGCTCTTTCTAAGTCTATGAAGAATTGAGTTGGAATTTTGATGGGGATTTCATTGAATCTGTAGATTGCTTTTGGTGGGATGGCCATTTTTACTATATTGATCCTTCCAATCCATGAGCACCGGAGAGCTTTCCACCTTCTGAGGTCTTTTTTGATTTCTTTCCTCAGAGACTTGAAATTCTTGTCATACAAATCTTTCACTTGTTTGGTTAGACTCACACCAAGATACTTTATGTTGTTTGTGACAATTGTGAAGGGTGTCATTTCCCTAATTTCTTTCTCAGCCTGTTTATCCTTCGAGTATAGGAAGGCTACTGATTTGTTTGAGTTAATTTTATATCTGGCCACTTTGCTGAAGTCGTTTATCAGCTGCAGCAGTTCTCTGGTGGAGGTTTTCGGGTCACTTAAGTATACGATCATATCATCTGCAAAGAGTGATATTTTGATTTCTTCCTTTCCAATTTGTATCCCTTTGACCTCCTTTTGTTGTCTAATTGCTCTAGCTAGAACTTCAATTACTATATTGAATAGATAGGGAGAGATAGGGCAGCCTTGCCTAGTCCCTGATTTTAGAGGGATTGCTTCGAGTTTCTCTCTATTTAGTTTGAAGTTGGCTACTGGTTTGCTGTATATTGCTTTTACTATGTTTAGGTATGGGCCTTGAATTCCTGATCTTTCCAAGACTTTTATCATGAAGGGATGTTGAATTTTCTCAAATGCTTTTTCAGCATCTAATGAAATGACCATGTGTTTTTT
>CM052708.1:32027212-32126006 GCA_028551405.1 Uromys caudimaculatus | reverse complement strand
TCCCCAGCTGTCCCTTGGTTCCTATGTCCTGATGGCTCTGCAAGGGTCCCTCTTGATCCAGTGAGTTTGAACAGAAGTGGTGGTTTTGCCTGTGCTCAAAGGTGTGTCAGCACTCCTGGGATACCTGCTCTCTCCTGGAGCCCTGTGGCCCAGGCTGAGGTCCCCAGGCACAGACCCCTGGTGGCCCAGGCAGAGGTCTCCCCCCACAGATGGAACCTGAAGGTTCAGCGGTTTCCTGTCCCCAAGTTCTCCTCAGGCCCTGTATCCTGCCCGCCGGTTCTGGGTGGGTCTAGGTGAGCAGTGTTGCTCCCCTTTACCCCACTCATGGCTTTTCCACACTCCTGGGAGGGTAGCTTTCTCCTGGCACTCGTTGGCTATGTACTCCTGGTGGCCCAAGCAGAGGTCTCCACCCACAGGTGGAAACTGGAAGGTTCAGAGTTTTCCTGCCCCCGAGTTTTCAGGCCCTGAATACCGCCAGTTCTGGACGGGTTCCTCTGGGCAGTGTTGCTCCCCTTAACCCCACTCGCAGCTTTTCCATGCTCCTGGGAGGGTAGCTTTCTCCTGGAGCTAGTTGGCTATGGACTCCTAGAACTTTCCTTAAAAGAATTGTCCACACATATCCCTAATGACACTATTGTGTTATTTAATAATTTAGAGACATTTTCTTGATAGTAACTATTATAATTTTGTCTTGTTTTGAGGTTAGTGTTTGGCTTACATATCCACATCATGGTCCTCTCACAGAAAATTCAGGAATGGGATCAAGCAGGAAAAATCAGGAGATGAGTGATGGAGGAAGGCAACCTAGGGCCTTGGCTTCAAGGGGTTTTTCTCAGTTTGCTGTCTTTTACAATCAATTCCATGAATCCAGGGCTGCTTTTGGCCAATAAGTTGGGATTTCCCATATCCATCATTATTCAGGAATATTCCCCCACAGACTTGACCATGAGCAATCTGAGGCAATTTTTCAATTAAGATTTATTCTTCCCAACTTACTCCAGTTTGGGTCAAGTTGACAAAAGCAAATCAGCACAGCATGTAAGCAGTTGTTCAAGGGGTGTTATTAGAACTTGAGAGTGTGGTGTCTGTCCAGTTTTCCTAATTTTCATGTTAGTTGATTGCTCCGGCCCTTTGGCTTTCTAAAGAGTTGAAGAATAGCAGTGAGTTTCCAAGCTACAGAGTCTGTTATTGCTATTTTTGATGCTGTTAGTAAAACTGATGCTCACACAATTTCCCCACCAAAATAAAATAGACATTTATCTAGTATTTTACAGGGCTTAATTATGGCTCTTTAAGTTGGTAACTGGGAGTACTGCTGCATTTACCTATGATTATTGACACTTGATTTATTACAAATATAAATTTATATCAGCTTTCCATTTTCAGCTCACACTGGATTTATAGAATAGGTTATATTCCATATATATACATATATACATATATGTATATGTATATATGTATACATATATGTATATATGTATATATATGGATAGACAGATCCCAAAATGTATAGATATCCACTACAGAGTCAAAGATTTAACTTAGGATACATGGGGGGAATGTGAAGGATAAGGTTATGTTTTAAGTTTAAAAAAAATATATATATATATGAATATCTTATGTATATATTTATTTATTTATTGAGAGTATTAATTTGTAAATTGCTTTGTATTTAATAAATTAAAAATTGCAGAGTACTAGTACCTCTATACAACCAATTTATTTATGAATCTTTATTTTTATAAGTGAAGCTAATTTTAAAATGTTTAAATATTTTAAATTTATTTTATATAAATATTTTAAATTTATTCATTTAATATTTAATATTTCAGAGTATTAAGTCATATTTTTGTGAATTTAAAGTCTAAAAATTAGTTTCTAAAATTGTAGCTCACATAATAAAATTTGTATATAAAATATATTTCTTACCAGATGTGTTTATTCTTAGATAGTAAAATCTATTAGATTTTGCATAATCTGGTAAGTGTGTGTGTGTGTGTGTGTGTGTGTGTGTGTGTGTGTGTGTTACTCTCATGGAAATGAATAATTTTTTTTCATTATTATTCAATCACAGTTTGTCAGTTACTTGTGTAACTTATCATAGATCTGGAGAGAAACACAAATGTACAAATTCTATGATTATTATATTTAAAGTCTTTTTCTCCACAGGCTGGAATGTTACATCAAAAGGGAACTACTTGGCAGAGGGGATAAAATATCTACCTATTATGCCTAAGGGCATACCAAGAACGTATCTCTTAAAATCAAGTAGATTGAAATCTACCAACTGAATAGATTAATTAGTTTAAATAGTTCTACAACATGATGTGGTGCTTGACTTGTTCTATATAGTACAAGGTTATGTCACTTTAAAAGAAAACTATTGTTTCTATACAAACCAACTCAGAAATCATATACTCAAAAATGCAGAAAAAACAGGACCTAGTTCTCCTTCTCATAGAAACTCTAATGTTAGCCATCACAAAGCCATTGGCCATTCTGTTTCTGCTAATTACTATTGGCACTAGCATCGTTAATACCCTCAGTACATACACAAATTCCCATTTGTATGCCATTAAACTTACATACATAGAACCCAAGATGAACAGGTACCTACCACAGAGCCAAAGATTTAACTCAGGATACAACTCCAGGAGGGAATGTGAGGCATGCAGTTATGTTTTAAGTTTAAATCACTGCAATTTAGAGTTCTATAAAATAGAAATGCCTCTGACCTGCTCACTGCCCCTCTAGCTCAAGGACTGATAATTTCCTGAACTGCTGGGAAATATTTTTATGAAAGGTAGCAAGCCGCATGTTTTTACTTCAGTAAACAAGGTTCATTGCCCCAACTACACAGGATGTGCTTGATCACACATATGTGGGAGGCACATAGGCAGAAAGTATGGCAGGATATGTACTTTCCCCCAATTGTACAAATGTGGCAAATACATGGCTTTGTGAATTTTACCTTTATAAGCACATTTTAAATATAATTCAGTGAGATTCTCTGGCAACCACTTTATATGGAACTGGCCAATGTCATTCATCCTAACCAGAAAAAAAAAAAGTTGCTTTAATTAGGAAAAAGAGATAGCTATGTCAATCTTTAGTCTCATCATAATAATCTTGGATAAAAATTAGAGGTATGTTTTTCCATTTTTAAAATTGTTGGCAATATCTGTTGAATCTTCATTTTCTAAATGACTTGTAGCAAACTATCACTAACTTTCAGCATTGTATGTAAGAAGTTGTATCAACTTAATCTTCTTAATATATTAGATTATACAAACATGATTTCTACACTGGTGAATGCTTATTATTTCACCTCGAAGAGAGGATTTTAAATTTTTTATTATTGCTACTGCATTTAGAGTTTATATTATATTTAATAAATTAATGAGTTATAAATATCACGCACCTTCAAATTATACCAACATAATCAAAATAGTAATGATAGGACTTTCAAAAATGTTTACACAGAGAACTTAGATATAACAGAGAATTTTTCTCAAAGGGTATAATAAAATAATTTTATTTTATGGTATATATATTTTTTAATTTTCTTCAGTTGGCTGATACTATATTTGAACAGATCAACTAACATATGGCGATGAAGTATCCTGACATTGAAATAGCTCTTCCTGTATTATTACCAAGTAAAATGTCAAGATGGCAAACAGAATAAATTTTCCCAGTGACATATTCAATGGTATTTTGACTGTGCTAATATTGACTAAGTGTACTCAATTGTAAAACCAACATGAAAATTTAAATTAAAATACAAATAAACACTCACGCAATTAAGAAATCTGTACAAAGTTAGAGGAGTAACCTTGTCCAAAGCACGGAAAATAAGAGAAAGAAATATACATTCTTTGACAAATCATTAAAATATCAAAATACAGTAGAAACTAAAACATAAAGCTTAAAACTCAGAACATTAATTAAAAAAATAAAAATAATCAGTTCATCCTGGTGAATGCATAAAAATGTAGAGAAGAAAATTCTCTACATTGAGAGGGAAAAGCAATTAATTTATTCTTTAACAATTTGCAGAAGTTATACAGTTACTCTTTTCAATAAAAAAAAATAGTATCATAAGCTTCTAAGCAGAAATTGTGAGCCTTGAACAATTAAATAAAAAGCCATTCTGGCACTGGTTTACTCCTTTTCTTTCTTTGTAGTAAATAACAAGAAAAGGAAATAAACTGGACTTTACCCAGTACAGCAGAGATGAAGCTTAGGAAATAATACTGTAAACACGTGCATGCGTTAAAGAGTATGAGTTCTATGAACTCTATTAGAACCTCATTTTAAGAAAATTCCTGGAAAAATTGATGGTGTTGCCACAATAACTAACACTAATGATAGAAAGATTAGAAAAATACGTACAGCCACATTACGGTTTAATATAAAGCGAAGTGTGTATTGTGTTATTTAAGATTTATTTTATGTTTTGTTTATGTGTGTGTGTCTGTCACATCTTTGTCTCTAGGTCTCTCTGTCTCATTGTCTATCTTTCTCTGTTTCTGTCTCATACTCTGTGTGTGTGTGGGAAGGGGATCTGTGGGTCTGGGGGTCTGTGACAGCCAGTATATAGTGTCAGATTCTCTGCAAATGTGCTTACAGACAGTTGTGAAATCCCCAAACTGTGATGAACTAAATTAAGGTCCTCTATAAGACCAGGAAGCTCCTTAACCTTCAATCTACCTTGACAGCTCCTTATTAGATTTTTGTAATTTTATGTATTATTGTAAGATTGGAATTAAAGCAAAATTGAATGAATGTTAATATAAAAACTAAAAGATGTATACATATTATATAATATAAATATTAAAATGAATAGCATACATCGATTATTTTAAATATGAATAAAATAGGTAAGACCAGACAAAGGGAGTTTACACTAAGGAATCATCTCCCTAGAGTAAAAGCATTCATAAAGTTCTAAAGTAGTTCAGAGAATCTCAGTGGAATGTTGAAAAGAGAAATAAAATGTGAGTTATAAATGAGTAAGTTAGATTAGCAATATTAATTTTGGTAGCCATTATGCTAATAATATTGTATTAATAACATCGAATGAAGTAATGCCAAGTATTTTTGCTTGAAAATAATTTTTATACCACAAAGAGAAGAAATACATTAAATGGAAATCAAAGAAACTCTTTCAAATTATGAGGAATATAGAAATTTAAGTTTTATAATAAATGAATCTAATAAACAAAGAATGAATACAAGTTGGACTATAACAGTAACTCAAGTCGAATCTTGACCTAATGTATCTGAATCAGTGGGAATGTTAATGAGGTATGCACAAGGACAACTCAACACTGAATTCTTGATTATTCTCTTCTAGAAATGCAGAAAACACAAAAGCAATTATACTCATAGTAAAAATATTAGCAATAAATTAAATACAACATGTCACTTAAAAGAGGCTTATGGTTTATTTTGGAAATGATAAATTATAAACAAAATGAGACATGTAAATAAATAGATATAAATTTAAAAATGTTATTTAGTATACTTTGTGTCACATTTTTGCTTGGAGATGGAAGAACTCATAGGTACTAACTAATAAGTAATAAAATGTACTACATTGTTTCTTATTGGTGAAAATAAATTGCTATAAAATCTTATTGGTGCGGTAAATTAGACAACAAAAAGTTAATTTGGAGTTCTCCTTTCAAAACTGCTATTTTAGTGATTGAGTTGTGGTTCATGGGCTAAGACTACTTGTTGCTTTTGTAGAGGAACTCAGTTCTGTTCCCAGCACCCAAGTCAAGTAGGTTTCATCCTCTTATCACTCCAGCTCAATGGGATCTAACAGCCTTTTCTTGACTCAGTGGCACCTATAGTCATGTACTTATACCAAAGCAGAGAGAAAACATACACATAAGTAAAATGTAAAATGGACCTGAATATAAACACAAAGGGAAATAACCTGGCAAAATGGCATTTCCTGGAAGACTTGATTGACTATCAAATCTAATCAAGAAAATAATAGGTAAAAGATCAAACACCCTTGTTCTTAACACCTGAGTAGTATTCCATTGTGTAAGTGAATCACATATTCTGTATACATTCTTCTTTTGTGGGGCATCTGGGTTGTTTCCAGCTTCTATCTATCACAAATAAGGCTGCTATGAACATAGTGGAACATGTGCCCCTGTCACATGGTAGGCATCTTTTGGGTATATGCCCATGATAGCTGGGTCTTCAGGTAGATCTATCGAGGACATCTTGAGTTTTCCAGGCAAATGGATGGAACTAGAAAATATTATCCTGAGTGAGAAAACTCAGACACAAAAGGACATGCATGGTGTATACTCAATAATAAGTGAATATTAGTCAAAAAATTAGAGAACACCCAGGAATAAAATCCACAGAACACAAGAAGGCTAACAAGGCATAGGGCCCAAGTGAGGTTGTTTCAGTCCTACTTGGGAGGGAGAGGAAAACAATCACAGGAGCAGGGTGGGGGGAGAGAGGGACCTGGGTGGAAAAGGAAACAGGGAGGGGAGGAGGGGAACAAGAGCAGGTATTGGGTGGTCAGGACTGAAGCCCTGAGGGCCAGCAGAAAGAATGGAAACAAGCAACCTCAGAAGGTAGAAGGTGGAGGGAACCTCTAGAATGTACCAGAGAGTTGTGAGATGAGAGAGTCTCAGGACTCAAAGCAAGGGACCTTAGAGGAAATGCCCTAGAGTGGAGAGAGAGAAATTGTGGAGTCCACCTCCAGTAGAAAGAGAGAAGGCTTCAAGTGAAGGGATGGTCTTGCCATCCCACAGTCAAAAACTCTGACCCAGAATTGTTCCTGTCTGAAAGAATTGCAGAGACAAAAATGGAGAAGAGCCTGAGGAAAAGGAGGTCCAGTGACAGGCCCAAATCGGGATCCATCTCAAGGGGAAGTCTGGGGCCCCTATACTGTTACTGATGCTGCGGTGTGCTTACAAACAGGAGCCTATCGTGACTGCCCTTCAAAAGGCCCAACAAGTAGCTGAAAGGGTCAGATACAGATATTTACACCCAACCAATGAACAGAAGCTGGTTACCCCTGTGATTGAATTAGGGAAAAGCTGGAAGACCCTGAGGAGGAGGGCAACTCTATAGGAAGACCAGCAATCTCAACGAACCTGGACTCTCAGGATCTTTAGACACCCAACCAGGCAGCATACACCAGGCCTCAAGACATGCACAGCAGAGGGCTGCAGGGTCTGGACAGACTTAGAGAAGGTAGATTCAGTCAGAGAAGATGCACCTAACCTTTGAGAGACTTGGGGCTCCAGGGAGTGGGGAGGTCTGATGGGGTGGGGTGGGGACATCCCATGGAGACAGGGAGGGGGAAGGAGGTGTGGGATGTGGGATATGGAACAGTCAGTAGGTGGACCGGGAGGGTGATAAAGTCTAGATTGTAAAAAAAGATTGAATAAGAAAAAAGAATAAAAAAAGAAGAAAGAAAAATATCATCCACCCTAGAGAGCTATAACTATGGGAATGATTAGCGATTAGCCAAGGGAAATTCTCAGGGTTTTTGTTTTTGTTTTTGTTTTTGTTTTTTGTTTTTTGCCATAGGGTTGGGAAGACAGTAGAACTAGTAGGTGTCAATAAACAGTAACAATTATTTGCCTTCAAGTAAAATAGGGTATCACGGGAATGTTTTATTACAAATAAAAATTACAGGAAACTGACTAAAAGATTTTTTTTTTTCTTTTCGGTTTTTTTCGAGACAGGGTTTCTCTGTGTAGCCCTGGCTGTCCTGGAACTCACTCTGTAGAGCAGGCTGGCCTCGAACTCAGAAATCCACCTGCCTCTGCCTCCCAGGTGCTGGGATTAAAGGCGTGCGCCACCACTGCCCGGCTGACTAAAGGATTTTTTAAGTAATTGTTTTTTTATCTGCCTTCATGTACATGGTCAAAATGTATTATAAGTTCAGCAGCAGATGAGATAAGGAAAATATTCAACGGAATGATAGTACATTATATATCTGAAAGCGAAGAAAACAATTTTATTTAAATATAAATATTGAAAATTACCATGATTATGATTATCTTATTAGGTTTTATGTTCTTTTATCTAGGTAAACCCTTCTTGGCCATAAAATATTTATTTTTAGAATGATAAGTTTATTTTAAATCAAATTTCTAGATACTGTTTTTTTTCCTTTTTATTGAAAATAGATTCTTTTCTCACATAATACATCCGGATTATAATTTTCTCTCCTTCTTCTCCAGTGAGTTCCTCCCTGTCACCACCTACTCCCCTGTGGATTCATTCATTGTTTTGTCTCTCATAAAAACAAACAAACAAACAAACAAAACAGGCTTCCAAGAAGACAATAATAAAAAATAATAATATAATAAGATAGAGCAAAAAATATTTATATTAAAGTTGGACACAGCAACTCAAGAGAAAATGAAGAGTCCCAAGGGCAGACACAAGATATACTATATATTCCGATGACCGGGTACTGACCTATGTAGGTGTTGTGCTTCCTGCTTCAGTATCTGTGATCTCATATGTGCCTTGATTAGTTGATTTGTGGGCCTTTTTCTTATGGTGTCCTCTACCATTTCTGGTGTTTAAAGTCTTTCCACCTCCTCTTGCATGGGATTCTCTGAGCTCTGAAATGAACTAATGGAGACCTCCTATTTAGATTCTCTCTGTGTGTAGTATGTGGCTTTGAGTCTCTATATGTGTTCCCATGCTGCTGGAGGAAGCTTCCCTGATGATGACCATATGAGACAATGATCTGTGGATATAGCAGAATATCTATTAAGTTAGAATATCTAGAATTATTGTATTGACACTTATTTTGTGTTCTAGACCAGTAGTATTTCGTTTTACAAGACTTTCTCAGATTCATGTCATTTCTTTGTGTTTTTTCCTAATTTATTTTAACCAAAACCATGTACATTATAAAATTATTGATACTATCTTCCAAAGCTTGATCAAGCTAATCAGTTGATACACAACTGAAAGTAATAATTCCATATTCCTTGAAACCATCAGTAGCAAAGAACTTCACTTTGAGAGGTACAGCCCCAGGACAAATTGCAAACATTTGTGTCTGCTCTGAGATTATGATTAGAATAGCTGTTCCTTGCCCAAATGTCTTTGTTACTTTTCAGCTGCTGTGGCTTGACTGATCTTGACCAAGAAAATTATAGATGCAAGTACTCATTGTGGAGCTCATTGCTCCAGAAGGATAGAGTTCATGATGATCCATCATGATGCAGAGCATGGGAGCCAGCAGGCAGGCACAGTGCTAGAGCAGTAGCTGAGTGCTCACATCTTTACCCACAAGCTGGAGACAAAAAAAAGCTAACTAGGAATGATGTGTGGTTTTCAAAATTCTAAGTCAGAGTACATGTCTCTTCCAACATGCTTAAACTTTCTAATCCCAAACAGTTCTACTAACTCGGACCAAGCCTACAGGGACTATTTGCCTTCAAATCATCACATTACACTTCCACGGCTTTGGCCTATAATATAAAATTCATTTAGTCTAACTTCATTAGTCTCCATAGTCTTTCAGAATTGCAACAGAGGTTAAGAGCCCAAAGTCAGTTTTGAGACCTAAAGAAATCTGTTGATGTAACTCTGTGTGAAATCAAATTAAAAAGTAAATTGTATTTTTTCAACATACAATGGGAATGAACATGCATTACAATTTCAATGAAGAGTCACAGGGGAAATCGTGAGGAAATCCTGGACAAAAGCAGAATTGTTGAAACCAAGAAGGGCGAACTCCATATCCTATAGTACCAAGTCTAATGTCAAAGGGCATAAATGGCATTGCCTTTCTACATTTGCTGACTGCAACACACTACTCTCATTTGAACTAATTATGCTTTCTGCCTATAGTGCTCCTTGACAGATATCACATAATTCTGGCATCTCTAACATCTTGGAGTCTCTAACCTAACTAGTTTCACTGTCACAGCTTCCTGAGATGGCCTTCCAGGGCCTTCATGCAGAAAATCACATGATACATGACTGGTCTTTGCCAAATCATAGGGAATGATCGTACAACCTCTTTTCCTCTGTATGCTACGATCATCCTTATTCAAACTACCACACCAAAGATGTCATTTCCCAGTGCTTTTCTTTATGTCAGGGCCTTCACAATCTTCCTTCCACTACCTCTCCAGGGCTACTTAAGTCTTTGGGAAAACAGTATGAGTGACTTTTAAATGCTGCACTCTCATCCATAATTTATCCCCAGTAACTTGTGCAGCCTGAGTCTCTATATTCACTACCTATATCTCAGAAGAGAAACTTAGTGATTATTTATAGATATAAATATAAATATTTAGAAGGCAGGTTGGTGTGTTTTGTAAACAACCAAATTCAGTTCCTTCATGGAACCTATGGCCTATCCTATCTTTTTTCTTTTTTTTCTAAACAAGGTTTACAAAACTAGAAATTTATTTTAGGCTAATTCCATATTCATTTCCCAAAAGGTATTTCTTATAATCACACATTTTTAGAATGAACAAAACTTTGATGTTTTTATAGTAAAAACAATGAAATACAGTTTTTATTGTAGGATTGATTTAATTAAAACATTTCAATGATTTTTAATAAATAAAGTGTATATTTCAAGAAAATATTAATGTATCAATTCTGGATAAATGTGATTTCATAGACTCACATATTTAAATGATAGTAAAATTATGTTAAATATTTAATATATAATCTATTCATGCAGCTGTGAAAATTAATATTTAACTTATTAAGTTCATATGATTCTATGCAGAAAAATTGAAATCCAGGAGGTGCTTCATGCTCTTTCCCTTAAACCACATTAGTTCAGGTTATATTATTCATGTAATGATAAACGTAAAGTGTTATCCTCTCCTTAACAATAAGCATACCCATACACATCTTTATCATGTTCTTTTCAGATTTCCTGGATATGTAAGGATCTTTATAAATCTTTTTATTGTTATCTGAAGTATTTTTTCATACAAAGCCAAATTTAGAGATAAGTTTCTATTTTCTCATTGATAAATGCAGAGTGCTATGTATCTGCACAAACACTGGCATTCAGCAGAGCCCTCATTACCATGCTGAGAAGTGTGGATTCAAATTAGAGTTGCATGTTAGACAAGAGCTTGCATAAGCTAAAGCTTGTTAAAACAATGTTAATGAGACCCCATTGTATTGAACAGCCTCTCTTTTCAGATCTCTCATATTTGTTCACATGAAGCCTGGGAAGATGCTGAACTGATTAAGTCTGAAATAGGACACACTTTAGAACTCTTTAGAAAGTTACTAGGGTGAAAAGAATTAGAACAGAGAGAGAGAGGAGAGAGAGAGAGAGAGAGAGAGAGAGAGAGAGAGAGAGAGAGAGAGGAAGAGAGAAAGAGAGAACCTGAAACAAAAAGCCACATACAGTTTACAAAATCATGGCTGTATAACTTCATCACTATGTGATAAGCTATGTCAAGCATACTTTAAAAATCCAGGCAAATGAAACTTGCATTAGATGGGTAATCTAACTATTGTTCTCCATTTTTTTTTATAGTATAATTTGGACATTCTTTTAAAGGCTTTACCTTAAAGTTTGATGCTTTAATAATTTCCTTCATTGAGAAATTGCATGATAATTGAGAATTTTGTACAGGTAAACAATGAAGTATGATAATATGCTGTCCCACTTCTGCCAACACACTGTCCCCCAAGATCCTCTCTAATAACTACATGTCTTTGTTTTTAATAACCAGCTACATCTAGATAGTGTTGATCATATATGAACAGGAGTGGGGCCATGTACTAGAGCATGGTACAACTAGCAGTGGTCATATTCTCAAAGTATGACTCTCTCCCTTAACAGCTAGTAGCTCCCATCAGTTCCTTGGTGAAAGCTGAGCTCAGGGAGCACCTTCAAACATGCAATAATTTTAGGTAGCTTGATATTTTGTAGGGTTTTTGTGAGACTATAAGTACAAGATCTAGGTCATTTTCAGAAAACAACTAATTTTGGAAACTGTAAATGTAATACCAAATAAAATTAATTCCCAGAGGAAGCAAAGTACTTTTAATAAATTGAAAATTAGCAAGCTTTCCTTGGAGGCTATCATTGATGTTAAGAGATAGCCTATAATGCTAGAAGTAAAGACTTGAAAATAAGTTGTAGAATTAATATAGTCTATCCAAGTGTTTCTAGCCCCTAATAAGTAACATAAATAAAATTAGTTTGAAAAACATTACATCAATACCACATGTGTGATAACTGTACTACAGTATTGTGGGACCGTGAAAGGCAGCCTGGTTTCTGGCTGAGCTAAGGTTTAAAGCCCCAGTGGACCCAGTAGGAAATAACCCTATAAGGGACGGTAGGGATTTAGCCATGCTCCAGGAAACCAGGCTCCTGACACGAGGCCCTAGCACTCCATAGGTCTGTGACTACCAGTCACATAGCCTCAAACCCCTCCACAGATAGAGGCGTAGTCTCATAGCCTCAAGATACCTTCATGTTAATGAGGCACTTAGAGTCTTAGCCATTCCTCTTCCCTGCAAAGGTCTTTCAACCTTGCCCCTCCCTGGGGTAATGGTATGGATTCACTCATGTCACTCTCCACCATGACAATAAATGCCCTGAAACCATGGACTGTCTCTCTTCAGTGGGATCCGCCATGAGGAACAGTGGAACAGGCTTTTGTCTAAAGAGTCATTTCTAGTCTCCTGCAGACGTCCTCCCAGTCCTCCCAATCATGGCCACCACCAAACCAAGTCGACCAGCTAGCCTGAGACAAGCCAAGGACCTGGTCCCTGGCAGGATCCAGCCATGTTCCTCCCTGCTTTTCTCCCTTTGGCCCAGGCTAGATCCAAGCTACAGGCCCCCACTCCATTCTCAACTATTCTGTGGCATCCAGCGGTGCCTGGGATGCCCAAGAGCCTGAGAACCAGACGGAGCTGGCTTTCATATGGCCCCCAGAACCCCTAGCCGGTAGCACTCTATCACCCCTGAGTGGTGTCACATGTCCTAATCATTATTGGCAGTTATATGACATCTGGAAAATAGAGACCGAACTTTGGTCTTCTGCTGGGGCAGTAGTGGTTTTAATTGAGGAAAAATCTCTTCAGCTTGTGAGACTGTATTTTCAATTATCCTATTTAGGGATTTATCAATTGTACATGAGTTGTCAGTCACTTGGGAGTGCTTAACTAGTCAGAAGTATGAAAATGTTGATAGAGCAGAACTGATAAATTGAGGTAGAAAAGGGACCTTTCCAGTTATGTAAGGATTATGTTCTAAAATACTGTTTTACAGGTATCACTTATATCTCATGTACATTATCAATCCTATCTGGGATGTTCTCATTAGAAAACAAGTTTAAATTCTGTGACTGTTCAATAGTATAATAACTGACAAATTTGAAGGGAAGGGAAAGATGAAATAAAACAGAGTTGCTCTGAGAAAATAAATGTTTTTTTTTTCCTAGTATTTGCTTTTAAGATTTTGTGCCACTGTCATTAATTGATAGCCAGAAAACACTAAATTCCAGCTTCTCAGTAGACAGCCCAAGTCTATATGTTGCAGAATATATTTACTTTTCTGATACTGGACTCTTGGGGTACACATATTATAGGAACATAAATTATCAATAACAAAATTTTGTAGTTTGTGTTACCTAAGATTTCTGAAATTATAGATTTTTTATAGTTTTAAAACACATCTTTCCTTCTCCCTCTCTTAATTTATATTTCTGTGTCAAACCTTCATGGAAGAACAGGGCTATACAATGTTTTCTCCTCGCTGGTTTCTCAAGGTTTTCTAGTTCTAAAGTAACATCTATCCTCTCTTATCATTTCTGATCAAACCCAAGTTAATCTGGGGACACTTACAGTATTTTAATGACATCACCATTTCAATGTAAACTTATTCCTGTTTGAACAACTGCTAGGTGTGTGTTTCTAAAGTAAAATGCATATCTGCTTTGGTCATCATGGTTTATTTAAGTTGTATTCTATTCGAAGTGATAACAGGTACTCAGCAACTGCTTCTAAGAAGAGAAAGCCAAAACAGAAATAAAATAAATGAATGATATTATTTTCATAGGTCTAATAAGACTTAACTATAAACAAACTCTGTTGAAAAATGAAACTACAAAACAAGACCCCAAAGACTATGTAATAGGAAATAGGCTAGGTAGCACTGAAAGAGCAGCAAATGTTTCATGAAAGCTTTTTAATGACAGTTATCATTAAAACGTCACTACACAGTAAGCTGAAGTTATAAAAGCACTCATGTAGAATGGAAGTTACTTTGAAATCAAAGACTTACTGCCAGAAGTACTGTTCCATGTCATGTTCACTTACAAATAGATTAAAAGAAAAGTCAAATGAAAAGATTGGTAGACAATGAACATGTAGTTTTGGTAATAGATTTTGAAAATTATCAATATGTCTATAGAAAACTGGATTTTCAGTAGGAGACACATATGTATATAAAAAAAAGCTATGCCTTGTTAATGAATTATTCCTTCTAAAGTGTACTCTTGTATGAAGAATGTACAATGGAATAGACTAAAGACTAAGATCAAATGTTGAGACAGTCCTGTTTCCCTTTCCTTTTATTAACAAAGATGGTTGTATATAGTAGCGAGTAAAATCTTCCTTTTACAAGGTTAATCATTTCTATTTCACATGTTAAAATTTCCTGAATTCAAGTAATTTTTTAAAAATGTAATAGAAAAGAACAAGGCTGAAAATGAATCTCTTGGTGACATTATTTAAAGTGGAAGGACTGACCTTTAGATATCAAATGACTTGCAGAAGGTTTGTAATTGAATAGTACTCTAGGGTTAACTAGTGCTCAAAACCTCACAAAGCAGATTAACTGATTCTTTTGTTAACCTGTTAAGTAGCTTCCCATAGTGAGGACACTAGAAAGTCATATATGTTTGACAACTCCATGGTCAATGAGTTGGGCAGGTGTTGGCTTCAGCATTGCAGTCTAATTGAGAAAAAGCAACCTATTATCTTAGCAAGCGAAACTGCATAGTTTGTGGACATCCAGTGGCTCTCTCTGGCCAACAACTCAATTGGATATAACCCATTGCAGGGACTGGGAGCTTCATTTGGTGAAAAAAGTTGGGCAATTGGAATTTGGTCTCCTTCATGAGTTTGTGACTTCATTAGGATCATCATGATTTATTTTAGGGAGTTTCCACTGCTTTAGGGGTTCATACAACCCCTCAAATGTCCATCAGTTCTGCTGTTTCTCCCCTCATTTCCATCCTTAACTCCATGATCTCTTCTTCTGCCTGTTCCTGCCACCCTGCAGTTTCCCAACCCACTTATAAAATGTCTTCTTATCTCTTTGTACAAAGCTCAAGACCAAGTGGATCAAGGTCTCCACATAAAACCTCATACACTGAATCTAATAGAAGAGAAAGTGGGAAGAGCCTTGAACACATGGTCACAAGAGAAAATTTCCTGAACAGAACACCACTGGCTTATGCTCTAAGATCAAGAATCGACAAATGGGACCTCATGAAATTGCAAAGCTTCTGTAAGGCAAAGGACACTGTCAATAGGACAAAACGGCAACCAACAGACTGGGAAAAGATCTTTACCAATTCTACGTCCGATAGAGGGCTAATATCCAATATAAACAAAGAACTCAAGAAATTAGACTCCAGACAATCAAATAACCCTATTAAAAATAATGGGGTACAGAGTAAACAATGAAATCTCAACTGAGGAAACTCAAATGGTTGAGAAGCACCTAAAGAAATGTTCAACATCCTTAGTCATCAGGGAAATGCAAATCAAAACAACCTTGAGATTCCACCTCACACCAGTCAGAATGGCTAGGATCAAAAACTCAGGTGACAGCAGATACTGGTGAGGATGTGGAGAAAGAGGAACACTCCTCCATTTTTGGTGGGATTGCAAGCTGGTACAACCACTCTGGAAATCAGTCTGGCAGTTCCTCAGAAAATTGGACATAGTATTACCTGAGGACCCAGCTCTAGCACTCCTGGGCGTATACCTAAAAGATACTCCAACATATAATAAGGACAAATGCTACACTATGTTCATATCAGCCTTATTTATAATAGTCAGAAGCTGGAAAGAATCCAGGTATACTTCAACAGAAAAATGGCTACAGAAAAGTTGGTACATTTACACACTGGAGTACTGCTCAGCTATTAAAAAGGATGACTTCATAAAATTCTTAGGCAAATGGATGGAACTAGAAATATCATCCTGAGTGAGGTAACCCAGTCAAAAAAGAACACACATGGTATGCACTCACAGATAAGTGGATATTAACCCAAAAGCTTGGAATACCCAAAATACAATTCATAGACCACGTGAAGCACAAGAAGGAGGAAGACCAAATTGTGGGTTCTTTAGTCCTTCTTAGAAGGAAGAACAAAATACTAGAGGGAAGAAAAATTGTGGAGTAGAGATTGACAGAAAGGCCCTCCAGAGACTGCCCCACCTAGGTGTCCATCCCATATACAGTCACCAAACCCAGACACTATTGTGGATGTCAAGAAGCTTGCTGACAGGAGACTATTACAGCTGTCTCCTAAGAGGCTCTCCCAGAGCTTCACAAGTACAGAGGCAGATGCTTTCAGCCCACCATTGGTCTGAGCACGGGGTCCCAGATGGAAGAGTTGAAGAAGGGACTGAAGAAGCTGAAAGGGTTTGCAACCTCATAGGAAGAACAACAATATCAACCAACCAGATTCACCTCACCCCACCCCCAGAGTTCCCAAGGACTAAACTACCAACTAAGGAGTGCACATAGAGGGATCCATAGCTCTAGAAGCATATGTGGCAGAGGATGGCCTTGCAGGGCATCAATGGGAAGAGAGGCCCTTGGTCTTGTGAAGGCTCGATGACCTAGTGTAGGGGAATGCCAGGGCAGGGAGGTGGGAGCGGATGGGTACGTGGGTCGGTGGGAAACAGCCTCATAGAAACAGGGGGAGGATGGATGGGATAGGGGATTTCCGGGGGTGTCAGGAGAGGGGATAACTTTTGAAATGTAAATAAAGAAAATATAGAATAAAAAAAATTATTCTATTTTCTCCTTCCAGGAAAGTTCCTGTTTCCCCAATGTTCTAAATGAGGTAGTTTTAAATGATTTCATTTTGGAAAAAAAAATGGTGATGTTTCAAGAAGTTTTCTAAGTGTAGGGTCATGTTAATCTGTGTAATGAGATTGATAATATATTTAATACTATCCAATTTATATCAATTTTATATACCTTTTGTATTGTTGCTTTAGCTAAGGCTTTAATTGCTGTGCTGAATAAGAGCAGAAAGATTGGACACATTTATTTCATTTCTAGTTTTGAATTAAATGTCTCTAGTTTTCCCCCCCTGTTTACTGTAATTTTGACTAGGGCATACAATATAAGTCCCTCATTATCCGCGATATGTTCCCTAGTGTTGACTATGGTATAGAATATAAGCACTTCATTTTTCTAAGATTTGTTCCTGATGTTAATGGATCATCAGGACTTCTATCTCACATCAAATTAATATATATTGCTAAACAAATAACTTGGGTTTGATTCCAGGACGTTCATTATAAAATGAGATAAGCAACTTCAGAAAATTGTGATCTTCACACACATGCATTGGTTCTCTGTGCACATACACAAACACAGAATTATGTTTAATTGTTTGAAAAGTATACTGTCAATATGTCTTATAAGAACTAATATTTGTAATAAAAGATTTGAAGGAAAAGATATTTTTGCTTCATAATTAGAAAGGTGAAACATTTCTACAATTGAAAATATTTTACTGAATTAATTATATGCCATTAAAAGCTATTTGGTATGGAAATATGGATCTTCTGTTTTTCTAATAAGAATGAAGTTATAATACTATTGGAAATGATCTTATTTAATCAGGAACAAAGTACAATGCCCTTCCCTGGTGCTGGTCATTATAGCTCTTCTGTTTCTCTATTTACCATTTGGTTCCAAATCATTTTACTCTGTTCTTTTCACTAAGACCCATAGATATTGACCTCTTGAAAGAAATAAATATCACCATTTTTAATAACTCATTTGGCAGATGCTATTATCTACTCTATTTTCTAGAAAGAAAACTGTTTTACAGAGAGGTTAACAAAACTTGCTTGTGGAAAATGGTTATTACATGACAAAAAATGAATATGACTTGAGGTTTTGCTCTGTCAAAACCTACACATCACCAATTAATCAATATTTTCCATTACATGAATTCCTTCATAGAAATGTGCTACTTTAAATGGTTTCTAATAATCTTCCATTGTTTACTGCATTATCTTAATGTTTTTTGGTAATATAGAGATTTTAGTTCACTCTTAGAATGGAGTATTCATCTTGCAATGTAACAGATCAGATTGAAGTGGCATCTAAGCTAAAGATAACATTCTTTATTTTCTTTTTAACCTACAAAGTAAGCACATATACTATAATATATACTATTATAGTAACCATGTAAACTTTATACCTAGATTTATGATATTTTATATATTGGATATTTTAAAATATAAAATACAACAACATATGCTAATTATATGACGTTGTTTTATGAGAATTTATTATCTCCTGTTATCAGATGAATATCCATCTTTCCAAATATTTATACCCTAATACATAGATTCTGTGCATATATTGACTTATATGTCAAAAATTTTTACCAGGATAATTATGGCTGAAAATATTGAGATGATGAGGTTGTCTAAATTTATCTCACTCAACTCAACTTCATAGTGTACATCTTGAAATTGAGGTCAATATCCCAACTGTGACCAGGAGAAAATGTAGTATTAATCTACTATAAATGTTTGATATGTATAAAATTAAATATGAAGACAAAACTATCAACAAAGAAACACTCCTAGCCATTAGAGGATTAAAATGGGATGATAATGTATTGTAGAGAAAGTCCTCCATTCAGTTACCTTCACAAATACAAAAACATTAAAAGTTGAGGACTGGAGAGATAAAAGTTAAGACTTTTGACATAGTTTCAGAGAATCACAATGAGTTCTTAGTACCCATGTCTAGCAACACAGAACCACCTGTAACTCTACTTCCAGGCTAATAATCCCCTCTTCTGGTTACCAATTATATTTACATGTGCACACATGAACATACAGACAAATATATATGAATCTAAAACATTTTAATACTAGAAATATTAAAAAAAAAACCATAAACTTGCTTATACCTTGGTTTTTATGACTAAGATTCATGGTGGTCCTCCCAAATAGAGAATATGTGTTTTCTTTTTGAGCTATTCAGTTCAGGATAACTTTTGATGGTAGCAGCATGAAATAATAAGCACAAATTTTTAGATGATGGTAAGCATATACATAAAACATGCTAATAACAAGTCTGTATTTCACTGTAATAACATGATTATCAAAATTTCTGGACTGTAAACATGGCTATGTTATAAAGCATGTGGAAGTTATTTTTGTATATGCTTGATTAATTTAGACTGAAAACTATTTTCATATTTAGCAATTGCTGAAATGATTTTACCAATAAATATAATGCTAATAGGGATGTATAAATTTGGGAATATTAAAATAGCAAAAATGTCAATTCTAAATTAAATATTATGAACTAGTCAATCCTTCCCCAACTCAGGGCAATCAAAATGTTAAAACTCATTAAAATTATGGCTGACTTAAAAATGATTGCTGAAATTGTTTCAGTTGTGGAAGATTAGATATAGATGTTATAGATATAGATAGAAACGAGATATAGAGATAGAGATAGAGATGGAGATGGAGATGGAGAAGGAGAGAGAGAGAGAAAGAGAGAGAAAGAGAGAGAGAGAGAGAGAGAGAGAGGTTTTCATTAAAGAGATTTGTAGAAATATGCACAAGCTTTCTTAATACAGATGAAAATAGAGATGACATTTTTCTGTTCACTAGCTTGTGTATCTGAATTAAAATTTTTTGTTTTACCTATTAGTTTTAGAACAGTCCAATTGTTTGGGAAATAAAATTATTTAATTGAAATCTTTAAGCACAATACAGTAAAACTGGTTGGATCTTTCAATTGTCTGTTATATTGAGACTGGTTGGTTATGATTTTGCCTGGAAATTATTGTTTTTAAAAGAGTTAACAGCTTTCTGCCCATCAGCAGGGAGATAGAACATGAAGAGACCACCTCCAATAGTTAGACATGGCCCCCATTGCAGGGATGGTGTGAGGGGGTGGCCTTAGAGGGTGTGTGGGTTAGTGGATGGGTGAGAGACCACCCTCTCCTAGGCAAAGGAGAAGTGGGTTGGGGTAAAGAACTCTTGGAGAGAGGACCAGGAAGAGAGGCAACATTTTGAATATAAAGCAGTAGAACAATTGAAAAAAAGTTAAGTGCTTTCATTTCTCAGGAACTGTAATATATTCTATATGAATAAATAACCTAACATTTAAATATTTCTTTTGAGCATTATAGTTTAAATAGTCTATAACTAAGGTAAAAAGAAAGTAAATTCAAATAATATTGCATTCAACAAGATTTAAGAATATATTTAAATCACTGTTGTGTACAAGCAACCTTTTCACTTATTGGTTGTTGAATGTTGATATTGACAATAGGCTGTATGGTGGTGTTCGTGGTCTCAATATCATCTCCCTTCTTCCTTGCAATAAAAGAAAATGGTAGCCGTCTTACTACTTAAGTTTTAAAGCTCAGCATTATTAAAATAATTATATTGTGCCTAAACTTTAAACACAATAGAAAAATAAAAATAAATGTACATTTAATGCTTGCTTTGTTCTACTTAAGTAGAAAAACAGTTACATGCTGCTAAAATTACCCTCTTTTCTGTATTCCAAATATAATTGAATATTTACAATTTTAATTTATTTAAACTAACACAAAGGGATTAAGTAAATATTAAGAGTCATAATTTAAATTTACAGTGTGTTACACTCTTGCACAAAGTAGAATACATATCCATTTCTGGAACTAAGTGATAAAACAAAAGGCAAATGAGTATACTATCAACGTGAGACATAGAGGCTGCAGTGCATTATAGATATGTGTAGAAAGTCATACTCAAAGAGGGATGGTGAGCTTTTCCATGTCCTTAAAACAGTTTGGGTGTGTCATCAGCATTTCTGCCCCTTGTCCTAAACATATATTTTATGAACATATTCTCCAGCTGGGTGAAGGAAGAGCTGCATGAAGATAAAGGGTTCCCAATTTGAGATTGGAGTTGAAATCGTGGCTGGGGGGACATAGCAACAAGTAACAATGAATTCCCAGTAGGTATGAAAGGATATATGAGAACTTCTCAAGGAAGTCAAAATGTCAGATCAGAGAGGAAAGGAGAACTCTGCCTTACTACCACATTATGAACACTTAGGGAATATAATAACAAACAAATATAAAGCAGTAAAGTAATAGTTACTGAAAACGGAAGTAGTTAACACATGGTAACAGAGACAGCAGAGAAAACATCAAAATTTTGCTATACATAGCTAGCAAGGAAATAGGAACAAATTCTAGTTATAGATATATAGAACTGTCCATGGTGTAGCCATGAGAAGAGACAATGATTGTGTCTAAACTACCTAAGAAATTTTAGAAAGAAAATGTACTTTCATGAGAGTCCTTACTTAAGTCAGCTGCAGGTAACAAGAAGAGTGCTGCCAATGGCGTGTATTGACTAATCAGCCAAGCACAAACTTCCAGAATCAATAAAATCACCTGGGGTACCTGTTAATAATTGACTTTCCTCAGCTCTACTCCATGCCCACAAAATTAGAGTCTCCTGTGGTGTTGAGCATCTGTATTTTTAGCCAGAAGTCATGTAGGTGATCTTGATAATTAGTGAAGTTTGATAACATTGGTATATACCAACAGGCTCTAATCTTTGGGAATTACATGAGCTATGTCAAGGTAGTTTCTCTACTAGACATATGTAGGAGTGCTGAATTTATTATTTTTCTATCTGTCCTTTATCAATATCTCCCAGAGTCTTGATTATAGACTATTTGTTATTTGAAATCCTTCCTGCTGATCTAAACTCTCCCTTTGGAGAAGTTAATATTATAAAAGAGTAAGTTGTTTCTGAAGATGAAGAATGTTGCTGGAAAATTAAAAAGTGATGCAGAGAATTTGCTAAATCTCACACACCTAGGAATCACAGTATTTTTTGTTTTTCTTTCTTTTTTTATCTGATAACCAATGTCTCATTATAATGTTGTTGAACTTGGGAGCAAAAGAGAATACATAAATGCATAAACTTAGTGTTTTCCAATACTTTGTTTGTACCTCTTTAAGAAATAGGAATTCTTAGCCCAAGAAAATATATAAAGCAAAGTAACAAAAAACATAACAAAGCAAAACCAAAATTAAATGCAGTTTGTTTGTTTAAGAACATCTTAAATGTACTTTTCCAGGGAAATTTTAAGTCTTTATAAGGAAATGTCTTTATTCTCTTCCTCTCTATTTTCCCATTTAACATATTCACATTTATATATTTTCACTCATACATATGCATATATGTATATATATATATATATATATACATATACATATATATATATGAATGCTTACTGAATAGATGAAATAATGGTTGATGAATGGATATGAAAAATAGATGACAGGTAACAAATATTCACATATATAATAGATATAAATGGATTGATCGATACACACACACACACATATGTATATATACACATACATACATGTATACATAGATACATGGATAGATAGATAGACAGACATAATTTGTATATTGGGGTTCAGTTTAGTGAAGATATATATTATTACTTTTGAAGGTCAAACTTCAAAATGAGGAAGAGCAGCTCAGAAAAGTACCAAGAAATTTTCTGTGTGCTAGTTTTAGAAGATGAGTCACTGCTGACTCTCACATAATCTGTAGTGCCTCTTGAGGAATTATACCATCCAAAGAAGCCCATAAATGTCGCCCTACAAGTGGGACACTGCCTAATGGAACTTATAATTCTTGGTGTACGTTTCCCTTTGGAGCATTGATGCATTTTTAAAATTTGCTGTTAAGAGTGGATTGTAGTTTTTTGTTTGTCATTACAGCACCAGAAAATGAAACAGTGGTTTGGCTATGCAGCCCTAGGGATTTCAGCATTACAAACAAAACAAAACAGAACACATGCTGAAAACTGCAAAACCGCTTTCCATTGGGATGCTATTTTTGGTATTATGTATTGAGTTTTTAAGCAATGATGAAATGGTATGTTTGTTCTTGGAAGAAGAAGAACTGAGGGAAAATCTGAAAATCTTTTACTGAAGCCTTAAGGAAAATGTCCTTTTCTTTAAGAATGATGTGTTGCAATTTGAATATAATGTTTTCACTTTTTATCTTGTGGATTTGAAACTAATAGTCAACACTACAAGGAAATTCAGTACCCCAGAATTTTGTCAGCCAATCTTTTGATTTTATGACAAATGCACCAAATGTCATTGCAATTTGTGAGAATTAGTTGAGTGTATAAAACATGGCCTAGTATAAACATAGTGAAGTAATAGCTATATTATATATCATAGTCACTGGGTAGCAGAAATGAAGAAATGTCGCATTGACCATTAGGTTTCATACTCATCTTTAAGGCCATAGATTTTCTTTTTTGGGGGGGGAGGGGAAATGCCTTTTCATTTCAGAAGAAAAGGTTGTACCTTTAAACAGGCAACAGAAGAACCGATGGAGTGATGTGCTTTGTGTACTCACTGACATGATGCTGCTGCGTCTCTAAAGCACAGGCCAAAAGGAAAATCACACTTTCTCATGACTGTCTTCTTTAATGGCTAACTTCTCTCCTGCACTGATGCCATTAAATATGCATTACTGAGAAAAATAAGCACTAGATTTAAAAACATAAAGTCTCTGGAGTGTTCCATAATGCTACAAGTTATTTATTGTTTTCCCTGTAGAACATTTATTCTATCCCTTTAAATACAAATATTTTGTAACTGATTAGTTATTCTGAAGATTCTCAGACTTTTGGATTTTGGGGTGTTTAAGACATGGTCTAGTTACGTAGCTCAAGTTGGAATCAGATCATTGATCCCATGACTTCAGCCTCAGAATGGCTGGGAATTTAGACCCATGCAGACATGGCTGAGGTTTTCTATGATTTTATTATTAATTTTTAGTTTATTTAGTTTTAAGTTGTTTAAACAGGAATAGAATTCTTAATTTAAGAAACAATTACTCATCATTGAATATTCATGTGTTATTTTCTGTTCGCAGTTAACTGTGATCCCTAAGAGTAGGTGAAACATGAGGCAAGTGTTAAATTGTCTTCCTCTGTAGTCTTACATCCCAAGATAGTAGACATTTCATAGCAAGATGATGTGCTCACCAAGGAGGATGCAGTATCCTTGTTTCCAAACCTACTTATCAATTTTTATTCTAGGAATATTTTCCTCAACAGATTTTTATTTCTATTAGTTAATATATGTGAATAAAGTATAATGCCACTAAGCTGTATTATTAATACCTGCAATCTGATTAGTTCTTCCTTCTTAGCAATATGGAATGGTCTTTGGTTACATTTCTGTACGAACTTTTTCAACTTAGAAGAAAAACTTACCTAGGAGACCAAGACAATGAAGAACAGCTGAATTTATCTTCCATCCTATATCATAATGCTATCCCTCTCAAACTGAAGTAACTTAAAACCTTTTCTCTTCACAACTTTCTTCTCTAATTTTATCCACCTCTGCACACTCCTGTAATGTTTCTATTAAATATTGAACTCCTACTCCAGTGAACACGCTCCATTTTAGAGTATCTATCAGTTTCCTACCTGTTGCTCTGATTTCTGCTCTTTTTTCATCTGGCCTTTTCAATTTGCCTTCCATCTTGAATTTTTATTCCATTTTTGATTATTGCATTCAAATTCAGACCTACAAATACTGGCAATGCTAAATTTGTATTCACTTTATGACTTACTCAGCTTCATCAGGGAAATGGCCCTGGAGCATGACGGATGTGTGCACCATAATGTCCTTATTACAAACTCTACAGTATGTGATTCTTTTCTAGTTTCATTGTGCTATGAGAACATCATAGAACAGATTGAAAGTTTAGCTCTTATATGACTATGTAAATCAAAATTCAATAACATTCAGAGTTCAGGGCTCATGTGCATCTTGTTCAACTATGCCTCCTCAAAGCTTACAGGCAGAGCGGGAAGTAGGTTGATGGATAGTATAGAGATAAGAAGAGTAAAGGCAATAACACCTAATAGGATGTATGATATAAATATAATACTAGTGTTTTGAACACTGTCACCCATAAACTGTATTCCTTAAAAGATGACCATAATACAACGTTTTTATACCAGTATCCCTCTTTAGTGTGGCCTTTTAGATGCACCAAAATGAAAATGGGACACATTTAAGATACTGAAATACTACTAAGTACTAGGAACTTTCACCAGTTTAATAAGCCTCTCTGACACAATTTACTTCTCTGTGAATTTAAAATACACAAAATTATTCTAAATATATTAAATCAAACTATATGCATAAAATATTGATGAATTTAAGGTAGAATTATTGACACAATTATTAATGATAGTTTGCCCAGTGCAATATATTCTATTAATCATAACATGATTATTTGGTTTCCAATTAAAAATGAGTAAGTGTGATTCATGTAGCTTAAAATTAATAGTAAACTTTTGAATCAGTCATCTAGCTTAAGAACCACCAATAGTCTGAGAATCTACAACAATATTTGGTCCTATCTAAATGCTGGCAGTAAACTAAAGCAAATAGCAATCACTATGCCATGGAGAGCATGCCAGATTGTCTTAAAATTTCCTCCAGATGTAATAATAGTCCCTTGCTTTAAACAGTTTCTCAAAGTTTTTTCAATATGAACACAATGTTGACACTTTCCTAGTATGAAATTTACATATAGATCCATTCTTCAAAGTCCATGTTATTATTTGAAACCATATAAATAATCTTTGCTGCCCATGTTTCTTTTCAATAGAATGTATAGAAAAATAATAGAGTTCTAGTTTTAATTAAAAAAATACATACAGCTGAAGGTTATCATTTGAGTAACAAATATACTAAACAACAAACCATAGAAATAAATTAGTGAAAACCAAACCTAAAGATCTTGTCAGTATGATCAACCCAAACTTGAAATGTGTCTTCTAAGATTAAGCAGCATATAATAGAATATGAAGAACGCATTATGAAAAGACAAGATTATTGAATATTGATAAAGAATGCGCATAATTTAGATGGCAATATTTCAAACTATTTGGTAAAATTATAGGTAAAATATTGATAGGCTTTTAGTGTAGGCTTTACAACAGTACCAATTGTGCATCTCTTTATTTCATAATTCAGTGCATTTAAGATGCTTCAAAAGTAGAAAGTTAACTATTAAATTGATATTTTAATTTCTTCATGCAAAGTCTTAAGGCAAATGAGGAGCATTGACCTTAAATTCAAGATATCAGAGAGGTATAAATTGTGCTAAATCCAAATGTCTTCTTTCTGATATCTGAAATGTCTCTACCAGTGAACTTATCAGCATAGGTATTAATTATAGTCAAGGAAATTGGTATGTATTAGATCTTTCTAGCCTTGTAGCTAATCAATATCAATTAATATTACTATCTCAATTGAGAATTCTCTGTTTAGCTCTGTTCCCCATTAGAAGCACCTAAAGAAATGCTCAACATCCTTAGTCATCAGGGAAATGCAAATCAAAACAAGTCTGAGATTCCACCTCACACCAGTCAGAATGGCTAAGATCAAAAACTCAGGTGACAGCAGATGCTGGCGAGGATGTGTAGAAAGAGGAACAGTCCTCCATTGTTGGTAGGATTGCAAGCTGGTACAACCACTTTGGAAATCATTTGGCGGACCCTCAGAAAAATGGACATAATACTGCCTGAGGACCCAGCTATACCACTCCTGGGCATATACCCAGAAGATGCTCCAACATGTAATAAAGACACATGCTCCTCTATGTTCATAGCAGCCATATTTATAATGGCCAGAAACTGGAAACAACCCAGATGTCCCTCATCAGAGGAATGGATACAGAAAATGTGGTACATTTACAAAATGGAGTACTACTCAGCTATTAAAAACAATGATTTAATGAAATTTGCAGGCAAATGGGGGGAACTTGAAAATATCATCCTGAGCGAGGTAACTCAGTCACAAAAGAATGAACATGGTATGTACTCACTGATAAGTGGATATTAGCCCAAACATTCAGAATACCCAAGTTTCACTTCACAGTAACTGCTGTACTGAGAGTGAGGTCCCAGATGGAGGAGTTGGAGAAGGGACTGAAGGAACTGAGGTAGTCTACAGCCCCATGGAGTGAGCAACAGTGTCAACTGGCCTGACCCCCTCCCCGGTTCTCCTGGAGGCTGGACCACCAACCAAAGAATACACATGGAGGGACCCATGGTTCGGACCACATGTGTGGCAGAGGAAGGCCTTGTTGGCCATCAGGGAGAGGAGAGGCCCCAGTAAAGGGGAATGTCAAAGTGGGAATATGGGAGTGGCCGGGCAGGTGGGTGGGAGGTGGAATTCCCTTATAGAGATGGGGGAGGGGGAGGGGATAGGTGGTCTCCAAAGAGGAGACCTAGAAAGGGGGAAACATTGGAAATGTAAATAAAGTATCAAAAATAAATAAATAAAAATATTATTATCACAAATTGTATTTTATATTAGAGTTTAAGTTGTTAAAGATGACTGACATTTGATTTTAAAGGCTGTAGCACTTCTGTATAACTAACCTCACCCTAAGAAATCATATTCACATATTCAAACCAATAAGAGTTCACTATAATGCTGTTTGGTTTACTAAATTATTTACATCATCACGGCATTGTTTTGTCAACCATACATTATTGACAGTACAATAGCTGGTGGAAGGAAATGCCTTTATGTTTATGTCCAAGGTGTCAAAGAGTTCTATCTGTAACCCTCCTCTTTACTTACTTGAATATTTAGATGATAAGTGTTAACAATACATGACCATGTTAGTCTGTACAGAATAGCTTATCCTAGTTAATACTGCTTTAGGTTTCCTGTTTTACTATGCTTCAGTGCATGGTAAAAGCTTCACTCTTCGCTGTCTAACCGTCCCCTAAGATACTTCGTCAATATTTCCTGTAATTTTTTAATTTTAGGGCAAGTTCTTCAATTTCTTTCAGTCATTCATGTTCCTCTATCTTCATGAACTGCTATGTTAGCTTTTATATATGGCAGACTCCTACCATTCCATCAAACCCCAAATCTAAAACTGATATCATGCATTACTGAGTCGGTGGCCAATAGTTTCCTTTTCATAAGAAATACTCACCTTACACAGGAATGCTGACATAGGATGCTGAGGTGAAAGGATTGTGAGTTCAAGGCCAGCCTTGCTTACAGCCCGACCATATTTCCTAAATGAAAACAAGTCACCGACTTTGTCATTGTAGATTCTACTTGATTGTTTCCTTTAAGGAATGATTCCTAGAATCATTCTTTTATTCCTCAATGTCTTTATTGTTACTTCACTGCTTTTAAAGCTTATAAGTTAAAACTTACTTTGTTCAAATAGTATTTATTTCTCTAACTTTGTATTCAATCATCTGTACTTGTTTATAACTGTGATAATGAAAATTGTTATAGTTTTTCTTTTCTCTATTAATGAGTATAGAAATGTTAAATGACTTTATAATAAAGTACTAGAGTATTCATAATATGGCAATTTTAATTTTATGTAATGATGTTGACATTTGTGAGATGAAAAATTCTCACCGTTTTATCCAATTAATCATAAAACTTGATTAATTATCTAGTAAATTCACATGGTATCAGTAGTGGGAATTTAACAAAGTATTCATAAAAATGCAAAGATGCTAAGAACAGGTCAACTAGCTTATAACATGAATTTGATAAAAGTCACTTTTCCTCTGTTATCCCAATTTTTCCTTATGATTATTTTATTTAACTCTTTTAATATTCCTCAATCCACAAATCGATAGATTTCTTATAACTATTTTCAAAAAAAAAAAAAAGACATGAATGTACTCTATCAGTTATGACTTTTCTTTCTGTAAATTTATTCAAAATGGAAAATTTCAAACTAAAAATAAGACTTGGGTAACAAAAGCTAAAAATCAGCATTTACTATTAAGTGCATATTGAATTCAGCTCATCAATGCCTCCTATCAGAGACATTACCATTTATACTTATACTTAAAATCTTAACATGAGTTATAATCATGATATTTTCAAGTCAAGCACACATATCTTTAACCCATATACTATTTACCACAGAATATTTACCCAGTATAGTGTAGGAATTACCAGCAGCTTCTGTAATTAGAGTCATCTGTGAATGGGTTATCTATTGTCAGTATATTGTGTGGTTAGTTGCTAACATTATAGTACTTAAAATTTAAACAAAAATTATTTGGAAAAATTTGGCATCTTTATTGATATTAAATAATACCAGCTTAAATTCATACAATTTTGATCACAAAATAATAAAAATATACTATAAACATTTATATTTTTATTTTATTGACAAATTGTTATCTTAATATATAACACTTAAGAAATATCAGAAAATATATCTGAGTTAAACTACTTAAACTTAAAGTACCTTCTTTGAGTAGGACATTTTTGAAAGAACAATGTGTAAATATTTTTTCATAATTTTTTACTAATAAATTTTTAAAAAGCAGTTATTAATTTTCTCAACACATTTAGAAATTCAAGTTTCAGTTGCTTAGGAATAAATGAGCAATTGTTTTTATGGGTTATGGGTAATAGGACTAATTTTAAGTAACAAACTTTGCAATACACAAAAGAAGAATGAAATAATTTAGTAATATTTTTTCTTCTTTTAAATAGATTAACATTGAGGTGGTTCATTCACCAGATTTCTCCCTTTTAAATTATTGTGTGTTTAAATATACATGCTTTCTGCCCATGGTTTATTTTCATTATTTATATGTATAGTATTAAAATCTTTAGAATAAGAAAGACTGTGGAAAAAATGCTTCATGAAATATTTATTTTAGTGATAGTTTTCCAATCAATTTATACCAACTTCTCTGATGAGTAGTGAGAATTTACACTGTGGTGATACACAAATTTCTCCTGAGTTCCCCATTTATAATTATATGTGCGCATATCTTAGATGTAAAAATCTTATATGTCTTTCAGGTTCTTCATTAATTTTGTTGTATTTAAATATATTCCAGTTTATTTGACATAACCATAAGGCATGTGTCTGACATATAGGAGGAAGAAACCTGGGAAAGAAAACACATAAGGACCACTCATAATTAAAAACATAGAAATGAAGTTTTCCTGGGATTCTACCATTACTGTGGACCTAGGGAATGTCTTCCAGGTTCTATGAATTCATTTTGGTATCACTGCTTTGCCATCTTTCAGTTCTTAATTTAGGCTACTATATACACTATGCCACTAAGAACCATCTTGCGATGTATACTTATAAACTTTGAGCAATCAAACTTCTTTCTAAGTATAGAATTTTGGTTCTAAATTTAGAATGTAACTAATGTAACTAATCCTAAATAAATATTATATATTCCATAATTTTCACATTCAAATAAAAAAGACCAATGTTTAAACCATTTAAGTTTTACCTTGTGATCTAAGAACCCCAGCTTTTGCTGTGTTAATTATCTTGTTTTCTCACATAGAAAGGTGAAGTAAAATTTTTGGAAGAAATGGATAAGAAGAATTTTTAAGAAGAGAAATTATTGTCAAAATACTTGTGATTTTCAGTGAATTGTCATAAAGTATTGCTTACATTTCACTTAAGTTCAGCAAAGGTGCTTAATATAAAGTTTAATTTGTTCTCTATTGATAAAATTTCTTGAATCATGATATATATATATATGAATAATTATAAATCTTTTTTACTTGAAATGGATACAATAACTGAATTATCAGCTTCTATATTCAAACATTCAGTTTTTCATGCATGTGTAGTACCTAATAGTAATCACTTAAGTACATCAATTAAAAAGGGCTAAATAAGAATTTTCATGGTAAAAAATACTTGTACATTAATTGTTTTAAGTTTAAGTTTATTAAATTTTCTATCTTTGGAATTATTTTGTTGCTTAATAGGAATTCAAATTAAAACTTGATTTAAGTGTGGATGCTCCAGACTTACTTAGAAGGGGGAACAAAACATTCATGGCAGGTAGTGGGTGGGAGGGACTTGGGGGGAAGAATGGAGGAGGAGGCCAAAAAAGGGGGATAGGGTCAGGTGTGGGAGAAGACAGGGGAGATGTACAGAGGGGCAGGAAATAGAACAGAAATGTGTAGCGATGGAGGATGGGGAACAGGGGTTAGCCACCAAAAAGCCCCAGATGCCAGAAAAACAAGATGCTCCCAGGACCCGACGGGGAAGACACTGGCAGAAATACCCAACAAAGGGGAGAGAGGACCTGTAGAGACCATATCCAGAGGTTAGGCGTGCCCTCTGATTGAGGGAGGGGCCACCCATCCATCTCAAAGAAAAAAAAAATTAACCGACTATTGCCCTGTCTGAAGGAAATACAGGGACAGAGACTGAAGGAAAGGCTATCCAGAGACTGCCCCAACTGAAAGTCTACCCATATGCAGCCACCAAACCCAAACACTATTGCTTATGCAAAGAAGTACTTGCTGACAGGAACCAGGTATAGCTGTCTCCTGAGAGGCTCTGCCTGACCAATACAGATGCGGATGCTCACAGCCAACCAACATCCATCATTGGACTGAGCACCGGGGACCCCAATGGAGGAGTTAGAGAAAAGACTGAAGGAGCTGGAGGGGTTTGCAACCCCATAGGATGAACAACAGTATCAACCAACCTCCCTCCCCCAGAGCTCCCAGGGATTGAAAGAACCAACCAAAGAATACACATGGAGGGACCCATGGCTCCAGCTGCCTATGTAGCAGAGGATGGCCTTATCTGGCATCAATAGGAAGGAAGGTCCTTGGTCCTGTGAAGGCTTGATGTCCCAGTGTAGGGCAATGCTATGGAGGCGAGGTAGGAGTGGGTGAGTGGGTGGGGGAGCCCCCTCACAGAAGCATGGAGTATGGGTAAATGGGATAGGGGGTTTATGGAGGGGAAACCCAAAACTGGGATAACATTTGAAATGTAAATGATCTACATAAATTGTTATACATCATTTAAAATTTAATATTTTATTCTGGGTGGGCATGTCTCTGTGTGTATTCATGTCTGTGAAACAGAATATTTAGGTATCAAAAAATACATTTCGGAAGTCAGTTCTCACCTTTAACCATGTATCAAGGATACAAGCCAGACTTGTCGTCAGCAGCCTTTACTCACTGAGTTATGCCACTGGCCTCAATTGCATTCTAAACAAAACATTAAAACACACTTTCCAATATTTCCTTTTACTGATACATAATATTTATGTTTGACAATTTTTGAACCACTTTGATAAAGAAACGGTTTCAAAACTAAATAAGTATGAAAAATAAACTCTAATTTATTTTATGAATTAGAAGTAACCATCAATAAGACAAAAGCTCTGGCCCCCTTTGCAGTAAAAATTACAGACTGCTGAACCAGTTTTTATTCTTGTTTCCTTTTTTTCACAAGGACACCTTAAAGAATTTCACAAACCTTTTAAAACATCTTATGGAAATAACTTGTGAAAACTCTGAGTTGCTATTCAGAGCTTAGGAATTATTTGATTGTGTGTAATATGTATGGCAATGTAATTTTATGGCATTTTTTGTCACCAGGGAGTTAAAGCTGGATGCACTCTAGTGATCTACCATGGATGGATTATCACTGAAAATTCTTTGTCATTATAAGCATTTAGGGTAAAGACTGTTTATATTTAGGAATGAATTACTCACTGGCTAATTTTCATTCATGTGTCTTATACATACATAGACATTGATGCACTTTTGTTACATATATTGAATATATACATATATATTCAATAATATATATATTCATAATATGTGACATATATACATACATATATGGATGGATATATTCAAACTTGAATGCAGATGGTAGTGATTTTGAAAAATATATAGCTTGCAAAATTCATAGTCCTTGTTTCATTGCAGAAGAGTGTTCAATTGATCTCCAGCTGCAAACATTACAAGGATGAATATAGAGTCAGATATTCTTGGCTATTGATGGTCTACAAAGTTATTACATGGTTAGTCTTAGAACACAGACAATATACACATTCCATCTATACACTAAGATTTTATCTTGTTTCCTCAGCCAAAATAATGCATTTTTGTAGCATGTATAGCAATAAACTTACTGTAAATTTATTTACAAATAAATACAGGTAATTTTAATGCTTAAAATCTGCCACACAGAAAACAGTTTTAAAAAGTAGGCCCCTGTTTTGTGCCAAAGTCTATAGTAATATGAAAAGCATTCTAAATAGTTCTTCATATATAAATTTTGATCAGAAATATCTGAGTTCAAATGAAGACTAAAATAGACCTTACCAAGTGAATGTTTTATAATTCCAAGGGGGAAAGATGATGAGATATTTTAATAATATTTTATAACTAACATTGGTTTTAGAAATCCACATTTCTAACACCAGTGTTCTTTTGAGTAGATCTCATCTTTTCTACATTTTCATATTTCAATTTCATACTTTACAAAACTCAGTGCAGTGGAGTAAATTTTAAAAATGACTCCATTGCTAGTTTTGGAGGTCTCCTCTGATGAAACTCAGGGCTTTGAGACTTCCTGGAAATACATCAAAGCTTTCCATCTTCTGATTTAATGTGGAAGAAAGAAAGCCGAATGAAGAAGAAAGCAATGTGCTTGGAATCTACATTCTTTCAGGTTCGCAAGTAGACAGTGAAATCCATGCACAGTTTCCCCAGGATGATGTTTTGAAGCACTCTTAAGAATTGGAGCAAGGAGCTTATGCAGTGCTCTAAACCCTACAAACCCAGCATCATACTGTGTTCCAACTCTAACATCTAATTCTAGAGTAACTACTGCCATTATTTGGCTTTAGTTATAAGAAAGTGTCTTTGGACCTTCTTCAATGATTAGTATTAGAAACATATTATAATGGGCGGTGCCAAATTTTTCAAGGGTACAGGAACTCCTTTATCTATAAGAACCATTTTGGCAATAATTACACTCGTTAATGACTTCTAGACTGTTTCTTGAGTGAATGCTCTTAGAATACAGCTTTGAGATGCAGTCATTTCTGGGCCAGTCTCAGATAGAAAAATGAGAAATTTTAGGACAATATTTAAGGCAAGGAACATTGCAGGAAATATTGAATGTAGAAATAGTATGATTGTCGATTTATCACTTGATATCATAAAGACTGAAATGTACTCATCACTTTGAAATTGTTTACAAAGAAAAAATATGCATAAGGCAAAATCTTGTATTAGTTTTATTGTCTAGTGCCTTGAAATAAAAATTCACAAAGATTTGACTGAGTTATAGAAGAGTCATTTTACAGAATTTCACTCAGATGTGTAGGTTTTATGTTTATAGTGAATGTTTTTGATATTATTATTAATCATTCTATTCATTTACATCACAAATGATATCTCACTTCGAGGTTACCCCTCCACAAACCCTCCATCCCACAACCTCCCTCTCCTCCCTTCCCTTTGCCTCTAGGAGAGTGCTCCCCCACCCACCCACACTCTCCTGCCCCACCGCTCCAGCATCCCCTAACCTTGTCCATCCCACTGATGTTAGACAAGGCCATCCTAAGCTACATATGTATCTGAAGCCATGGATTCCTCCCTGTACACTCCTTGGTTGGTGGTCTAGTCTCTGGGAGCACTGGTTAATCAGGCTAGCCTAGGCTGTTCTTCCAATAGTGTTGCAATCTCCCTCTGCTCCTCCAGTCCTTCTGCCAGCTCTCTTATGGGGTCCCTGAGCTCAGTCTGATGGTTGGCTCCAAGCATCCACATCTGCATTGGTCAGTTGCTGGCACAGCCTCCCAAGGAACAGCCACACCAAGTTCCTGTCAGCAACCACCTCTTGGTAAAGGCAACAGTGTCCGGCTTGGTATCTTCAGACATGATGGGTCCCGGGTAGGGCAGTCCTCAGATGACCCCTTCTTCAGACTCTGTTTCATTTTTGACCCTGTTCTTCCTTTGGACAGAAACATTTCTGAGTTAAACACTTTGAGGAGGGTGGATGGCCCCATCCCTCGACCTGGGGCCGTGCCTATCTACTGGAGGTGGTCTGTTCAGATTCTATCTCCCTTGTTCTGTGCATTTAGGCTAAAATCATCCTCGTTGGGTCCTGGGAGCCTCACATTTCCTGATGTCATAAACCCTTCGGTGTCTATCCCCAGTTTCTCATCTCCTACTGCTACATATTTTTATTCGATTTTCTGACGCTCTGTACTTCTCTCCTGTCCCCTCCAGTCCTGATACTGCTCCCGTTGTTTCTTCCCCCTCCTCTCTCCTTCTCAGTTCCCCCTCCCCCTCCGCAATAGTGCTAAAACAGCACAAATCAGTAACTATTTTACATTTTGAGTTTTCAAATTTATCAGCGAGTAATTTTTTCTGATGTGTTTATATAAGAATATATAGTCAGAGTTTGTTGTTAATCATTCTTTATAAACTATTACTATATAAGACATCATCTCTCAATGAATAATTTTGAAATCTTTATTTGATCAATATCCACAGATATATCTTCTCAGTGTAGGGAAATGCATAACTTTATGACTTTCTCTTTCCACCTGTAAAACTTGAGTTCAATCTAAAGTGAAAGACATAGCTGTGGAAATGGCTATAATTTATTAATTGTTTTTATTTAGTTAACATCTAATGATTACACACACATATATGTATATATACATATATATGATGTCTTGCATTGATTTTTTTGTAAGCATTTATTATGGAATGGTAAAATTGTGTTGATTAGCAGACACATCAAATTAAACATTACGCTCCTTTTCACTGCATGATATTACTTAAAATTGTCAACTTCAAACATTGACGTCTGCACAAGTTAAATAAAAATCTGACAATTTGATATATAACAGTCTCCAAGGCAAAGATAAATCTATGTAACACAAAAATTATTTACTTTTTTAATTAAGTGCTCAAGAATGTATCACTGATAGCATACACAAAAAGTCAAGTAGAATAATCGTTGCTAAACTGTTACTGCTGTAACTTGAGAACAGTGTGTTCAGAGATATTTTTATTTCCAAACTTTTTGCCATACAATGGCTGTTCTCTTCTGCTGACTTGTGTAACTTTGTTGTCTATTTCCCCGGTGGCAGTTAAAAAGACTTCTGCCTCTATCTAATACAATAATGTCAGTAGCTGCATCCTGGGCACATTGTCTTTGTTCTTGAATGGTACTATTGACAACACTTATTCTTTAGGCTTACATTTTACTCACTTGCTTTTCCACATAAATCTCCACAGAATTCTATTTTCTGCATCCTGTTCAGTAGATATCATTGTATACTAAATCTTTAAGCTTGTGCCTTTTAACTGATTGCACTGGAAGTTAACTTTTAATTTTGGACATTACTAAATGAAAATGTCTACCAAGAAATAATAATAAAAAGAAAGGTGGAAAAAATTGGTGATGAGATACACTGACAGGCAATTAGTCTTTAATGTCATGGAAATAGGGGATGCCATTTGCAACTGAAGCAAATTTTAGAATTCAGAAAGAATTCTGTTCTTTTGTGCAGGTCTTATTCTTTTCTTCCCCCCTTAAGCTTTCATGACACCATTCTACATTTAGCTTTGTGATTACTGCAAAATTAAACAATCCCATTGTTTACAATGTTTCACTCACATTTATTTTTCCTTGATACTTTATGAATACCCTGGATGTTAAAATATAATTTAAGAAAAGAGAAATCCATTTACTAATTGCCTTATATGATATTTATTTTAAATGACTCCACTTGAGTGAATTTTTTGAATGTGAAAGAAAGAGTAATATTACACACAAGAGATTTGTCTGGTGTGTGTGTGTGTGTGTGTGTGTGTGTGTGTGTGTGTGTGTGTGTGTGTTTGTGTGTGTGTGTGTGTGTTAGTATATAAATACAAAATACATGTTGATGTATATTAATTTAGTCTCCAATAATCCTGAGAAGAGCATTTTCACAACTGAAAATGAAAAAAAAAAAGGTTTTTGTCGTGTTAAAACTGGCATTTTATATATTCATACATAAAGTGACATAGAATTGTAAGCATATATATATGCATTTTCAGGCATGCATTCTTTCATTGCCTGGTAAAGAATTGCTTATTTTGTAAATCATGTGAGATACTAGCAATGTGATAGTGCCATGGTCATTCCTAAAAGAACATTAAATTGATGTAAATAAATCAGCTAATTAAGCTTAGTAGGATTTCAGAATAAGAAATTGGGCTTTTCCAGGAAGTGGGTGATTAAATTCAATCCTAAACATTGAATTCACTGGATGAAGAAAGAGCTGTTTCAGATGAATAGTTTATACAGTTTCTGAAAGTAACCACTGGGTGGCAATAGTTACCCACTCTTAGTTTTATGTTAGTTTTTTTACATTTCAAAATCTGTAATAGCAGGAAATGAATGTATTGGGCCTCAAGGTTATTTGTGGGACCTAAGACACAGAAAAGGCCGTTTTTTCAATGTATTCCATGTTCTTTGTTTTCTACACAGAAGAGGCTCTGCAGTTTGCTCCTCGGAAACTGTTCTCAATCCATTAATTGATCCTGGCACTGAGGGGCAGGCAATAGAGAATTAGCAGTGAATGCACAAGAAGAAGGGAAAAAAAAAAGAAACAAAGAAAAAAAAGACTGAGAATCACTAAGAAACAGCATATAAAAACGTCTACACATCTCACAATGCCCATCTTGGAACTAAAATCTTAAGACAGAACCGCAATCATTTCTGAGTCAATAAGTTCAATAAGTTTCTCTCCCTAATTTTGATTAGTGTTCAAAACCATTTGATAGAATAAATTCTGTTGAAAATTAAGAACATATTGCCCAAAATGGTCACAGTCCAATAAGCCTTTATTCTTACTCTAACACAACTTCCTCTACCGTTTCCAACTCTCGTACTGATCCTGTAGGAAAGATTGAGGGAAGTTAGAATTCATCACATTCCCTTCTTTCTTACTGTGCTAACCTCCAGGGACAGGCAAGAATCAATAGGGGTTTCTGCAGTTTCTTTGTAGACACTGACCACCTTTAGAACATCCAGTATTTTGACTTTCATGTAAAAATGTCCTGCCTCTGCGTTAAAAAGAGTAAGTGGAGACGACATAGAAGCTCCGTTTGCAGACCGGCTAGACTGCAATGCTTTCCTTTGCTACATTCTCCTCCAACGTTTCTGACTCCTGAGAAGTTAAAAGTAGAAAGGATTTCTACTTTGGAGTAACACAGGATTCAACAGCAGGCTTATTTTCTACATAGTTGGTTTTGCTAGTGAATGTCAGAACAAGATGTTTTCAGGTTTGGATGTATCATCAGACTGAGTGCAGCCAATAGATCACAACATAGGGAAGAATAGGGGGGGAAATATCTGACTCCAAACCAGTTTGAGAAAAAACAAAAAAGTTGTATTTAGATAGTAGTTTTGCATGGTCAGGAAAGTGTGGCCTGGTTGGCCGTTGTCCTGTTTCTGGTTTCGTATAAAGGCTTGAAGAAATTATCAATCCTGTCATGACTGACTTTCCATTTGCAATATTACTCTGATTCTACAATGTAACCCACAACAACAACAACAAAATTGTCCGCATTTGAGGGTGGTCTGCTCTACTAAGCCTCGCTAGTTCTAAACCTTAGGTAGTTAGTGATTTACGGCAATGGCTGTAAAATTTCACATGTAAGTTTGAGCATCTGCAAGAGAACATTGTAAAAGTAGTAGGAAAACCTTTCCTTCAGATTTCAGGAGAGTGAATGCTAAATATGACCAGATTTTAGACACATACTTTCTTAGTGACTATTAATCTGCAGAGGTGAATGAGTAACTAAGGCAAATGAGAGGCACAGATGAAGGCAGGGATACTAGGCTGTCCAGCTGCTGTTTGTTACCTTGTGAGGCTAAATGTCTCAGTGTGTTTATAGCAAATACAGTTTCTAAGTGCCTGCTATAGTTGTGTGGTATCCTTTTATTCTTAGAAATAACCATGCATAATTCTGCTTAGAGATTATTCTTGATTTCTTTCTTAGAATTGCAGTATTTACCCAGTAGCTTTCATCTAAGTTGACTGCAAGAATAAAAAAGGGCATCCCAACCTCTGCAATAGACAAAAAACAAAGCATCAGTGACCTGTGGAAATATTGTTCTGTATAGCAATATGTGTTTTATTCCCATTCCTGAAAGAATGGATAAAGAGGAAAGGAACAAATGAAATCGATGAATACATTTTTTTTTTCAGGAGGACTATAGAATACAGTGGCACTTATAGGGCATAAACAAGGAGATTAACAGAACTAGCACCGAGGCTGAGGATATCTGCATATTCTCTGTGTCTGTCGCAGTTTCTTCAGTTCCAGGACAATGGACCGAGGAGTAGGCAGTCTCTGCATGAGGCTGGATTAAAAGTGAGAAACTCTAAATACAGAAATCGAGACTACTTTATAGGACAGTAAATATTTCTTTGCATTTTTCGATAAGGGGACGTTGTCTTATAATTCTATGGCTTAAATTTGCTTGAATGTTGTTCTGGAGGAAGTTTACCTGTATAAATATATAAACATATACATATTCTAAAGTTTAAAAAGTGTTTTTATGACCAAGCGTTCCTCTCTACAAAACATTCCTGAACACACAGTCAGAATTAAAGAACTGTGAGTGCTTCGTTCTCAGGAAACATGGAGAATTATTTGTTGCCTTTGCAGAAAAAAAAATGATCACTCAGTTCGTCCACTTCCTGCAGCAAGTTAATTTATTTTACCATGGTTACTATTTTTTCATTTCATTTATATGGGCATTTTTTATTAGATATCCAAGGATATTTTGGTTGGAGGCACATAATAATAATAATAATAATTAATTAATTATTATATTAATTATTATTATTATTATTATTACATTGAGTAGTGATGAACATCAGATGCCTAGGGAACCTTCTTATATTCAATTGAATTAATGTTTGAATTTTGCTAAGTCACCTTCAATGCTATCTTAACTCTATGTCTTATATAGTCTAATTATTGAGGCATCATGCATCCTCAAATATCCCTAGCGGTCTAAGTATTTAGAATTCTTTGACTTTCGATTGATGGCTTAGAACAGAAGGTACTTATGCTATGCTCTCACTGAGCACTGGGGAATATTGAGTTTGCTGCTTTTTGAAGGAAATGTCTCAGCCTCAGATACGTTTCTACTTGTTCAAGAAGAAATTTAACTCAGCCGAGTCTCAAAGTCAAGTCCCTGAAGATATTAGGGTTACACTTTACTTTGTATAGCTATTCTTTTCCCACTACACTGCTGAGAAATTCTAAGTGCTGTCACCTCCACTGGCTTCCATTTCTGACTCCTTAAAGTGAAAGAATGTGGGTTCTACTTGACCTTCTTCACTTAGTGAGGTGACCTGGAAACTGTCCACTGGCAGCAGTGAGCTGATGGAGTTTTAGAACTCACCTCATCTGGTTTTATGCTTTATATTCAATAGACGAAAACTTTGATTTCATGGATTTAGTTTTCTGTGTTTGCTAAATAAAGACGGTATCTCTATCATTTGTTTATTACTTGAAGTAAAAGTTGTCAGAATATTGCCCTTGTCCTATCTTTTGAAGGTAACATCCAAATTTAGAATAAAGGTGATTTTTATCTATAAGTGAGAGTATTTGTAATTTTTTTAGTTTAAAATTTATAAAATGAGTAAATTTAACTGCAAATCTGATCCTATAATTATCAATAAAACATGAAATATTGTTATTGAAATTCATGTATCAAATAAAATTCACAAAAGCATATGAACAATTTTTACAAGTGCATATACATATGTAAATGTGCATACACTGTGCTATTTTCTGTGAATGATTATTTATGTATTTTTAATTTCGAATATCATAGGTTATTTATATAATATGTATGTCATGCTACACATAATTCTGTTTCCCAGAATGAGCATGATTCAGATTTTATACAACTATATCAAATTATGTTTCAATTACCTAAAAGGCAATCTATGAACTATTAAAATCATTCAGTTATTTATTAAATATATTATTTCTGTGATTGGGTATTATGTTTATACGTTAGTTCTGAGATGTGTAATACTAGCATTTATGGGATACAGGCACGAGAATAAAAAATATCAGGTTATCTTGAGTTTATAGTTAGTTTTGAGAACAATCTGTGCTATATGAGGACTTGATCTCCAAAAACGATGAAAGATCTGAAATTATTAGATCTAAAATTATCAGCTGAAATTTTATCCTCTGTTCACTAATATAAATTAGAAGGTAAACACATGGGATTGAAACAGTCATCGTATACAGCAGGTTTCTCCTCTGCTGTCTATTATTACCTATCTATGGTATAATAATGAAGATATACATGAAGATATCTTTAAGCACCAAAAAGAGAAGGACAAAAGGCTACTTTTGATTTTAAGAAGAATAAAGTTGATTACCTCACCAAACTTGCTTCCTTATTTGTCCATCTTCTACTTTTTAAAAAAAAAATTATTAAATAAGTTTTTTTTTGCACTCCAGACTTTATTTCTTCCCCAAGCCTGTCCACCCTCCGACTGTTCCACATCTGTCTTCACCACCCCTGTCTCCACGTGGATGTCTCCACCCTCCATCCTGTATCCCACCTGGCCTCTAAACTCCCTGAGGCCTCCAGTCTCTTGAATGTTAGGTGTCTGAGGCTATGGAACACTCACTAAAAGGAGCCTGCCATGACTGCTCTCTGGAAGACCCAACAAGCAGCTGTAAGAGTCAAATGCAGATATCCAATGGACACAAGCTGCTGACCCTGTGGTTGAGTTAGGGAAAAGCTGGAAGAAGCTAAGTAGGGGGGCGACTCTGTAGGAAGACCATCAGTCTCAATTAACCCGGACCCCTGAGATCTCTCAAACACTGGAACACCAACCAGGCAGCACACACCAGCTGATATGAGGCCACCAACACATATACATCTTCTACTTCTTATCTACATCCTTTTTCACTTCCATGTATATTTATAGATTGCACACCTACATAATTGGTCCCAGGAAACGCCTAAGTTTTCATTTAAAGATTCATCAACTTTGCCCAATTATTCAACCAAGAATCTATGGTTTCACAGGAAATAGGACTAAGGAAAATTATTTTTCTGCTAAAATGTACATATAATTAAACTCACTCCTATGTTGCAGGATACCCAATCACACTGTGAACCTCAAGATTGTGTTATGTACTGGAAAACTTGTTTCTAGGTGTGGTGTGCCTTAGTGTACACCGTTAATCCCAAACAATGAAGGTAAAATTAGCATGTAGATGGAAACACCCATGTTTGAAAATGAGTGATGTATAAATGGCAAGCAAATCAGAGAAAGATTTGAAAGAACAGACTATGTACAATTCTCAGGAGAAGTGAAAAAAGAGAGACTGTTAGACAGAGAAGCCCAGAGATAAGTTGCAAAGACAGAACAAGCTAGATAGAGGTGAAAACAGTACAAACAGGAATATAAGAGTAAGAAGCAGCCTGACGATCAGAACGGATTGCCAGAGTTGAGGCCAAGTAGAACAATTCAGGAGAGAGAGAGAGAGAGAGAGAGAGAGAGAGAGAGAGAGAGAGAGAGAGAGAGAACAGATTGAATCATTGTGAAGAGGACAAGAGACAGAATAACTGAGTTGACTAGCCAGTCAGCCATCAGAAAAAACAAGAAAGGGTGATTTTATTCAGCCATAAGTCTCAGAAGCTGAAAACATTCTAGGCCTAGATGAGAATATATGGATGCTAGAAGCTTCCAGGACTAATTCTAGTTTAGCAGACTGAGCCAGTAAACCTTGGAGATAACAATTACATCAAGCAAATAAAAGTTACTTTTATATTCTAGATAACTTGCCATTATGCATTTAGATTAATGCATCTTTTGAAAAGTGATTCTAAACTTTATTTCATTATTATTATTATTATTATTATTATTATTATTATTATATTGGTTATTTTATTTATTTAAATTTAAAATGTTGTCCCGGTTTCCCTTCCACAATCCCCCCATCCCATCCACCCTACCCTTTGCCTCTATGACCGTGCTTCCCCACCTACCTTCTCATTCCTGCATCCCGACTCTAGCCTGCCCTTACACTGGGGACACCAAATCCAGACACTATCGTTGATGCCGAGAAGTACTTGGACAGAAGCCTGGTAGAGATCTTCCATGAGAGGCTCTGCCAGCCCCTGATTAATACAGATGCAGTTACTCACAGCAAACCATCAACCTGATCCTGGAAACCTCAATGGAAGAATTAGGGAAAAGACTGAAGGAGGTGAAGGAGATTACAACCCCAAAGGTAAAACAACAATATCAACTAACTGGCAACACCCAGGGGACTAAACCACAAACCACAGAGATTAATGCATTTTTTAAGCCTTCACCAGAGAAACTTCTATTTGCAGTAGATGGTGATTAACACAGAGCCTTACAATTGCTCAAAGTACAAAGAAGAGGAGACTGCTGAAGCCTTAGCCCAAAATGAGATATGTCCCATTCACCTTGCAAGGATCAGTGAACACAGAAGAGGGGCGAGAAAGGGGCAAAAGCCAGAGGTAGTCCAAGAATACAAGAACATAGTGTTTCTCTGACACAGAGGGTAACTGAACTAATGACCTGGCAATGATTATGATGAGATGAACGAGATCTTTCTAAGCTCAGTCTGACCAAATCCAAGGTGGATAAAATATGTAAACCCAAATTCTATCCCATAACTGAGGAGATAACGGATAGCTGTTGGGAAGACAATCAGAGTTCATAAAGTTTGTAGACTCTGGTAAGTCAGCCATGCTTTCAAGAATGCAAAAGATACAAAAACACATGAGCAGCACAAATTGGGTGTTACTATTATTATTATTCTTTTTAAAAAGATCATGGAAGAGAATATAGAACCTGGAAAAGTCAGGGAGACAGATATGATTGAAACATGTCCAAATTTCTCAATGGAATAATTCTAAAAGGTACATTAATTTGAAACCATTATTAAGTAAACAATTATTTAAAACACATCAATCTATGAACGTAGCATTTCCTAATAAAGAAAATAATAATACAGATTGTTTATTTTAAAGAAGTAAAATAATTATGAAATGTTGCTCATTATTCTTTAAAGGACCTTATTATAGTCATGAGTTTAGATTGTTTTCCAAATGGGTATTAGAGTTCAGAGAGGAAAGAATGCACACATCACCTTATTAAGACCTGTTCGCTGGCTTCTACAAGATTGGCAAGGGACCATTTTCTTGATTATTTCACCAGAGACAAAGAAGGGCATCTAAGACTAACCTGCTCAACCATAATTTCATTAGGCTATGTGGCAGGCATCCACTTCCCTTGAGTAGTCTTAATTTAATTGCATTAAGAAAACTGATGTATAAAATCAAAATGGACTTTTTGGCAACACAATCACTTTAGCTATAATCCAATACACAGCATCCCTTAAACGTCTGTAAAGCAGGAAAAACATTCGTTTGGCCCTATGACATAACTAGAGGTGTCTGAGTCAGTCCTTGAGCTTCGGTAGAAATTTCTGTAAGGAATATTTATATTTAAGTGATGTGCTTACAGCATTTTCATTATGACAATGCTAGGACATAAATACAGGCATACACATGGACAATCACTTAGTCGCTTGCTCAACTGCCATGAATGTTGAGGATTGAGAGCAACTCTAAGAAGCTGAACAAGGTAACATGGTCTGTGATAACAAAGAAACTGTAGGAACCAGTGCTGGCTTTCCCTTTTCATAAACGCAATGTGCACACGCACGGGGTGATGCTATATTCCAAATTATATTCATGTGTAAATTTGGTGTGCGCTCCCAAAAATATTTTTGTTTACATACATATAAACATAATCACCTGTAGCCCAAGGAGAAGGCTTAATTGGGAAGACACTTGCATCAAAGCAGGTGTCTATGTATGAGTCAGGAATGAGCCAAACTGGACATCCATTAATTGGGTCAGGGAAAATTAGCAATTTTCAGCCTAATTGATCTGTGAAGAAGCAATGTTTCCACATTAATATTATAAAGATATTTATGTATAAGGAAAATCATTTAAGACAAACAAATACACATTAATACCTTCAGATTTATAACTAGAATGTTAACAGTTTTAAGTTCCAAATTAAGCAGATAACATTGCTAAGGAGGAACCATTCAGAACTCAGGAATAAGTCAAATAATAAAGCTTTGGCTTTTCTACCTTTTCTACCCCATATATTTTATTTGTCGTGATGGCAGAAATCTTTAACAAAATTATTTAGGCTTTGTGATGCAGATATCTACAATGACTGCCTCTTGGGTGGCATTAGAAACAGATTTGTAAGCCAGACATTATGACACATGCCTTTAATCCCAGCACTGGAAAGGCAGAGGTAGGATGATCTTTCTGCATTTGAAACCAAGCTGTTCTACAAAGACAGTTACAGGAGCGCCAGGGCCAGAGAATCCCTGTCCCAAAATAAAACAAATAAACAAAGAAAAAAGCAGATTTCTGAGCTTTAACATGACAATATTTTTTTCCAGTGCACATTTCCAGATCCCTCTCTGTCTCTCTGTCTCTGTCTCTGTCTCTGTCTCTGTCTCTGTCTCTCTATCTCTGTCTCTGTCTTTCTCTGTCACTGTCTCTGTCTCTGTCTGTCTCTGTCTCTCTCTCTCTCTCTCTCTGTCTCTCTCTCTCTCTCTCTCTCTCTCTCTCTCTCTCTCTCTCTCACACACACACACACACACACACACACACACATGCATACAAATACATAAATGGCATTTGAAAAATTTAAAAGAATAATCTGTTGTTATATGCCAAGGAATGGTATACCTGGGTCTTAAGGCAGAACTATTTCCAATTTTCTGAGGAAGGGTCAAATTGATTTCAAGAGTCATTGTGCAAGATTGTAAACCCAGCAGCAATGGAGGAGTGTTCCCCTTTCTCCACATCCTCACTAGCATGAACTATTGCTTGAGATTTTGATCTTAGCCATTCTGATTGTTGTATGGTGTAATCTCAGGGATATTTTGATTTGCATTTCTCTAATGACTAAGGATGTTGAACATTTCTTTAAGTGCTTTTCAGCCATTTGAGATTCCTCTGTTGAGAATACTCTGTTTAGCTCAGTACCCCATTTTTAATTGGGTTATTTGAGTTTTTGGGGTCTAACTTCTTGAGTTCTTTATATATTTTGTATATTAGCCCTCTATTGGATGTAGGGTTAGTGGAAGATCTTTCCCAAATTTGTATGCTGTCATTTTTCCTATGACACTGTCCTTTGCCTGCAGAAGCTTTTCAGCTTCAAGAGGTTCCATTCATCAAATTGTTGAACTTAGAGCCTGAGCCATTTCCCATTCTGTTCAGGAAATTTTCTCCTGTGCCAATGTTTTCAAGGCTATTTCCCCTTTTCTCGCCTATTAGTTTCATTGTATCTGGCTTTATGTTGATGTTCTTGATCCACTTGGACTGAAGCTTTGTGCAGCATGATAAATATGGATCAATTTGTATACTTCTACATGCAGATTGCCAGTTAGACAAGCACTACTTCTTGAAGCTGCATCTTTTTTCCATTGTATGGTTTTGCTTCTTTGTCAAAAGTCTAGTGCCCATAGGTGTGCGGGTTCATTTCTGGTTCTTCAACTCTATTACACTGATCAACCTGTCTGTTTCTGCACCAATACCATGTGGTTTTTATCACTATTGCTCTGTAGTACAGATTGAGGTCAGATATGGTGATTCCTTCAAACGTTATTTTTCTGCTCAGAAGTGTTTTGACTATCCTGGACATTTTTGTTTTTCCATATTTAGTTAAAAGTTACTCTTTCAAGATTTGTAAAGAATGTGCTGGTATTTTTATGGGATTTGCCTGGAATCTTTTAGTAATAAGGCAATTTTTACTATGTTAATGAGCATGGAAGATCTTTTTATCTTCTGAGGTTTTCTCTGACTTCTTTCCTCAAGGACTGGAAGTTCTTGTCATACAAATCTTTCATGTGCTTGGTAAGAGTTATACAAAAATGTATTATGTTATTTGTGGCTATCATAAATGGTGTGTTTTCCTCAGCCCTTTTATCATTTGTTTAATGGAGAGCTACTGATTTCTTTGAGTTAATTTTATATCCAGCCACTTTGCTGAAGCTGTTTATTAGCTCTATTAATACTATGTCTTCTTTCCAATTTGTATCCCCTTGTTCTCCTTTTGTTTTCTTATAGCTCTAGCTAGAACTTTCAAGTACTATACTGAATAAACACAGAGAGAATGGGCATCTTTGTCCTATCCATGGTTTTAGTGGGATTGATTCAAGTTTCTCTCCATTTAATTTGATGTTGGCTAGGATTTGCTGTATATTATTTTTATTATGTTTAGGTATTATCTGCCTTGATTTTGTTATCTTTCCAAGACTTTTAACATGAAGAGGTATGGGATTTTGTCAAAGGATTTTTAAACACCTAGAAAGATAATTTTGTGATTTTTTTTTTTAATCACAGGGACACATGTTCCATTATGTTCATTCCAGCCTTATTCATAATAGCCAGAAACTAAAAGCAACCCAGATGTTCCTCACTCAAAGAATGGATACAGAAAATGTGGCTCATTTATACAATGGAATACTATTTAGCTATTAAAAACACTGACATCATGGATTTTGCACGCAAATGGATGGAATTAGAAAAGAACACTCCTAGTTAGGTAATCTGGACCCAAAAAAGACATGTGTGGTATGTACTGACTAATAAGTGAATATTAGCCAAAAAGTACAGAATATTCATGATACTCTCCACAGATCTTAAGAAGTTAAACAAGACGGTATGCCAAGGCGAGGATGCTTCAATCCCACTTAGAAGGGGGAACAAAAAAGTCATGTCCACCAGAGGGAGGGAGGGACCTGGGTGGGAGAAAGGTTGGAGAGGGGAAAATGTAGGATTAGCTATGGGAAGAGCCAGAAGAGAAGCCCAGAGAGTCAAGAGAATGAATGAAAATATTCAGATGCAGGTGTGGGGGGTGGGTAGAGGGAACCTCAAGACAGTCCCAGGGACCCAAGAGGAGAGAGGTTTCCAGGACTCAGTGTGGAAGACCCAGTCAAAGTACCCAAAAGTGGGGACATGGAACCTGAACAGACCACCTCCAGTAAAATTGCACTTCTCTAAAAGAAACACAGGGACAAAAATTGAGCAGAGACTGAAGGAATGACCCGCCAGGAACTGGCCCAACTTAGGATCCATCTCACAGGTAGGCACCAATCCCTGACTATTACTAATGTTATTTTGTGCTTTCAGGCAGGAGTCTAGAATGGCTGTCCTCTGAGAGGCTCTACCAGCAGCTGACTGAATCAGATGTCAGCATTGGAAGTAGGTCAGATATGCCTCTGGAAGAATAATGGGAAGAATTGAAGAAATTGAGGGGATGGTAACCTCATAGGAAAATTGGAAGTGTCAAGTAACCTGGACCCCTAGGAGCTCCAGTGACTAAGCTACCAAACACAAAGCATTTGTGGGCTGTTCTTAGACCCCCGGCACAGATGTAGCAGAGACTGCTATGTCTGGCCTTATTGGGAGAGGATGCACGTAATTACTGAGATACTTGAAGAATAATCTAAGAAGCTTTTTACACATTCCATTTTACTTTAATATTTTGGTTATATCTTGTGCTTGATGTGGTGTCTCTGTGGTGGCTAAAATTATACATTAAGTTAGTTCATAGTCTATTAATTTCTAGACTTCTAGACCTTTAGAATTTTATTACTATTTAAAACTATTGTTACTATTAAAAATATATGAACCCTTAAGGTGTAATAAATACCATTGTTTCAAAATAAATATTTTTAGTAATACCTTACTTGTTAATGCCATGTCATTATTTACAATTTTCTAATTATAATTATCTTTGTTCTTGAGATTTCTAAGTATGTATAATAAAATATAATCATACCCATACATTTTTTGGTTCAAACTCCCTCACATCTTGTATATCATATTCTAATTTTCACTTCATGTCCCTTATTTTAAATAAAAATCTCTAAATCCAATTATACCTGCTCATATACTCTGCTGCATGGTTATTTTCTTTTCTTTCTTTCTTTCTTTCTTTCTTTCTTTCTTCCTTCCTTCCTTCCTTCCTTCCTTCCTTCCTTCCTTCCTTCTTTTCTTTCTTTCTTTCTGTAATGTTGTTTTACATTGCTGTATTTCTAGGAAATTGATATTTGGTAATAACAAAATTATGTGCGGTTGAAAGTATAATCCATTTAATAGCATTTTTATTATGTACAATTATCTCAGAGTAGCTATATGTACCACTTAAATTCAAAGAGTACTATTTATTTTTTGAAGAGAAAGCATTACGTACTTTAAGAAGAATTAAGACTGTTACACAGCAGCAACTTCCCAATGCACGTCCTTTACTAGTCTGTGTGGCTGAGTGAAAAGAACATACCCACGAGCTGTTCTTCTTCAAGTCTCAGTAGGCTGTTCTCCTATGAAGTTAGAACATTTTCTCCTAAAGGGTTTTTCTATATCTACTTGAAATAGTTTAATTAGTCTGATAACCTAGAGGAAAATCTTATTAGCATATATTGGGTGCAATTTTGTAATATAACTAAAAATATATTAGATAAATTTTTATTCTGTAGCTGTTAACTCAATAAAGTTACAGAACAATTAGGAAGCACTCAAAAAGTTACATGCCCAATTTTGTTGCAAAGCACATTCTTCTATGAATTCCTGTGATTTTGAAAACATCCATACCATATCTCAGATGGTAATTTATGTCTTACATAAAAATGACTTCTTACTTTTAGAACCATATTATTTTTGCATATACATTTGTAAATATCACAATTACTTTTATGTTGTATTGGGAAATCAACCATTAAAAGATCAATGTAAAGTAAAAATTTCAGGTAAATATCGAGGATAAATAAAATGATTTTTGTCCTTTTATTCAGCTCTACCTGCATTCTGTTTGAATAAATATGAGAAGAACACTAAAGGTTTCTTCAGATAAAAATGAGCTGCAGTCAGGGAAATATTTATTAATGTAGGTGATTTATGTGTTTTAATCATTTATTGAGTTCTGAATATAAGTCCCTTTTGATCATTGAATTTCATTTGTGAATAATGGTCAATTCCATCGATATTAATTAAGTAGGATTATTACAGTTAACATACTAATCATTTCCAGTATTTACTTCACCATACATAATCCCTAATCCTCAGTAAGAATTGGTGTACCATACTAGTTTAATATAATGTTACAGAAACAGCAATGAATCTATTTCCTTATGGATAGAATAAAAATATAACTGGAGAAAATACTTATTTTAAATAACGTAAAATGCAAGAAACAAACAATTGAAATGTCAATGTTGATCATTTAGAGACATTTTGCAGTTTTTTATCACATGATGATGTGTGATTCTGATTTATAATGAAATAGAATCAAGTAAAATAACAGTATAAATGCTTAAAAATAAAAATGAAAATAAAATCAGAAGCTTATCAAAGCAATGTAATTTTGAAGAGAGTTATAAAACAAGAGACTAGGGCAAGAATAACTGAGTACTGCTCTACAGGGTCTATATGGTGTGCTGCTATAAGACATGACTTTGTATTTGCTATCTCAATATCTGGGGCAAGTGTTACTCCCTAAGCATTTTTCCTTCTGATTTGTATCTAAATTTGTGGTGGGCCTTCAGGGGGTTTTTATAGAATCTCGTATTTTGAATACTAACACTCTGCTAAACCTTTCCTTTAAAAATTATAGGGTATTCTTTAGATACAAGGCCTAATTTGTGTAAAAATTTTAATGTCATCATTAAAATGGATTCTAAAAATATTTAACTCTTCTCCTAGTAATAAATTATTTTGTCATGTAATGTTTCTAAATATTTGTTCAGTAAGATATGCTATTTGTGGTGTGTGAGGACATTTGAAAGACAGATATGAGTGAGGAAAAAGTAAGCCATGAACTCAAACATTTTCAGGGATTCAACACTTTAGATCCTTGAGGTTTCTAGATACTGTTTTCCTTTTTCTTTAAATTTTATGAGAAAAATACAGAGGACTTGTGAAAATAATAGAGTGTTCAGAGAGGAAATTCCAGTGATTCTATGAAGTGAGTGCAGATATAATTTTACCCCAGTACCTGTGTCTGCAGTTCCATACTAGCATTGATTTTTCTCTGGAACTTGTCTGTCGTTTATTGCCTTCATTTATTCATGCTATTTTTCTGCTATAGCTAAACCCTGTCATTTCTGCCTATTGAAATCCTATTTATCTGTTAAGCTTCAGCTAACATGTCACCTGCAAAAAAGACATTTATAATCTCGATGCCCTAGGAGTCAACACAGACTGCTCCCTTCTTTGATCTCACATAGTATTTTTATACCACACATACAAGAGGCTACTCAATTATATGGTCATTTACAGTCCACAATGATTACATGCTTCTTGGACATAGATATCCTTTATAGAGCTCCCAGAACAAAATAACCAGCTATAGGCAGTGAGTAAAATGATTGATAAACATATATGGTTAATGTATAAAATAGAGAAATGAATCCATCACATAAAATGAAAAAGATTGCTTTACTCAGTGCCTTTATATTAAGCATATATAAAACTATATTACACATATTGCGACACATTCTTCTTGCAACACATTGTTTACATAAATGACACTAATCTTCCTCCATATCTGCATGGTGAGCACTGTCTTCTCATGCATTGTAGCCCGTGCCATCAATAGGACATTTAAATGACTAGGTTCTGTACAACGCCTTTCATATACACTGTTGACTTCTTCAAGTAGTCTAGATAGGTCAAGGCAAGGATAATCTGAGGAAACTAATAGAAAATAATATATGTCCTGGAATACAAAATCAAAGTAATGATCAAGAAATAACTGTAACAACCAGTCCATATGAGCTGATAATAAATGAGACTCAATATAGGCTATGATTTTATTCTAAAGTTTCTTTAAAAGCTCATGAACTTCAGTAGCGATCTGAATGCTTTACATCTCCTGATGCTCTCATTAAGAAGGTCTATGATATAGTCATTGGAGAAAGGCAGCTCTGAATCCTCTACACATAAATATACCACATAAACAGCATTGTCAGTAAAATATTAGACAAATTTAGGATTTACTTAAAACTAGTCAGAAAAACACTTTTATTTATACTTATTTTTTCTAGTAAGCTACCAACATATTATACAAGTCAGTTATGTTAATAATAATATCACATATTGTATTTTTATTCCTTTATGAATCGGTAAAACTTATCTATTCTAGATACATAGTGACTGAAATAAATTGTTCCTTGTTGCAAGGACATAAATATAAATGTTTGAAAGATAATTAATAACTTATCCAGGATGTTATATTTTCCAATAGTACTCTGGTAATTAGTTTTGACTACAGATTTTGAAGTAAGTTTGTTATAATGGAGCCAATGCATATAAAGTCCTCATGGGAAAACTGGACAGTTATCTGACATATAGTTTTCTCTTTTTTTAAAAAAGAAAGTAATCTTCTTTATTGTACAAAGTACAGAATATAATGCAGCTCAGTAGAATGCACAGTCCTGTGCAGGGGGAAGTAGTTCAAATCAACTGGCCGGCTAAAGTCTTTTTGCACTGTAGACTTTCCACATTCTGGAAAAGAAGCAAATGAGTGAAAGAAGGCCCGCACCTTGATAGGGTCTGCTCTGCAGGACGTACATGAGTCCAGTGGGAATGCAAAGTGTCACTACTGTTCACCATTCCTTGATGGCCCAGGCTGTGCCACCATAACAGGGGAGGGGCAGTTCAGGCTACAGAAAATTCTTTTCAAAACCCCTAAAGCAGCATAAATTCATTAACAAAAACTAAAACAATCCCCAAACCAGTAAGAGAGGGAAAAAAAACAAAAACAAAGACAAAATCCTAAACATCTATACAGCATTTACAACAAATAAATCCCTAGCCATCTGTGGTAAAATATGCATCTACGTATAGATTGTGTGTAGATTAGAAAGCTATAGTATGCTTAGGAAAGAGTCCTTTTCTTAGAGTACAATGCTAATTAAGGCTCATGCTTCAGGTTTGACACCTCTGTGGGCTGACTAGCTTTCCAGGGAAAATCTTAGGTTCTCAGAGCTCTGAAACATACCACTCGTTGTTGTGAACCTCTTTTCACAGTTCATGAGAAGGTTGTGGAGTGCCTCACTCGTGGGTCAGCAAAGAATGTCCCACACAAAGTCAGTTCTGTGTCCAGCAGGTGAGGAACACAATGTGTGCAGTGTCAACAGCAAACTGCTGTCAACAAGTGTCAGGCAGCAAGGCATTGGCGCTTCCTGCTGACTTTTCCACCACTCCAAACCCCAATTTTACACAGTTTTAGTTTAGTTGTTTAGTATATTCGCTATATAATACAGCAATCAGAATAAAAACAAAACAAACAAACAAACAAAAAATAGCAAGAAGCCATAATGCTAGCTAGCACTGTTTTACCTGCAAATGATGGGTAAGTTTCAGACCCCAGGGAACCACTGCAGGGTTGAAATTCCAGAAGTGAAAGACAAAGGAAAACGAGGCAGTTGCCTAGGTTTCCACCAGATAAGTTGTTAAAAGAACAGTACATGTATATGGCAGGTATATTTGCTTCCCAGAAAAGGAGAGGTAGTGAGCATGGAGAACTATACACATAGAACTCTAAGCTGTGTCCAGGCTGCCCTGCACATGTCAAAAATGTACAAATCAGATTAACTGTCTTAACAGGTTGTCTGGTGCAGAAAGCATAAAGCAGGCTTTTAGGTGGAGAAGGGTAAGCCCCAGCAGAGCCCCTTTCAGACTGCAGCATCTTCTGAAGTGGGCACCAACCCACCTTAGGGATACAGAGAAGTTACCAAAAAAGTTTTGTTTGTTATTTTTGTTGTTGTTGGTGGTGTTTTGCTTTGTTTTTTTTTTTTTTTTTGCTTTAAATACCAAAACTACAAAAATCAGTTTATATAAACTGTTTCCATCCCCCAAAACAACCACCCAAAGCAAAATGATCTCCCCAAATCAAAGCAAAACAAAATACTGTCGTTTTCATCATCTTTCTAAAGCAAGTCATCTGTGGTCAGCCCTGTGACTGGGAGGAGGGGACTTGATTTACTTATGGTGACTGCTCAGCTGGAAGGCTCAAGAGGAGCATGGTCTGAAAACCATGGAGTGAGTAACAGTTCTTCTGGCCTCCCCAGTTCTAAACTAAAGGGGAAAGATTTCAGAATGAGCTACAAGAGTTTTGCAAATTTCAAGCCTCAAGGGTCTGAGCCCCCCCCCAACACAGCCCTACCAGCTTTCCTATGGGTGTGTAGTTTCTTTCCAAAGAATTGTGCAAGTCAGAGCCTTCTGTGTGAAGGCATTTAGTAGTCCATGATCAATGCAGATTGTCCTAACTCAGTCCCCTTTCATGGGTGCTAACCTGAACATGCTGCACTACTGCTTGGCACATACTGACCATGATGGCAAGGAGGATCCACTTTCATGGCTCCCCAGTAATTGAATCAGAATCACCAACCATGTGGTGTTTTTCCTGTCTCTCCCTGTTCCCACTCCCTAGCCAAAGTATTTGTCTTTAAGAGTGTCAAATTCAGAGACAGCTTGGGTTCTCCAGATAATACTCAAAGAGCAAGCTTTAGGAACAGCCAAGAACACAAACAAAACCACTGCCATTGTTTGCTTGTATGACAACTGCTAGATGTAGGGTTTGGCTACTTAGCCATTTAGATACTTAGTAAGCAAAGCCTTCAGTATAGGGAAGGCTGTTGCAAGATCCATGTCCAGGAGTTAAGCAGGGTTGTCTACAAAGTAAGTCAGTGGCAGGCTATCCTCCTCATTGGGGAGCATTCTGACTCTGCCTTCAGGAACAGAAGTTGATTGTCCAGAAAGGCCATGGAATAAAGTGCGTCTGGGTCACAGACAAATTTGTAGACTTACTGTTCCCCAGCCACCTTCTGGCTGATACCTTTTTCATAGTAATAAAGGAGAGAATGGCTCAGCTTGTCATAGTTCATGGATGGCCAATTCTTCTGAATACCCAAATGCCGTGCAATCTCTTCCAGTTCTATGAACTTAAATTCCATACCTTGGCCAGTCCAGGTGATGAAGTGGGCATTGTCTGGGTCATCTAGAAGGGTGACAAGGAACTGCCACAGCTGCAGGGAGCCTTGCCTCTAATAAGGAGGTCCCCTCAATTCATGGTGGGCTCCTGCTTTGCCTTCCAGTTTTTTGGGCACCACGCAAGTGTCATCAAAGTATAGCCTGGGTTCCTTTTTAGATGTGGATCCTTCATGGTTGCTGGAGAAATACCTGCCTCTCATGTAGGACAACAGGCAGATAGGCACTTCTGAGTAGGTGCAGTAATCTCGGGGTTCCTGCTTGATTCCCATGGGTGACTGGAGCCCGGATGCTAGAGGACTAGGCATCCCTGGAGCCCCATGTTCATAGAGGGCGTCATGATATTCCAGCTTGAATCCCTGAAGGGGTGGCGGAGCTGCAGGGACAATGGGCTCTGACATCTGTTGGTGATAGCTGGGGCTATTATCTCCAAGAACTCCTGACTAAGTAGACAAGGGATGGCTGGTCTCAGAAAGCTGTAGCTGAAATCTCTGTTCTCATGGATATTGGCTTTCAGGCATCATCTTTGGCATTGGCAGGCACTGATGTGCTGGCCAGTGGAACCACACATGTTTGTTGCTGTGATCCAGGTTCTGGAAGCTCGTGATTTACATAGTTTTCTTTAAAGAAAAATCACATTTCCTGTAAGCTCTACAAGTCAGTGAGGAAGGTTATCAGTAGTTCAGAGTTACCACCTTGTGATTTTGAAGCGATTGATAAAGAAATCCATTTAAATTCACAGATCTGTGCTGGGACATAGCATCCTAGTCATAGTCTTTTTTCAAAGTATAATGATTCGATTAAAATTAGAATCTGACACATTCCCATAGTATGTACAGCATTTTTTTTCTAACTGTAGGACCTTACAGGAAACTACAATTGTTGTAAATTTCTAAAATTTAAGAAAAGATTTTGACACTCAGTCTCTTCCTGACATCAGTTTTTCAACGTATTGCCATGGACTGGAACTTAGCTTGAACATGATTTATTCATAATTCCATTGGCTTCTTGAAAACATCATTTCCTGATTTAGTTGCTATTTTAAATGATGTTTGGTGATTTAGAACTTTTACACTTTGTCATAAGCAATAAGACATAGGTAAACTCTATGATTTCTTCAAAATGATATTTATCTCCATACATACCATCAATCAATAGCTTTCCCATCAGGACGTGGTATCAGGCATTAAGAACTTGTGGTCGTTGTGTCACAAAGCCCAGTATTTTAAAATAATTATCTCTCTTTTCCTCAAAACAAATCATAGACATGCTAGTATTAACTGCCTGGATACAAAACTGGATTCTTTCATGAAACTATGCTTCTAGTGAACAAAGTGTTAGCTTTACTTATTTGTTTGACTGTTTTTTGTTTGGGGGGTAGCAGTACTTGGGATTAAAATTAGGAATTTTTGTTCATTTTGCCAAACCACTTGTCAAACCATTATTTGTGAATAGTACCACAAACTAGTAAGACAAAGAAATATTCAGAAGCTCTTGTAAAAAAATATTTTAGTAGATTATATAATACTGCCTCAATATTACAAAAATAATATGAGGCAGGGAGGGGATTAATGAGAAGATATTAATGGCTATGAAAGCATACCTCTTATACTGGATATCCTTCATTTTAATGCAAATTTAGCTTTCAAAATATAGATTGAATGTAACAATATTAAATTAGTATTGTGGAATAAAAATATTTTAAGAAAAATTTAATTGAAATATTTATGATAGCTTATATCACAGGGATATGCTAATAGTAGCACAATTTGAAGAAAAGCAATAATAAATTATGGGTATAAGAACTAATAGCTCAACAAAGAGAATACAAATTGTAGAAGATGAGATTCACTGCCAGCATTTCTGTCTTCATCGAGGAGATACTGAAATATTTTAGAACCAACTACATGGTCATTTAGAGGTATTAAGACTTGATTCATTATATGTCCAAAATGTTCTGTTTTCTCCCTTTGAGAAGAAGGCTGTGCATGTAGCCTCTCACTGCTCACTTATTTCTTCCTTGCCTTTGTAGCATTTTATTATGAAAATTGGTGTATTACACTAAAATGTTTAAGACATACTATAAAAATACATTTAAGTTCAATCACTACAGAGTAGATATTACATTTGCTGGGATGCCAATCTATCCTTGGCTGATTCGCTTTCCTTAACTCACCGCCACTTGTATCTCTATAAACTACACACATCTCTATACAGTTTTAATTTGCATGGCTGAAATTCAAGAAACATAACCACAAAACAATACATTTATAGAACATATCAATAGTCATTTCACTGAAGTTAAAAAGAAAACTGAGGGTAAAACATGGTGTAGAAATAGTGTCATAAACTGTCAGTATAAACTTTTTTTACCTATTGTAATGTGATGGGCAATGAAATATTTATTTTTATCATCTGTCAAGTACACTCTCATTTGTTTTAAATAAAGAAATATAAATAAATAAAGTCATATCAAATGAGACACTAAAGGAGAAAACATCTGAAGAGATATCTATATAACAGTCATAGAAATCAAGTGTCATGGTGCATCAAATTATTATTGACAGAAAATTCAGACAAGACTTGATTGAGACTTTATGTTTCACAAAGTAATACTTGGGAGTGATCTTCATTTTATATTAGCAGTATTATTGTTAGAAATTGAATATAATCAGAAACAATTTACATAGTTTGTCATTTGTTTTTGGAATTTGCACATGCGAATGAAATCTCTGAGCTGCTTGTTTTGATTGCTCTAAATTATCCATCTCTCTGTGTGCCTGGCTGGAGGTACTAGAAGATGAGTTTTATGGGTTAAGTCATCAGATCCATTGCAGTCTGGTTTTCTCTGATGTTTATAGAGAGTGCAATTTACAAACAGGAGATGAAAGTGTATATGTGGGTGGATCAGAAAGGTCACCCATTTCTTTCCTATTCTTTGTTTTAGCCCTATCTATTAAGGAGGAATCTCTTTCCAGGACTAAAATATTGCCAAGGAGATTTCTTAGCAGCTTCTTCTAAGACAGTTATCATTTCCTAATCTTGGAGCCTTTCGTGTTATAATATCTTCCCAGCAACCTTAATCTATATTCATCATATCTTCAGTACTCTAAAATTACCCACAAATATGTTAATATTAAAATTTATATGAAGGAATTCTGCTTAATGGATTCTCCTTGAATGGTCAAGTATAAAACATTTTCAATATGATTAATCAGAAACTTATTTTAATCAAAAGTATAAATTATGTACGATATCAATGCCATGGTTTGTGAACCAAGAAGTCACAGATTTATTGAGACTGAGAACTTGAGTACTATACAGAAGGAATTATAATATATGCTTTTCCAGGGTTTTACATTTTATTGGCAAAGTTAAGAGTTAGACTAATAAAGCTGTGAGACAGACAAAATCAAGTACATTTAATTATAGTAGTTATTGTCTTTATAATAGAAAATAAATTTTTTAATACAATATATTATTATGGTTTCTCCTCCAAGTCCTTCAAGGTCTTTCCCACTTCCCCATCCACCCAAATTCACTCCCTTTCTTTCTCTGATTATGATACAAGCAGTCATCAAAAACAACAATAATAATTTAGATAAATTACAAACAAAAGAGAATAGGACCAAACAAAGAAATAAAAATGATTCTTAGAAAAAAGCTTAAGAAACACATAGACACAGGGACATAGACATTTGAATAACAAAATACCCAAACCCACAAAACTGGACACCATAATATGTATACAAAGGACTGTAATGGAAAAAATATGCCTTGACAGAGCATCATTAGAAAAAGAACTTCCAAATCTGCCACTGAGATTGTTTTGTGTTGGTCACTGGCTGTTGGTCTTAGAGCCTGCCCTTTAGAGTAGTTTGTATAAGCAGTGAGATTACATTAGATTCCCTTCACAAAAGGCTCAAGAAATTGTGTGAAAGAGGAGGCTGGAAGATTATAAGACCTTGCAAACACATGAGAATGGGTGCATATATGAACTCACAAAGATTTTGTCAGCATGCTGAGCACTTGCACAGGTGTATGGCCAATGTAGTGTCAGTGCTGAGAGGAGAAAACAAGCCCTTCATCCCTAACCCAGAAACAATGTCTCATTGATAAGGGCTGTTATAGAACATTGTATACCAATGGAAACTTATTTCTAGTGTTTGTCTTTCTCATTAATTACATACCATACTGTCTTGACTGTACAGTATTAAAAGAATTGAAATTCTTTAATTGACTAAATGAGAAGCATATATATATGTGTGTGTGTATATATATATATATTTATGATCTCATAGATTTTTAATATTTTTGTATAATTCTTGGACAAATTCAATGATATTATACTTATAAAACTATTCATAAAGATAAATGATATCAGCCTTCAAAAATATGAATGCTTTTATTAACTCTATAAATACTGTCTAATTTATGGTTTTATTGCTGTGATGAGATACAATGTCCATGAGAACTTTTATAAAGAAAAACATTCAGTTGGGACTGGCATAGTTCAGAGGTTTAGTCCTTTATCATCATGGCAGAAAACATGGTGATATGCAAACAGACATGGTGCTGGAGAGGTAGCTTAGAGTTCTATATCTGGATCTCCAGGAGATGGCTCAGCGGTTAAGAGCTCCGACTGCTCTTCCAAAGGTCATGAGTTCAAATCCCAGCAACCACATGATGGCTCACAACCATCCATAATGAGATCTGATGCCCTCTGCTGGGGTGTCTGAAGACAGCTACAGTGTACTTACATATAATAAATAAATAAATAATTAAAAAAAAAAAAAACAGGAATCCTGATATAGATGAGCCTCTAGCCCTTCCTTGACCTTCAGAAGTCTCAAAGCCCATTCCCAGTGACATACAGCCTTCAACAGAACCACACCTATTCTGACAAGCCACAGCCCCAGTAATGCCACTCCTTATGAGCCTATGAGAGACACCTTAATTTAAACAAATATATATATATATATATATATACACACACACATACACACACACATACACACACACACACACACACACATATATATGTGTGTGTGTGTGTGTGTGTGTGTATATAAACACACATATATATGTATATATGTGTGTGTTTGTGTGTATACATATATAAACATAAATGTATATTATATAAATAGAAAAAAAATTATAAGAATATGTAGGAATATCTACTAAGTATATGGTTAAAATCAAATAAGGAGGAAACTCAAACTGTTCTACACATAGTTTTTATACTTTGCTATCCTTGTTATCAATCTCTTCTCTAACATTTATTTACTTAAGATTCTCAACTCAAACAAAATGATATTGATTGCCTAAGCACTTTATATAGTTTTACTCCCAGTTTCTTGGTCACTATGTAATTTTTCCTAAGTAATCATCTTTTTTGTTGCTATCTCTTAAGCATCCTTCAAATCAATCAGTGTCGGGAGTTTTTCTCATCCTGGAATCCAAGTCCAAGTTTTTTATTTTTACTTCTTTCTTCTCTGAAACTACAATCAACCCTAGATAAATTTCCATATACTTTTTTCTCAATTCTCTGAGCATAGTGATTTACAGAGTAATTTATAGGTAACTGCATTAGAAAAGTACAGGGAACAATTTAATGACTTGTATCTTGGGATCTCACTCCAGATCTCTCAAAGTTTGCATAACAGCCCATGGAAGATGGCATTTGAAAATGTGTACAGTGTAATCCATTATATAGACTAGGTACTGACTTTTTCTATAATGAACTATTTTTATTGTATGTTATATAAAAATACTTTTGTTGATGCTTACTCTCTTACTTGCATAATTAATTGAATGACTATAATTAATGAACACTTTCATTAGAATAGGGGGTTTCCAAAGAGGAGACCCAGAAAAGGGGAAACATTGGAAATGTAAATAAAGTATAAAAAAAAAAAAAGAGTCTTATAAGCAATGGGACATTGGCTACAGTATGCTTAGGTTTGGTAGTGATAAAAATCCATTCCAGAATAAGTACCACTTTGGTTTTACATTTCTTTGAAGCTAAATCTAAGTAGTAGAATTGTGTTGAAAATAGAATCATGTCAAAATTCTGAAATATGAGCTTTTAAAGACAGAGACAAACACAGAGAGAGAGAGAGAGAGAGAGCAAGAGAGAGAGAGAGAGAGAGAGAGAGAGAGAGAGAGAGAGAGAGAGAAGAAGAAGAAGAAGAAGAAGAAGAAGAAGAAGAAGAAGAAGAAGAAGAAGAAGAAGAAGAAGAAGAAGAAGAAGAAGAAGAGGAAGAAGAAGAAGAAGAAGAAAGAGAAAAATAGACTATGGGAAAGATTGTCATGACCAAGGATACTAGAGGGTCTGTGTGTGAACACCTGGATCTGGTGTTAGGTCATTGTGAGATGCTTGATGTAGTTATGGTGCCCTACATTCAGGAGTATGGAAGAACAGCATGCACTCTGAAGTTTGAGCCTTCTTTAGCATATATACATATATATACGCATACACATACACACACACATATACATACACATACGCATACACACATATACATATACATACACACACATACATATACATAATTTGTATTCTTTCCTTAGCTATATACATGAGGAAGCATAGCTATGATTGAAGATTTCTTTCATTTATTTATCTTGCTAAATATATTTGGGACAAGAAGGTGATGATAGTTTTGTATGTCCTAATACAACTTTTTTCTTGAAAGTTAAAAGATTCCTGCTTGAACTTATTGACGGCTACTCTCTTCAATCTACATTTATTATAACTACACCACTGTTAATGATTCATAGAAATGTACTTCTTATTTACATGAATTTTTGTAACAAACTGAAACCTAATTTTCGAACATATTTTACATTAATTAAATCTCAACTTCTCTTCTATATTGAAAACTGCACAAAAATTACAAAAATCTTTCTATCCTATAGTGTGTAAAAAATCTACTCAAGTGATTACTTTTACCAGCTATGGGAATTCAGCTCTTAGTATTTGAACCATAAAAGAAAATTAATTGTTGGCCCAAAGTTTCTGGTTGACCATGGAAGAAAATAATAGGGAATCAGAGATCCCAAGGGATATCTCACCTACTTCATGAAAAATCTTACTAGATTATTCCTATCAGAATAAATACTTAACATTATTCTCTGACCAAACTTCTCATAATTCAACACCTCATTTCTTATTTCTGAACAATGATGGATATCTACTGCTGGCATTTATATCTTTTCAATCTATACTTTATACATTTCTTGTTAGATACTTTTACCATGATGTTTCTTTCTCACATATATTGCTATATTAAATGCTTTCTTATATTTAACATTAGATTTAGACATTCTTTTATAACTTCCTTATTTTCTGTTCAATTGTTTTCACTTTTACCAACATCAATTTCTCTCTAAAACAATTAACCTAGCCTTCTGCTTATAAAGTGTGCTATTAATTATAGAATAATGGAATCACCTTCTCTTTTGTAATAGGAAGTCAAAAGTATAAACTACCTTCAACTATTTCACTAAACTAATTTTTATTGTCCTGCTGTTTATATTTTGTTTTCTATTACATTTATAAATATTTCTATTCTTTCTTCTTTATTTCATATTTGTCTATAATTTGCCAACTTTCATTTGTTAATTAAACATTTGTCATTCTACTCAGTTATTGGTTGATTCAATAATTTAGCCACAACTTTGTACATTCCTACTGAGCCAAATACACTGGTCTTATTTCTCAGGGTAGAGCAGCTGATGAGCATAGAGTAACTTATCCTTATCAAATAATATCAAACTGCAAAAATGAAAAAAGCACAGCTAGTGAATAAATGAACTTGCTTTAACAGACCAAATGAAGCAGTATATTATTTAAAAACAAGAAATGCAGATGCTACAATGTTTCATAAGGTAAGCATGGAAGATTTAATGCATGTATATTAATATATGCATATATTAAAACATTTGTACATGTTTCTGTAATATATATATTATATAGAAAAATAAAAGGAAGAAATTAGAAAGTTTGAAGGGTAATAACAGAATTATTGTCTTGAATTGGACTATAAGTAGGGATACTGGAATGAGGGCGTATATGTAGAGATAGATTCAATGAAAAAGAGCCTTCTTTGTCTTCATAATGGCTTCAAATTTTATGGCAGAGCTATGTGAAATAACTGTAGTGCTACGAAGAGTAAAGGACCAACACCTGATTTTCATCTCCTAGTTTATCTCTGCTGTTCAGAATATACCATTTCAGAAAGTAAAATCAAGAAGTGAGTTGATTGGATTTTTGGAGGCTGAGCATTAGAACTTGCAAATTAAGTAGGACATAGGACATAAGAATGACTCTGAAGTTGTAGTTATAGAAGTTTATATTTATGTTTAAACTTAACCAGATTGAAAAGATTCAAAGATGAACAATTCAAGCTATAACATAGCTAAGCCCAGAAAAATACTGTCAATCCACAAATATTTCATTGAGATATATTCAATAATTTAAATTTAAAAATAGCCAAAATATTTCATTTAGACTTATTTCACTTACTCCGCTTTTAATTCTACATAAAAAAAAAAAAACACAGACTAAGAAGAAATTAGAATGTTGTGTGCTACTAAAATTTGAACACCAATTAATGAAAATCTAGAAATCTAATTACAATGGTAACAGAAATCTTGTAGTGGTTATAAAGTCAGTGAATTTCTGAAAATAGCTAAAGACAAAGCAATGGATGAATTCGTAAGAACATTAGCACAACATTCGCTAAGTGTTAGGATGGCAAAAGTGTGGATATTGTCATTGACCCGAACCTCCTGATTTCAAGGTAGTTGCTAAAGATATGATGTGGTATAGATTTTAGTTAACTACATAAAGTGGCCATATGAATGAGATTCTTATTTTCTAGTATCTATCTCTCTGGGACTAGTTTAAAAAAGATGCATGCAGTTTGTTCATATACATCATTATGAGTTCAAATATTAAGTCTTTTACTATAGGTAATGATTATGAATATAGAGACGCAAGTTCACCTAAAGTGCAGAGAAGAAGCTAATATTGTGGTCCAAGCCATGAGCAAAGCATTTTTATAATCTATTGAAAGGTACAAGGATTAATGTGAAAACATGATCAGGAAGCATGTGACAAGCTAAATGACAGAGTAAAAGTCTGTGAAATGCTATTTTTCTGGATTCAATACAAACATTACAATCATTACTCATAACTATAGCTACCCCCACTAATACCAAGCAAGACCACCCTTGTACATGAGTAAAGAAGCAGGGAGGGATTCATGGAGGCCATGCCTTTTAATCTGTAAAATAATTTTGTATTGCTCAAGTCTTGCAGAGGGCAAGCCAATGTTATTTCTGTATCAACTGCTGATTAATCTCATCAGATCACAAAACAAACAAACAATCATTAAAGTGGGTGATAGATTTATGGGGAAAGATGAGTGTGGACCATGTATATTATGTATGTGGAATTCTCTAAAAGCAAATATAATTTTTAAATAAAATCTAGAAACAGATACAAACTAAATGAATGTTGAGGTTAAAGTGAAAGGAAAACAATATGGCACTGTAACTCTTTCATTGATGTTTGCTCTTAATTAAGATAATTGTAACCGACTAAGTTAGAATAGTTTCCAAAAGAGCCTCTTACATTAGAAAATAAGCCCTACAATGTCCATAGTAAAGAATTACCATATTACGACTCCAGTTCTACAGTAACTGTGAGACTGATGAGCTTAGTATAATTAATAACACCTAAAAGACCTGTAAGGCAAAATGTAGTAATATATGCCATGGACTGCAGCAGGAGTCAGAGATGGGTTCAGGAGGATGTGCAAAGACCCCTCTCTTAGTAGGCATCATGTGAACATAGCGTTATGATTTTTCTAGTTTGGCACTGACCATTAGAGTGTACCACTGACTTGCCCCATGCGATCCCATAGAATTAGCCAGTCTCATCACATTTATTTCAGCTTTTGTCCAATTCTGTCATAATCTTGTAAAACTAGAAAGGAAATAAAAATGAAAGTTCAATCGTTCCATGGCATTTTCCTTATTTGGAGACCACACCCATTCTGTTGTTAATTCTTCTTCCAATTTTTAAAATGCTTACTCTGAGACTTATCAACACCATTAATCACCATTACTGGTTAAAAAATAAAGGAACTTGGTGTCACTTTTTCAGGTTGGGGAAACAGTAACTTTGGTGACTATGAGTGCCTGCAAACCTAGGTTCTTCTGTTGGACAACTAGGCTTTAAAAATCCATACACACTGAAAATTCCTGTATCATTATCATAAAGTGAATGCAAAACAATTAAGTAAGCTTTTTGGAAAGGAATAAATGGGAAACATCACTGAAAACAAAGAGAGCTCTTTCAGTCAGTGATTAAAATATAGTTTCTGTCTCCTACATCTAGTCTCCATCCAACACACAGCATGGGATATTCTTTTCATTGGTAAAGCAAGAAAAATATATATTCCAAAAAATTGCTCTGCATAATGTGATACCACACTTCAGATTTGGGCCTCTCCGGAATTAAGGGCAGACTTGGTAGTAGCCCTGTGGTGTCAGGACTAAATTCTCACAGTGGACAGATGACAATTAGCATATTTTACAAACACTTGGGATTTTTAAAACTAAAATATTTTCAGTTTTTTCTAATCTATGTTTCTGTTTTTTTTTTCTTTTTAATAATGAATAACATTTGTCATAATCTCATCACACAAATTCAGTGTCTTTAAGAAGAAACCAAGGACTTTAGCTTATATTATGCCTACCTTTAATGACCAGGGGAAGACATTTTGGTTGAAATACTGGTTTCTGATATGTACTTAGATTTTTAAGATTTGGATTTTTTTTATTCTTGTTGTTTTGTTTGTGTTTTGAATATATTTTCATATATCCTGCATTTCTTTAAAGTTATAGTTTTGAGTCAATATTTAAAAAAAAACGGAGACTACTTATTATGAAGGTATAATATACAAAATCACATATATAGAAATATATTCACATAAATAAACACTCATTTTATATATATTTATTGACATAAACGTACATTCTTGCCAATGGCTATCACGATCATCAGGTAGTAAGCTACTTTAAGAGATGGAAGTTCAAAGAGTGACATTATTATATTCAGTGATAGTTCATGCTACCTGCTTCAGAATGAGAGAAGGTATGGAAGGTCAGAGATCTCAGATAGCTTATGGTAGAGTAATGGTTATTCTAGTAGAAAGACTAGTTTTAAACCCAACTGCTGTGGTTCTGGGAGACTGTAGTCCTTCACACACACAATATTGTTTAGTGATACCTCATTTGGAACAGTATGGTAAGTAAAAGAGACAGAAGTCAGTGAAATTTGTTACGTTAGTGGAAATACAGTCATTAGAATATAATTGCAGACATATAATGAAAATTGTAAAGTCTCATAAAAGAAAATGAGAGGATGTTAAGGGTAAGTTTAATTCACTGCTTTCTATTTGTTTTGTTTTGTTTTTATATTTATTCTTCTCTCAAGCAATACATGGAGCCCACAGATTCCCCTTCCTCCACTTCTCTAAGGCCCTCCACCTCCTCATTTCACTGATCCATTTCACACACCCCACCACCTTCTCTGAGAAAAGAATTCACTTCTTCAACATGTATTCTGCTGTTTACTCATAATTGATTTAATGTTTATTGTTTCTGTCACACGCACATGCGCATGCACATGCACACGCACGCGCACACACGCACACGCACACACACACACACACACAATGTCTTTGTACTACAAACACTTCTATGTTAACTGCTACACCAGCCTTTCCCCAAGATTCATTGAGCATCATGTTTTATAACTGTGATTCGCTGACTGGGTTTGATTTCTAATTTCCTTGTAATAATTCACTGTGAACTGAGATTATGTTCAGTTTATTTGAGTCCCATGTCTCTAACACATGCCTCAGAGACACTATGCAAGACACAGTCATCTTGATGGGGATTGTTGTATGTAGATTTAGGTCATGAATAAGGGAAATCAGAAAAATTTAATGATATTTATGATTCTCTTTGGAATGTCAGATCCTACTTAAAACAATAAAGCAGTTGTTTTATCTAACTCTCTTTAATGTGTTACTATACTTCCTTTATACGTCTCTACTGTTTCTTTTTAAACCATATGTCAATCTTCCTAAAATTCTATACACTTTCTAGTGCTATGCACAATAACTTCCTCTACTGAGTGTCTATTATGATTAAACAAAGACAGTGAATTTTATTAAATTCTAAACTGTTAAAGTCAAAGGGAGACAGAGATATTATTCAAATCAAAGACTGCCAACTTTGAAGTCAGCTACTTTCCTTCCCAGCCTTACATTTGGTCTTAGAAAAAAAAAACTAAAAAATAAGAACGGAAATTACTTTTGGATCCTTTGTGTACCTGGTTATAGCTCAGAGAATGATGCAGAGGTTTTTATTGTCATGAAAGGAGAAAGAGACCAGCAGGCATGTTTTTTTCTCATGAGTCCACATTGAGCCCCTAGATGTGCATGCTGACTTGTCCAAATCTAAGGCAATTTGGGTGCTTAAGTTGACAGGTAATTTCAAACTAAATAAATGCTACAGCTTGCAAGGTACAAATTTCTTTGATACAAAGCCAGTTCTACTTTATAGTTCACCTCATTAAAACTTTTTCTAAGAGTTCAGTTGTCTTCTAAATTTATAGAAATTGATATTTTAATATAAGATTTGCTTACTTGTGATCGTGGGCATTATCTTATTTCATTTTAGTAATTGGCACTTATGAGACTAAAATCTATTTTCTACCAACAAATGCAAAAAGAATATTTTTTGAAAAGGCAATTGAATCTATTTTGCAAAATTTTGAGCAACAAGGCCATTTTGAAAATAAAAATGCTTTTCAAAAGATGTTTTTCTGTCTAAAGTAGTTGAACATCACTTCCAAACTGCCTACTTCCTTGTAAAACAAATTTAGAGGAGGAGGTTTTTACAATGGTGGCAAAATCTAGATGTAGATTACTTTATCAGAAATAGGTAATTTTCCATAATCGCGGAGCACACAACACTGAGACTGGTACATTGAATTTCTACACAATACTATTTTGAAGATATTTGGAAGGGCTGTTTCTTACTAAAGGCTTCAGATTCATAAGAATTACTTAAAATGATGAATAATTTCTAGAAAAAGCAGATGTAGTTTTCAGATCAAGAAATTTATCACTCTTTTTATGACTCTTTGTCATAAGATTAACTGCAAAAGTTCTGGTGGACTAAACAACAGTTGATATCAAAATGATAAAATAAAGGAAAAGACTGTCTATCTCAAACACTGACTGTCCCAGCAAATGACACTGTTGAGTGAGACCTGCAAGGACCTATAGATAGAGTCACTGTGTTAGTTATCTCTTACTGTTGATATTTGAGACCCCAGCAAAACAAAGAGTATTTTCTTGGGTTCACAGATTAAGGGGGAATAATACAGTCTTATTTGGTGCTGTTTCAGAGACCTTGGTAGGTAGAACATCATGGTGGAAGCTCATTGTGGATAAATGCTGCTTGCCTTATGACTGCTAGAAATCAGAGAAACATGGGGAAAGGATCTGGTGAAAGCTACATTATTGGTTTTAAAGACAGACCTCTATTTATTTCCTTCACATAAATTCTATTTACTAACAACTTATGAAGCTATGAACTAACTGTCAGGTTGGATATTGGCACTATGTGAGACTTTATCACATAACCTTCTCTCAGTTTTGTCATCAAGCAGGGCCAAGTTTTCCGTCCATGATTTATTTATTTTTGATTTTTATGTGCTTTTTTAAAGGAGTTCTAGGTGGGACTCGAGGTCTTCAGTATGTGAGGCACTGAAGCTACAGAGTCATTGAACACTCTACAGATTTATATCCATATCTTTTAAATACACAAACTTTTTGATAAAAAAAAAAAAACTTCCTACCCAAATCATAAAAGGCAAGGCAAGTTGCTGTTGCTATGCGCCATCACGGATGAGCAACACAAATACTAAGATTCAAAACATAAACATAAGAAACAAGGTGTTTGTTCTATATATTTTATAGATCTTCATGGGAAATATGGAAGATGTTATATTTTTCATCAAACACTTCTTTATTGCTTTTAAAATAGAATGATAAAACTAAGATGGAATTTCTAAGTTATATTTGTCCTGAGATTTCATATTTAGTTTTTCTCGCAACATTAATGTACATAAACAACTATAAGTCTGACAGTTAAAATATCTATTTCTTTTTTCATCCTTTTATTGAGAGTAGCTTTTTTCCCACCTCATATAATATATGTTGATTACAGTTTCCTCTCCCTCTACTCCTTTCAGTTCTTCTCCATCCTCCCACCCATTAGGATTCACCCATTTCCTGTCTTTCATTAAAAACCAAACAGGCTTCTATGGAATAATAATAAAGTAAATTTAATAGGAGAAATAAAAAACCGATATATTGACATAGGACAAAACAAACAAACAGAAGAAAAAGAGTCCAGGTAAAGGCACACCAGACAGATATAGATGCATGCACAGGGCCACTAGTTCACACATTCAGGAAATCATAAAATCTTGTACTAGAAGCCATAATATAAACTACCTTCGGTAGTTCTAGGAATTGTAGCATTGTTATCAATGACTCTACACCTAGTATATGCATATAATCAAACATGTAACATATATGCCATTCTGGGTCCAGATTACCATACCTAGGATTACTTTTTCTCATCTAAGATTATTTATTCATTATTTTTTCTGGGATGTAGTTATCCTCTTTAGGTTGGAGCTTTTCTACTAGTACCTTTGGTAGGGTTGAATTTGTAGATAGATATTGCTATGTTTTGTTTTATTGTAGAACTTTGAATTATCTGCATCTACTGTAATAGATAAGTATTTTTAGGTATAGCAGTCGGAGCTGTCACTTGTGGTCAAGAGTATTCATTTAGAAGCCATGTTTTATTTCTAGCCTGCCTTTATATATGACTTAGTCATTTTTATTTCACTTGCAGTTCTCAATATTTTTCTTTGTTCTTTACATTTTGTGTATTGATTATTGTGTGCCAAGTGAAATTTCTTTTCTTGTCTATTCTATTTGATGTTCAGAATGCTTCTTGTACCTTATTAGGGATCTCCTGATTTAGCTAAGGAAAATTTTCTTCTAGGATTTTTTTTTTCAAATATTTTATGTGACATTGACCTTGATTGCTTTTCCATCATTTATTTCTATTATGCTTAGATTTAATGTTTTATTAAGGTGTAACAGATTTTCTGACTGTTTTTTGCCCAGATCTATTTACTATAACACTTTCTTTTATCAAATTATCTATTTTTTTATTGTGTTCTCAATGAGAAAGACTTTGTCTTCCATCTCTTGTATTGAGACTTACGTCTGACGTTCATGTTTGAGTTCCTAATTTTTCATTTCCAGATCTCCCTCATTTGGTATTTTTTTATTGATTCCATATCAACTTTCAATTCTTGGCCTGTTTTATTCATTTCCTTCCACTGTTTGTATTTTATAGTTTTTTATTTATTTATTTATTTATTTATTTATTTATTTATTTATTTATTTATTAGTTTCACCATTCCCTTTTAAAGGATCTTTTGATGTTTATTACATGCTTCAGCTAAGCTGCAATTTTCAAGGCCTGCTTCAGTAGGGCTGCTGTGTTTTATTGGAGCCCTATTGCTCTGGCTATAATTCATTTGTTTTTACACTAGCATGTAGGCATCTGGGTTTGGGAAAATTGTAATTTGAGGTCTTATGAGTCAACTAACCTGGTCTTGTCTTTCTGTGTGAATAGTTGTTCCTTGTTTTCTGTTTCTCTCTGTGTGTTCTTAGAGGTTGAAGTAGCTGTTTGTTAGGTGTGACCATCAGAGATTGATAAAATATGCTTTGAGGTATTGGGGACTGACACTTAAGAATGGAAAAGACTTACCTTATAGGTTAAAGGAAAGCAGAGTATTCACCATCAGCTTAGTCCCCTGGATATAGGGTCAGAGAATGAAGAAAGATATGTAGTCTGCTACAGAGCTAGGGTTGAAAGTAAGGGAGTATATATGGAAAAGAGGAAGGTGGTAATAACAGTCAAGACATGAACCTTCATTATTACCTTTCCTGCACAACTTTCTTCTAATGCAGTTTTGTCTGATGGATTCCCAGGGAATGTCTTCTGGAATTGGGGATTGTAATGACAGTATTAGAGGGAGGGGATATTAGCACGAATCTGCCTGATCCTCTTCAGATGGGGCAGAGAAGAGGAAGAGACCATAGCGTGTGGTCTTCTACAGAGCCGTGGGGGAGTTGTGAGTTGGATTTAGAAGAAATGGTGGAGTTCAGCTTCCCCGGCTTTATAATGACCTGGAAGTTCTGAGGAAATGCCTGCTGGAGATGAAGGCTCGGATACAGTTATGGGAGATGGGAGAGGAAGATCAGAAGAAAAGTTCTATGTGACTCATTGTAGATAGGAAATTGAGGGACGGTAACCTGCTGTACGTGGTCTGCTGAAGAACTAAGAATGTGACCAAGGGATCAAAATTGAAGGAGCAGAAGAAGAGAAGAAAAATCTCCATGTAGATAGGCAACCGGTTTCCCTGGACAGAATGAAAACTTCTATTTCTTGGACATGAAAAAAATTACTTAATTTTGATTTTGAACCATATTTTTTTTTCTAATTTATGTCATTTTAATTGTACATTAAGCTAAGTAACTTTGAGCTCTTTAATAGAATCCATTACTATAAAACAGGACATTCTGAGAATGTCTACTTATTTTTTGAGTACTTGATAATAAATAATAATAAAGTAAATAATTTTATGTCATCAAAAAACAGATATTATTAAGCCAATCAACCTCTTTCTCTCAAGAAGCTTACAGTCTATAGTATGGAAAAAATTAAGAATATAGTTAGAAGCTAATAACTATGCCATTTCATTATAAAATTAACATGTATAGGAAGGGTTATACTAATATTGAGATTTTAAGATAACACTTTAGTGAAAGATTTATATATGCATATATATATATATATACACACACACACATATATATATATATATATATATATACACACATATATATATATATATATATATTTCGAGACAGGGTTTCTCTGTGTAGCCCTGGCTGTCCTGGAACTTACTCTGTAGACCAGGCTGGTGTCAAACTCAGAAATCTGCCTGTCTCTGCCTCCCAAGTGCTGGGATTAAAGGCGTGCGCCACCACTGCCCGGCGTATATGTAGAAAATATTAAACAAAGAACAACAGCACATATTTGTTCTTTCCCTACCAACATTTGCTGGTTTTTTCTTTTTGTTGTTTGTTTTGTTTTGTTTTAATGGGGTGAGAAGAAATGTCAGTGGGTTTTAATATGCATTCCTTTGGATGGCTAATGACTATAACAAAATTCAATTATTTCATGACTATATATTTTATGTCATTTTTAATGATGAAATTGTTCAATGATTTAACCCGTGTATATAACAAATTATGATTTACTATCAATACTACTCTTCTTTGTCTCTCCCCAAATCTTGTCTTTTGCCTTACTTGCCCGATAATTTCAATCACACATCCTTGTCTTTTTGGTTTTATGTTGTGACTCAATGACTTTAACCATGGTAATCTATGTGACCTCAGTCATGGAACTAAAGCTTGTGGACTTCCAATTGGGTATACAAATGAATACATTCATCCATCAGTAACTAATACATCAAGAAGGAGAGGTAGGATCCCAAGAATCCTATAGATATAACTGGCTAGTGACACAACCCATATTTCTTCTTTTGAAAAGTGTCTGTTTATCGCCTTAGTCCATTCATTAATTAGAAAGTAGTTGTTTTTAAGTGCTTACTTGGTACTTTCTTTCCTGGGACAATATTTCTCTCACTCTCACTATTCATTAGTTGAATGCATGTCTTTATGTTATAATACTGAGCATTTTGTATATTTTTCCTGTCTCAGATTATTCTCCACCATGGATGACTTCATGTGTTATTAATCTATGAGTAAAGTGGAATCATGATTTCATATTAACCTGCAGTCTCCACTTCTTAGTACTGTTATACTGAAGTTTATTTTAGTGCATATATTGGCGTGGATACAGAATTCGTCACTTTGTCACATTGTGACACAGCTTTCTATTCAAGTGTTTTGCTATACAGATGGATAGAAGGCTGTGTTCTTTTATTTTTCTTTCTTAATTTTTTATTTTAAGATTTTATTTATTTTTATTTTATTTACATGGATGTTTATCTGAATCTATGTCTATGTACCACATCCATGATCCATATACTGGTTAGGAAGGCCATAAAAGGACATGAGATCCCCTATTGCTATAGTCACAAAGAGTTATGAGCTGCCAAATGGATATAGGGATTTGAACCTCTGCTTCTGGAATAGAACACATTGCTTTTAACCACTGAGTCATCTTTTCAGCCCCTGTCAGATTTGTGTTTTAGGTGTGAATTTCAAATCCTGTTCTGTGACTTTCACCTGGGTTCATCTTGAGTTATCATAGTAACAAATCCCAGCCGCATGCCTATTCATGTCAAGACACACCCATAGAAGAAGCTGTGTTCAATAATATTCAATGCGTCGTATGTTATGTCTTTGTCTATGTCATCCCTATCCCTCCTTAATTGAATTTTATCAAAGTCACCTTTTAATTCAAACTTGCATAAAAATGATTCATGCTTTACTTTATGTGGAGTTTTTGTAAAAATTTTAAACATAGTAGGCAAATAATATTGTTAAAGTTGCTTTTTCCCTCTCTGTTAACCAAGTAAAGCTTTGCTATTGTCATCGATTAAATGTAATCTTTGCCTAGAGGCTTAAAATGCTGAAAAGCTGTGTTTACATAAATGTTAATGGTAATTGGATTTACTCGCAATATAGTTGTTAATAGAAGTTCAATTTTTTAGAATGTTTCTTGTTGGCAATTCAATTAATTACTAAAGGTTCAATAAACCAAACAGTATATACTGATAATTAACTTACTAAAGATCTTAATAATTGGATTTGGATTAATCAAACCTTATATAAATGCAAAGTCATATTTTAAGCAGGAATATAGAGAAGCTTTATATTGATTTTACCTTTATGTAAATGTATAAGAAAATAAAAATGATAATTTTTTTATTTGTAATACAAAAAAGTGTGTTTTTAAAATATTATTATTATGTGAAAGATAAAACATGAAGTCAAAAACTTCCAGTCCGTTGTTTTGCATTATGGTGATGTGGTCTATGTAGACAGTGCACATTTTATGCTATCCTTATTATTGTTCATTTTCTGTATATAGACAGCTCATTGTTCCAAGATTAAGCATATGTGTAGTGTATCTGAAGGACTGCTTCATGATGAAATTTGTGTTCAGTAGGCTCATTCAGCACAGTAGGCACTTCATAATATGGGGGAGTCATGCAGAGCACTAAACAATGGGGGCTACCTACTTCTCTTCATTTGATCTGAAGCACCTAAGACTTGAGGTTTCTCCTGCTGTGTAATTGTGAGCTCCCCTACTAGGAAGTCTTTCTCCAGAGACTGGAGAAATTCCCCAGTCATTTAGTAGTTGTCATCTTGAAAATGAATCTTGGTGGGAATCCAGAAGCCATAGAATCATGAATGCCAAATCTAAATTATAATTAAGGGTTTTCAGGTGCGTATATGATTTGAATATTGTGCATTCAGATAATCTGGTATTTTACTTAATGTAGTTCATTTCGTTTTTCTTTAAATATGTCTTAATGTTTTGTGCTTATTATTTTACTACTTATTTGTTTTCCTTTACCATTCATCATTTCTACCCTTTGCTAACTCAATGTTCTATTGCTGTGAAGAGAAACCATGACCATGGCACTCTTATACAAAAAAAAAAAAAAAAAAAAAGCAAAAACAAACAAACAAACAAAAAACATTTAATCAGAGTTGGCTTACAGTTCAAAGATTTAGTCCCTTATCATCAGGGTAGGAAGCATGGTAGCATGCCGGCAGATATTGTTCTGGAGAGGTAAGCAGTTCTATATCTGGATCATCAGACAGTAGGAAGAGAGAACAACTGGCCCTGGCTTGAACACTTAAAACTCCAAAATACCCCACCCCCTACCAAGTGAAACATTTCTTCCAACAAAGCCACACCTATTCCAGCAAGGCTACACCTCCTAATCCTTATCAAGTAGCTATATTCCCTAATGTCCAAGCATTACAACAAATAAGCCTATAGGAATCAATCTTATTCAAACCATCACATTCATAGGCTTGTAGTCAAATCAAAATGCAAAAATGAATTCAATCCAACTTCAAATGTCACCATAATATATCATAATCTCAACACTACTTTAAAGTAAAAAGTGCAAATTCTTTTCTCAAAATCAAGGCAATCTCTTAATTGTAATCCTCTATAAAATCAAAATAGAAAAGCAGACCACATATTTTCACATGCAATGACACAGAACATATATTAGCATTTAAAAAGGGGAGGAAAGAGAACATAAACAGGGAAATAGTGTACCAAAGCAACACTGCAACCAGATGGGAAAACACCAAACTCTACTTCTACTTGTCCATGTATATATTCAAAGCTTTCTTCAGCTATCCAATCTGTTTCTCTTTTGTTGATACCACATGCTTTTCTGTCCTTGGCTGGTACAGTCCTCAGAGTCTGTAGTGTTCTTTGGCTGGTGTCCTCCAACATGTTGATGTCTCTGAAACAATCAATGCTTTACCTCCACAGCTTCATAAAATGGCCTCTCTGGACCTCCAAGCAGTGATGCCTCAGATTCAAGCCTTGTCTTAGGAACTTTTCTTAGTCACAGAGGTCCAGCCCATATTTACTTTCTTGCATCCAAACTCTAAAGCGAGAGCCATGTGATGGAAGCTGCCCAGTTCTCTTGCTTTACTAGGGCTGAAACATGGTCCATTCTTTCAAGTAAATTTTCTCCAGCTTTCTGTTTCCTAAGGTTTCCTTCACTGCCCAAGCTTGGCTGACCAGGATCAGGCTGGCATCAAACTCATTGATCCCATTGATCAAACTCATTTGCCCAGTGCTGGGATCAAAATTGTAAGCCCCTATACCCAGCCTAAATTTGTTTTTAATTTCTTTTCACAACTTGTAAGCTTAGCTGGGTGGGGTCTTGCCCTGGGGGCACCACTCCCTTGATTTCATTTAGGATCAGGCTTTTCTTTAAAGATTGTGTCATTTTGAACCCTGGAATGAGCTCTATTAATGTCTTGCTGTTCCTTTATCCTCACGCTCTATATTTTGTACTTTTTTCTTGTTCATCTTGCTCTTTTCCATTATGGATCTACATTAGAGTCATCACAGACAACATTTTGAGAATCTCTTCTGAAGATCTATTCTGTATCAAAATGACAACTAAATGTCAGAACATTCTGCTGCATCAAATAGTTTCTTATATGACCAACTTTGTTTTCTACTTGTTTATCCTCATAATCTGAAAGACTCTTGATTGTATGTGTGTGTTTTATGCCATTGATTTGACTCTCCTAAGAGTAGAAATCTTGGCTATACATATTCAATATAGAGTTAAAAGTAACCGTCTCAGTGCCAAAGGACCTTAACATTCAATTAAGCTGAATTATAATAATACAGAAGTATAGTGGCAATAATATATACAAACAAACTAAACCTACTCTGGAGTCTCTGGCTTATCCATCTGGAGAATGTAGATTTCATCATATATTGAACAAGGAAGGTACTTGCATCTTGCTTTACATTTTAACAATGACAAAACGCTATTTGAAAACTTTAAGCAACTTTAATTCCCAGGGGTTGCAGAATCCAATTACTGAGTGCTAACCATGGCAAGTAAACTTATTTCAAAGAACATGAATAGCAATGAGGATTTGGTTATCTATTAATGTACTATATTTTAATCATATGGACAAATTAAGAAAAATACTTTTAAAAGGAAAAATATTTTCCCATTCACTATGAGCTATCATTTTAAAAATCACTTTTATATTTTCTCTATTCAGAGATTCTATTGTGTTTTTGCCTCAAGACATAAAAGGCAATTTGGCCTTTACTCTAGGGATTTATAATAGATGTTTGCAATAAAGCAATTCAACCATAAAATACACCCACTAAAAGGATGGTTAAATGACTGTTGTATAAGCTCCTGACTTTTCTTTTAAAGTTCTCATAACATTTTCAGTGTTAACAACAGAGGCACCATTAGGCAATTACTTAGAAAGGCTCATTTTAGGGTCTATTTTTAAGAAATAAAATTATTCTGTTAAGCAATCATGAAGATGTTATTCCACATACATACTCTTAATAGACATTTATAATAATGTTTTGAAGGAAAATGGGTTAATGGGACGGCCTAAAATATAATAAAAATGTAAAGGAATGAATAAAAATATACATGCTATTTTTTCCACATGAAATGGCTTTGTTTTACTTCCCATGATAAGGACAATGAACAGTATTTAAAATGGTGATTTACCAATGATCAATGGTAGCTTAACAGATAGGAAACTGGAAGAAGCATTGAACATAAACAGACAGATATTATGAATAACTAAATATTATCAAATACTTATGAAAATACAAATTAAGGTCACCTTAGGATTAGGATTTTGAAGCCATGGGCATCAACACACATGAAACACAAACTTATGTTCACCATGTAGTGACATGGGTGACATTAATAAAGACTTTCACACCGATGAAAAGTTAAGACACAAGTAGTCATCTAGCCATTGTGTATGAGAAACATACCTTTTATGACATTAATTACATTGACACAAATTCAAAAATTTCAACTTATTAAGAAGTTGGAATCCAAGACAGAGAACATATAGAAAAACAATGATCAAATACATCTTTTAATATTGAACATAATATCTGAAATGTATAGGCACATGACCCACATGATCAAGCTCTCAGTATGAAGGTTTATTTGACCCAGAGGGACTGAAAGCAAGGAATGAGAGACAAGACAAAAGACAGAGGATGAAGGAGTAGAGGAACAAAGGAGAGGTTTATGTCCTAGAGTAGGACAAAGGACTGCCTCTGGATAGAAAGAAGACAGACATGACACATGAGAAAATAGTACTTTATAAAGGTGCAAAGGGAAACCCCATGTTAGGATGAGGTGTTTAATTTTAATTGGATATGTCAATTAGGTGAGACAAAGGGAAATATTGATTGCTGTATTTCAATACATTGATAGCTGAACCTTGGCAGTCAGCCTAGGGTGGAGGAAGTGGCCAAATAATGAAATAGACTTTGGTGGCCAGCTCAAGGCAGAGGGAATGGGAGAAAATGAGAAGGCCTACCAGAGTCATGTTGGCCACGTTCCAGCTGGCAAGAGATTCTTCAATATCAAAATGCTGGGCCTGGCAGTGGTGGCTCACGCCTTTAATCCCAGCACTTGGGAGGCAGAGACAGGCGGATTTCTGAGTTCGAGGCCAGCCTGGTCTACAGAGTGAGGTCCAGGACAGCCAGAGTTATACAGAGAAACTGACTTGAAAAACAAAAAACAAAACAAAACAAAACAAAGCAAACAAAAAAAATGAAAATGCCTTACATAGTACAAATATAGCTAGTTAATCTAAAATGTGATTTGGCCCTTACTTAACAACAGAACATCAGCGTATATTTTGCTGAATTTGAAAATATGAACTCTCCAATATTTCCGGTATTTACTTATTCCAAGAGACTGCATTAACTTCTGAATCTCACCAACCTGACAGTAAACCTAGTGCATAAAACACAAATCTTAATGTTGATATTGCACCGTATTACTGTTGCTACCATCTGAAATACAGAAAAACAACCATAGACTTGAAGTTATGATTAATAATGTTTAACATAGCTACTTGCTGTCTTCATTGTTTATTCTCAATATAATGGATTATTTATTGAGGTTATAAAATGTTTTCAAGACAAAAACAAGTGTACCTATATTTGCAAAGGAATTAGTGTTATTGAAAACTATTAGTTTTAACTATTAGTTTACACCTTATTCGTTTGGATTATTACAGAAGTAGTTATGTGATTGCTTCTGATGGGTTTTGTTTGTTTGTTTGTTTGTTTTTTACAAAGCAAGACCACACGAGGGGTCTGATTACAATGTTGGTTTTAAAGTTGTTATCATTGTTCTGTTAAGATAAGACACTGAGAGCTGGTTACTGTGGAAAGTAATCAAACAGCTTTTGAACAGTTGAGACTATAGTTATTCTTTCTCTTTTTAGTCAATTTTCTAATCACCTCCAAAGAGAATTATTCAAATCTCAGCAGGAGGAAATATGTGCAAACTCAGTAATCAGGTGTATTATATTCTCCTGCTACATTGTGAATTAATCACTGCTGCACATTGTTGTATTCCTTGAATTATCATGAACACATTTCAGGATGCGTCAATATTGAGATAGCTGTACCACATTAAAATGTGGGATATTGAAAATGTACAGTGGATGAAATTTTATTTTTAAATATTTATTCAAGTTTCTCAGAGAGGTAGGAAATAGAAAGAGGAGAAAGAAAAGGCAGTACGGTAAAAAGATAGTATTACAGGAAGACAGAGACATAAGCACAACTATTCAGTAATTAAAAATGAAGAATTAACATCCCAAATTAGCAACTGTCGAAGTAATACCATTGATTATATCAAGAGTCAGAAAGTTTAATTAAAGGTTGGAACTTGAAAACTCTTGTTATAACATATAACACAATGTGTTATCAATGCTCAGATGTAGAAACAAAGTAGCGTTATCATCTGTATTAAATAAACTGAAAGCTTATGCCATAAAACATGGTATAAACAACCACTGAAACTTGTGAAATGGTCCAGTCAGCAGTAGACCATTTAGAAACATAAACACACAAATAATAAATTGTAATAGTGATACCAGTAATTAGTACAATGAAGTAAATAGTGACTATTCTGTGTCACCATGTGTGATAAACAAATATAAGATAAATTAGTATAGTCCATTGAAAGAATATTTAAACTTGAGCTTGCTTTGGGCTAAATAGTTGTCTCCTACCAAGTATATGTATAAAAGTATTTGTTCATAAGAAAAACTTCAGAGAATCAAGACTAAAGAAATTTATTTCAAGTTCTGAAAGTAATAATAACATTGTATGTTTACTTCTTAAGGACTCCTGAACTAATTTACACTCAATCCTGGCTTAGAATAGAAGTTTATATACACTATAAGTATGTTTCATATTAGCATATTATTATATACAGATGGTAACTTAGGTAATAACTAAGCAGACAGAACTATCTGCATATCTCTGCTTTGCCAAATACATACAAATACAGTCAGATTTCCATTGCTGACTGTAGTTCATAAAAATGAATTTCTTTAACTCTTTCTTTGTGAATACTGGTATATAACTTCTCTAGAATTTGTAAAAATCATATTTATTGAATTTTTTGGGTGCAGTCACTAAATATTCATTGAACAATAAAAATGAATATTTCAATAGCATTTTTAAAGTATAGCAATAACTCAAAATTTGAGAAACTGTTTGTTTTCATAGACAGTGGTTGTATTAAAACTGAAACCCTGAAGGTGGTTTTGGTATTATGCCTGGATGATAAATAACACAGCTTATAAATTCATATTTAAAATAACTATAAAATAAATGGTGCCAACAGGCATCTATATAAGCAAAACAGCACATTACATGCTCCTAAGATCTTAGTCTTACAAATAAGAAAGTTTTCATAGGTCTGCTTTTTCTCACTCAATACATTTATCCATTTACCTGTAAATTTCACATTTTTTTCTTTTGAGTTAGCTAAAACTGTGTTGTAGCTGGGTTTTTTATTCATCAGTTGAAGAATACTGAGTAAAGTAACCCTCATCAAACCCACAAATGTTACATGTCCTTATTTATATTTGGATCATATCTTTGAATCATCTGACTTGTGTTTATTTTGGAACACATGTAGAAATAAGAAAATAAAACGAGTTGGGTAAAAATGATCTTAAAGAAGATAGCACATAGGGGATATGAAGGAGACGATGTGGAGTAATGGTGTTTATTTATTTAGGAATAGATGGACAGGCTGGCAGAAGCAGAATAAGGTAAGGTTAAAGTAACTAAGAATGATTGAAAAAACATAGGAAAACCAATTATTATGAGTTTCATGCATACCTAGAAAGGTTTCTCATATAAAAAGTAAAATACCCTGATAGATGATAAAAAAAAAAATAGAACAAAGCAAAAAGAATCAAACAAAATCTCCTAGAAACCATATTTTGCCATATAGCCCTGTGCCAGATATAGAATAGCTTCTCTAGAGATCTTGGACTGGCCTAATCAGGAGATCTCTAAAACCATATAGGCTATTGTCACTGCTTTCAATTATCCAGAGCTTGGTGGTAATGCCTTATTCCTGAATATACTTCACATTCAGTCACAGAAAATAGAGAAATCAAGTTAGTACTAACAAGGAAGTGGCTTACTTATAACTTAATTTCACCAGATTGTAATCTGCTGTTTATAATCCTGGGGTAAAGTTTATTAGGAGTATTGCTCATCTCTAAAATCTGAATTGCAATTAAAAAAAATGGCAAGATATGCCTATGGGTATAATGGGACAAGTGTTATGGAAGTAACCCAACCCTTTCTGCTCGCATTTTAGGCCCACTCCACAGGAGTAATTGTGATGATTTGTATATGCTTGGCCCAGGGAATGGCCCTGTTGGAGTAGTTGTGTCACTGAGGGTGGAGGGGGTGTGCCCTTTAAGACCCTCATCCTAGCTGCCTGGAAGTCAGTATTCTGCTAGCAGCCTTCAGATGAAGATGTAGAACTCTCAGCATTTCCTGACTGGATATTGCCATGTTTCTGCCTTGATGATAATGAACTGAACCTCTTAACCTGTTAAGCCAGCCCCAAATAAATGTTGTTCTATAAGACTTGCCTTGGTCACGGTGTCTATTCACAACAGTAAAACTCTAACTAAGGCAAAAGTTGGTGCCAGAGATTGAGATATTGCTGTGAAAGGCCTGACTATGCTTTTGTTTGGAACAATGTGGTTTTGGGGACTTTGGATTTGGAAAGTAGTGGAATGTTTTAAATGGGCCATCCTAGTAGGAATATGGAAGCCTTGGTTGCTGAGAGTAATTTGAACTGTACTCACTTGGCCCAAGATGTTTCAGAGAGAAAGAATTTCAGTATGTGACATAAAGACTGGTTTTTGTGGGATTTTAGTGAAGAATGTGGTTACTTTTTGTGCTTGTCTAAAAAGTCTGCCTGAAACAAAGATGAAGAGACTCAGATTAGTTGCACGGAATCCTGTGTTTAAGGATATTAAATTGAATTAAGGGTGGGGTGACCCACCTAGCTAAATTTAGGCCCAGGAGTGGTAGTACAAGCCTTTAATCTCTGGAAGCAAAGACAAGCAGAAGTCTTAGTTCAAGGCCAGCCTAGAACACAGCAAGTTCTAGGTGAAGAAAAACTTCAGGCTTGGTGGACCATACATTTAATCCTAGTGTTTAGGAGACAGGCATGCAGATCTGAGTTCAAAGTCAGTCTAAGGAGCAAGTTCCAGAACAGCCAAGCTTATTCAGTGAAGGAGCTGGAAAACAGAAAGCTGGTGTTAATGTAATAGAACAAGGGGGACATGTTCCAGCCCCAGCAAGCAGCAGAACTCACTCGCTTTAGCCATGTGGCTCTGGCTGTAGAGCGAAAAGTAGAAGGAACTGCTGGGACAATTGATGTTGGTTAGCTGGAGCTAAGAAATTAACAGTGATTAAGAAGAGACTAGCATTACTGAGTTGAAATCTTCTGGGAAGTATTTTCTGAGAACACAAAGAAGCTGTGTTCCAGAGATAGCCAAGGTTGTACCTCAGGCTGCAACTGTACTTGGTAATGTATAAGAGTTACCCAGGTGGTAGAGGCTTTGAAGGCATGAAGGGGTCATGAAGAGCAGCTGAGGCTTGACACTGTGAGATACCATGGAAGGCCATTGACAAAGGTACAGCTTCAGTTAATGGCCCAGGATTAGTGTAACCTGCTGATTTCATTGAAAAAGATTCTTTGTGCAGTAGTTAATAAACTAGCATAAAATTGTTCAAAGTACAGAGAACAAATGTAATTGGCATATTTAGCGACAAATGGAACATTTATGTTATATTTTCTTCACCATTCAGGAATATTACAAGTGTAGCCAGGCTGGACAGATGGCTCAGCAAGAACATTGACTGCTCTTCCAGAGGTCCTGAGTTCAATTCCCAGAACCACATGGTGGCTCACAACCATCTGTAATGGGATTTGATGTCCTCTTCTGGTGTGACTTAAGACAGCTAGTGTACTGTCATATATATATAATAAATTAAAAAAAGAGTGGTCAAAAAATTATAAGGTCCAAATTTTGAAAAGACTTGAGTGAAATAGTGTCCTCTGGAAATGATAGGAATGCTGTACTCTTGAAATTCTAGAAGCTGTGGTAGCCCTCAAGAGACCTAAGCCCACAGTCCCATTAATATTCTGGCAAAGATCAAAGTATGTCTGATAAGCCCCAGTCCTTAACACAAGATTTATTGACTTCTTCAGGAGAGCCAATTTCATTTAAATCTGTGGATCTTGTGGGTCAACCATCCTCCAGTAGATGGACCCAAAGTATATAGGCAGCACAACCTGGAGTGAATGCATTATTTATAAACAAACAGCAAAGAAACAAAATATCATGAAATCAGGGGGTGTGTAGAGAGGTGAATCAAGGAAGAGTTAGGAGAAAGGGTAAGGTTGAGTATGAATAAATACAATATATAAATTCATAAAGAAATAATAAAAATATTACAGTTTGTAAAGTGCTTCTACTCAGAAAACTGACCAAACACTTTTTTTTCTTTTTTCCCCTTTCCTCTCCGTTTTGTTATTACAATTTTATTTCCAAGAGCACGCCTCACCCTCTCCCCCCCCCTCCCCACAGCAGACCTCCCAACTCCCTGGGGCCTCATGTCTCTCAAGGATTAGTTGCATCTTCTCTGACTGAACCCAGACCCAGCAGTCCGCTGTATGTGTCAGGAGCCTCATATCAGCTGCTGTATGGCTGCCTGGTTGGTGACTTTGTGTCTGAGAGATCTCAGAGGTCCAGGTCTGAGAGATCTCGGGATTTCCTATGAACTATTATGATATAGCTGAATTTGACTAAAACAGTTTTTGTTTGTTTTATTTGTTTCTTTCTTGTATTATTTTTATGACATATTTGATGGGGATGTGTATTTATACATACATATATACATACATACATACATACACATATGTATATATATGTGTGTGTGTATGTGTATATGTATTCATATGTGTATATTCTTTTATGATAAATATCACTCAAAATTCTTTTCATAGTTATATAACTAAAGATTTTTTCCTCTGTGTCATCTATCTACTTCTATCTGCCTATCTACCTATCTATCTACTATCTAATTAACTAATACTTTATAGATGAATTCTATATTATGTCAGAAAAATATTGTTAAAAGCCATAAAATTCTATACTTTAGGTATAATACAATGTTTGACCCTGTAAATTGGCACAGCTACATTTGTTTCTTTAATTACATTTTTCTAGTGTTATTTTTACAGCTATTATTATTTGTCTATCTATCTATCTATTTATCTATCTACCTACCTATCTATCTATCTATCTATCTATCTATCTATCTATCTATCTATCTATCTATCTGAAGGGCCCTTTCTTCTACCAATTGCCATAGGATTTCTTGTGTACTCAACATTTAAATAGTTCATACCGACTTGTTATAATAAATCGTAAAGCAAGTATACCATGGAGATATGTGCTGTTTTGTTTTGTTTTTCTCTAATACAGCATACCTTTTAAATCACAAACATACATCAGTAAAGATTCCTCTATTTGGAACTTTTAAGATTATTTTCTCTGGAAAACTGACATCTTATCCATGTTGCAATGATGTCTGAACCCTTACAGCATTGAGATATTTTTGTTTTGTCTTTTCTCTCACATCTGAAGCACTAGGATGTTAAGTTTCCTCAGACTTGTTTATAAAAGAGGAAGGCATGGGCCCTGCAGTCTGCTTTCTTTCTTCTTTATCAACATTTAATGGAACGTGCAGGAGAGTAAAGCGAATGCATGCTGTTAGCTATTATCTTTACAAATGACTTGTTAGCCTTTTATTTGTCTGCTCATGTTTCAAACACTCAGAGGACGTTTTGAGATTCTTGGAAGATGAAGGTTCAATCCTAAAATGACTTGACAGGCTGGATCTTCCTTAAGAGATTTTGACATGATATTAAGCCACAGTTACAAGCCAATACTTGAGTGGGAAACCCTGGGGAAATCTTTCAGAACTGGAACACAGCATTTACAGCAGGAGGCAGGTGTCTGTGCCAGTGGAGCAAACAACAGTATGATAAATTTAGTATCGAAAATGGGAGGAAAACTAGTGATTCGTTACCACTGGGGAACAATGGAAAAAGTTGAATGAGGGAAAAAAATATCTTTGGTGGCCCCTGAAAATGTTAATTTCTTGACAGCATGAAATATACTCTCATCACGGCAGGTGCACTCAGAACCAGGTGCTGTTCCCAGTATTGTCTTGGAATTTATGTGTTTCTTTTACTGTGCTAGGATGTGAAGCAGCTGCACTGTCCATGTGGGAAGAAAGCAAAGAGCTTTTAATTAGCAGTGAGAGGGCTGTTAATTTAGTTGGAGGTTTATTTTCTTTCTGACTGTCTTTCTGTCTCTGTCTCTCTCTTTCTCTCTCTCAATCTTTAATTCTTCACTTGTACTAGTACTGGATACTTGTTTGGAGTCTCTATTCATCTATAAAACACACATGTACACACACACACACACACACACACACACACACTCAAGGGATAATAACATGATACTAGAACACAGATACGTTTTACATACTATTAAAATAACTAGAAGCATAAAAATTGATGGAAAATTACTTGATAATTTTTAAATATGTGTTAATTTAAGAAATAAAGTACATCTGTTAACAATAGAATTTTTCTCATAATTTAACATTAATATGCTTTTAAATAATTGTTTATATATTTTACTCCGTGTTTTTAGCCACTAATGTCTATATCTTAAACATAGTAATGTTTACATAGCTATATATAGTAGCATCATATAACTACACATTGATTAAATTTATAACTATCCTTGTTCTTATACCTATGGGGAAACCTTTATGAAGTTCTACTTTTTTGTTGTTATAAGTTTTATTAATGCAAGTGAGGGAAAATAATGCCTCTAAAACTTGTTTGCTTTATTGGCAATATCAATAATTAAATAATTAAATAATTAAAAAGAAGCTTTGAATGTCTGGATGAATCTAAAAAATTTTGATTACTATCAGTCTTTAAGTTAAAATCGTTACTAGTTATGACTATGCTTACCTTTTAACCACTTAAAATCAAGAGAATTCTTTTTTTAGATAGATTTAGATTTCATAATGAAAGTGATCATTTTAAAAAGATGTTTATGCTCATTAAAGAAGTACATTTAACTTTTAGTTAAATGCTAATAGTAAGTTGTAGAAAATTTAAATTTGAATTTCAAAGTGTTTTTTGTTATTTATTAATTTATTTATACCCCAGATTTAATCCCCCCCAACCCCCACACAACCAGATCTCTAAACTCCCTGGGGCCTCCAGTCTCTTGAGGGTTAGGTGCATCTTCTCTGACTGAACCCAGCCCCAGATGCAGATATTTGCACCCAACCAATGAACAAAGTTGCTGATCCCTGTGGTTAAATTAGCTGGAAGAAGCTGAGGAGGAGGAGGACCAGCAATCTCAATTAACCTGGGCCCCCAAGATCTCTCAAACACTGTACCACCAACCAGGCAGCATACACCAGCTGATATTAAGCCCCCAACACATATACAGAAGGAACTGAATTGCAAGTTTTAATGAATTATTTGCAAGTAAAAATTAGATAACTTTAGAACCTTCAGATTTTAATGATAACTATAATACTATTGATAAATTTTGGTGTATTTTCAATAAAATCAGTTGGCATTACATTGAGACCTTCATGTGTGAATGTATTGCTTAAATAATTTGAATAACTTTTAGTTATTATTTTCTGTAAATTAATTTTATAGCCATAATCACAAATTCTTTTGGTTTTGCATTTTGCATTTAAACTTTTTATTAAAAAATATTTACTGATAATAAAATAAATAGACAGAGGACTGTTTAGTTATTTAATCCCAAGTACTCGGTCAGAACTAATTGTATGGAATTACAGCATTTAAAGAACTGATTTTGAATAAGACCCTTTTCATACCCTCATACATATATTATTAAAGAATTTCAAAGCAATTTATGTAATATGATAAGTTCTATAGAAGAGGGAAAACAAGTGTCTCTTAAGCTAGAGACATCTTTAGAGAGAGGTAGCTTTCAAACACATTCAGTAAATTTCCATTAAAATTAAAAAATGGAATAACAAAATCAAGGTTTGAACAGGAGAGATCCAGAAAATTTAAGAGGAATTTTCTTTTAAGTATTCTGAATTCATTCACTGAGAATTTCACATGTGCCTAAAACTTATTTTGTTCATAGCTACCTTCCATTACTCTTTAATGCTTCTTTTCCTCCCCAAAACATATTCCTCTGCAGCTTTACTCTATCTTATCTACGTAGTCTATTGAATTCTCTTCCTATTGCTAGTATGGAATTGAATCTAGTGTCATTTAAAAACATAGACTGTCCATTAGGAGTCATACTTACGAAAATAACTGATGAACAATAAAGATAGCTAATAAAGATAACTCCCAAGGTGATAAGCAAATAACAATAGCTCTCAGGCAAGGGTACGGCCTCCTAAGCCCAGTACTTACTTTTAGAAAGAAGGTGGACATTATCTTGTATAGGTCTTGTCCAGTCAGTTATACCTATATGAGTTCATGAATGCAATATCTATGTCTAATCTAGAACACACTATTTTACAGTAGTTTCCCTCAACATCTTGCTCTTAGAATCTTTCTTCCATTTTTATAAAATATTACTTACCCTTGAAGGCACAATACACATGTGTCATTTATAATTGAGTATTCCACGAATATTCTTTCTCTGCACTATAACTAGTTTTGAAACTCTATACTAATCATAATATGCTGCAAAAAGCAACTGTGCAATTATTTTCTAAAAGATCACTTAGTGTATAAAGAGAAAAATTTAGAAAGAAACGTGAACTCTGTCTATTTAGCAAGGTAATCCAAAAAGATTTTTAGGTCATATGACTACCCATTCATACAGTCTAAGGTCAAATTACTTGATTTGGGATTAGTGTCTAAATGTGGAGAAGGACTTCAATCTGAAAAGAAATTCACTGGTTTCCTAATTAATATCTATGTCACTATTATATCAAAGGCTTCCAGCAGACTCTAAAAGTTCTAAGGAAATATAAAAAGTATTCCACGTGGACAAAACATTCAGGTCAGTACCATCTTCATGTCTTCATATCCGATGACTGAAGTGTGTTAGTTTGTAGGACCATAGCATGAAATAAACAAAGATAACCAAAGCAAGGTATTTAGTCTGATTTCTTGTGGAGTGTTGTATTGGCTAGTTCTGTGTGTCAGCTTGACACAAGCTGAAGTTATCACAGAGAAAGGAGTTTCAGATGGGAAAATCCCTCCACGAGATCCAGCAGTAAGGCATTTTCTCAGTTAGTGATCAAGGGGGAAGGGCCCTTGTGAGTTGTACCTTCTGTGGGCTGGTAGTCTTGGGTTCTATAAGGAAGCAGGCTGAGCAAGCCAGGAGAAGCAAGCAAGCCAGTAAGAAACATCCCTCCATGGCCTCTGCATCAGCTCCTGCTCCTTGACTTGCTTGAGTTCCAGTCCTGACTTCCTCTGGTGATGAACAGCAGCATGGAAGTGTAAGCTCAATAAACCCTTTCCTCCCCACTTGCTTCTTGGTCATGCTGTTTGTGCAGGAATACCAACCCTGACTAAGACAAGTGTCATTCAGAATAACTAGAGAGAATTATCTCACAACAGGCTTTGGAACTAGCCTAGAAATACTATCTAGAAATCTAGCAACTAGAAATATTATAATTTTATGTAGGTTAACTCTATTTAAACATTTTAATCTATATTTTTAGGTAGATTATAAAATTGTAGTTTCCATGTAGATTTTTCAAGTCTTAAGGGGTAGTTTTCCATCTCTCACACTTCCTTGTCTACATGCCCATCCTACTTAAAGCTTTTCTCTCCTATTTTTCTCCTTCTTTTTTCCTATCACTACTATTCTGTCCTCCATAAAATTTTCCCCCCAATACACACAAAATGCCAGCTTCTAGTTTGCTGACTTGTGTTGGCACTATATATTGTATATAGATCTAAAGATTCAAAGCTGTGATCCACACATCAGAAGGAACATGTGGCATTTGGCTTTCTGGGCATGGGTTGCCCCATTCAGTTTAATATTTACTCTTCATCTATTTACTGGCTCAATTACTGATTGTAATTATTTTGTAGCTACATAGAATTCCATGGTATAAGTAATCCACATTCTTATCATTTATTCTTCAGTTGATAATTATTTAGGCAGGTTCTATTCCTTATCTCGTGTGAATATAGCTGCAGTGAACATGGGTGAGAAAGTATCTCGGTAATCAGAGAAAACATACTTTGTGTATACACCCAGGAATAATATAACTTATTTTTATGGTAGATCTATTTCTAGTTTTTCTGAGCTAACTATGGTTTTATTTCCACAGTGGATGAAACAGTTTACCCTCCTCCTGACAGTAAACATGGGTTCCCCGGTTCCCACATCCTCACCATCATTTGTAGCCATGTTTTTTCTTGGGCTTAGCCAGTCTGACAAGAGTAACGTGAAATCTCAATATATATTAAATTTGCATGACCCACATAGCTATTGATGTTAAATACCCTTTAAAATATTTCTAGGTCATTTGCATTTCTGCTTTTAAGAATAGTTTGCTTTAAATAGCATACTTTTACTTGTTTGCTGTCTTGATACTTAGTTTTAAATGTTTCTTTATTTACATGGATGGACCCCTCATACACTAAAAATTGAAGGAGGAAAAAAGAGGCTGTTGCTATCAAATGGTTGGCATACAGGAGCAAAAACATCATAGGTCACCCTTAATATGTCCACATTTACAATATTAAAGGGAATTACAAACATCGTTATATTTTATTTAATTCAAAATAATTGATTCAATATACATTATGCATCACTCAACAGAAATACTCTTAAATATCAAACCTGTCAAGAGTATTGTTGAAAAAAGTAGTAGAAAGACATTAGAAAGAGAAGTCAATTTCTATTTCTCAATTTCCGAGACAAATGGTTTCTACTTTTTGGTTTAGAGTCTTAAATCAATTAAATCTCAATTACTTTTGGAGACAATCAAATGATCAGTCATTAACTGTTTTGTTTTTTAAAAGAAAACTTCAAATCACTTGGTTTTTATAAATCCAAGAAATAATCAAAACCCAAACAACCAACCAAAACCCCACACTTAATTTCTTTTTGTACAAAACATAGTGTCTGCTACGAAATAGAAGAAGTCTATTTTTTCGTAAGATAATAAGACCATAGTGCATTTCAGATACTATGTAAGACACATCAGTAGGTAAACATACTCTTCATATTTGTACTTGTAAAATGTGTAATGTGGTCCTCTCCTTTCCTCCTCTCTTCGTATATATTTTTTCCATGGGCAAAACACATTTCACATACAGACCTGAGAGTCTAATATAGAAGACTAAAACTGATATTTATCTCTATGACTGTTATTTGTTCTGAATGAAATCTATAAGCCTTTATCTCGATTGTCAATAAATGTCCAGTTCACTTTCTCTTTTCAAACCAGTCTGTGTGTCTAAAAACATACCTCATTGTGAATTGTGAAATTTATGAAACAAATTGCACCTGTATGAATATATAAATAAACACGAGCAAAATAATTGCCATATATCCTTATTGATTTTGTTCTCAGTGATGCATAAATGGATTAATTCCAAGTCTGGTTAAGACACTGGAGATGTTCCTTAGTTTTCTTTCTAATTTGCACATAGTTTGAAAAGGCAATTTCAGGCCAGTTTGAACATTTTAGCCATAAGAGCAATTTTTTTCCACACAATACTTAACTTGACATTTCTATTTCCAGTGAGCAAATGAGTTATTTCTGCTAACATTCAGGTACATATCTTAGCAATATGAAAAAAAAATCATGTCTAAAAACTTTTATGGATATCTTTTATATACAAGGTAATTCAGTGATCAAAAGTCAATATAGCAAAAGAAATCTTCACAACTTAAATATGTAGGTAGGCCATTCAGGCACCCTTGATCTCTGTACTAGGCTATTGATTTCATTAAGGATGCAATCTTGCCCAGAGTCTTTACGCAAACACATTTTCACCCAAGAACTCAAATAGAGGAATAGGCAAAGAATTCTCTTTCATCTATAAATTATAAGGGCAAGTTCAAGAAATTCAAACTATTTGAAAAACTGTTTGATTTCTTAAATAAAGAAATTGAAAAATATACAGACTTGCTTGAATAGTAACCTTAGTATTTTTATAGCAATACAGAATTCTACAAGCAACTGCTTTCAAATGAAGAATCATAGTAAAATGAGCACATTTAATAATCAACTAGTCTCAGAATTAATCACAATCATATAATTATTGATTTTGAATAACAATTTAAATTACACACACACACACACACACACACACACACACACACACACACACACACACACAATTTCCTCCAAAAGTCATCATTCTCATTATCTTTACTCTCAATATAAAAAATGTGTCTATGTTGCATTTGAAAATGTGCTTTGTCAATTATCGAGAAATTTCTAGCCTGAAAACACTGGTCTTATTTGTTAGTTCAGCATGTTTTTAATCAGGAATAATAGCAGGCACGGACTCATCTAATATACTCCTGAAAATTTCCCATGAGAAGATAATACGATTTTGTTTTCTTTTAACATTATTCGTTTTTATTGTTATCTTTAATCTTTTTATTTTTTACAGTCCAGTCCTTCTCCCCCTCTGAGCGTTCCTCATTCCATTCCTCCTCCCCCTTCTCTAAGAGGATGTCCCCACCTCCCCACACACACCTCACCAGGCCTCCCCACTCCCTGGGGCCTCAATTATCTCAAGGGCTAGGTCCATCTTCTCTCACTGAGGCCAGACCAGGCAGTCCTCTGCTGTGTAGGTGTCAGGGGCCTCAGATCAGCTAGTGTTTGCTTCCTGGTTGGTGGCTCAGTGTCTGAGAAATCTCGGGAGTCCAGGATTGTTGAGACTGCTGGTCTCCCTATGGGGTCACCCTCCTCCTCAGCTTCTTCCAGTCTTTCTCTAATTCAATCTCAAAGGTCCTATTCTTCAGACCATTGGTTGGGTGTAAGGCCACTGGGTGACTGCTTCTGTCTCAGTCAGCTGCTTGTTGTACCTCTCAGAAGGCAGCCACGCTAGGCTCCTGTCTGTAAGTACATCATAGCATCAGAAAGAGTGTCAGGCCTTGGAGCCTCCTCTTTGGATGAATCCCAATTTTGGCCTGTCACTGGACCTCCTTTCTGTTCGTCTCTTCTCCATTTTTGTACCTGCAGTTCTTTTAGACAGAAACAAGTCTGGGTCAGAATTTTTGGCTGTGGTGTGGCAACCCCATCCCTCCACTTGATTCCCTGTCTTTCTACAGGAGGTGGATTCTACAAATTCCCTCTCCTCACAATTAGGCAATTCATCTAAGGTCCCTCCTTTTGAGTCTTGAGAGTCTCTCAACTTCCAGGTCTCTGGTACATTCTAGATGCCCCCCCCCCCCACCTCCTACCTTCTATCTTCCACCTCCCAAGGTTGCATATTTCTATTCCTTTGACATTTTTTTGTAAATCCAAAAAAAAAAAAAAAAGGGCATCAGTTTGAGAGTTGGGGACCATAGGACTGACTGGAGGGAAGAAAAAGGAAAAAGATGATAATTCGTCTATAGTGGCGAATCTTCTACTTTGGAATGAATTCATTTTCTCCATTATGATAGCAAAAGTAAATGATGTCTTTTCCAATATAGCCTTATGATCAGATTGTAAAAGATAACCAAAGCCTGGCCAATAGCTTGCTTTTGTACTCACTCTCCCACTTCTCAATACTACCTCAAAATGACTTTGAGTAGGCAAGCACCATGGTTACTTGCTTATTTGGTTGTTAATATAACCAGTAGTAATTGTAAAGGTCAATGCTTAGAAAATATCAAGTTGTACATACTGTTTGTTTTTAGTGTATTCTAGGTGTTTAGTATGGTCCATGAGTGTATGTGTTCAAATGGCCAAGATCTCTGCTTTACATGATATTCATGCACATGTATGGTTCAAACCACATTAATGCTATATTAAATCACTTATATTGAAATTTCATGAGGAAATTATAAAGCTGATTTTTACAAACCAAATAAAATATCATTTTGAGTATTTGAAATATATATATATATATTGCATTAATATATATATATATAAATAAATTATATTCTATTTCATTCACTTTGAAATATTCAGAGTGGAACAAATCTTAGAGAATATCTTAGTGGGAAAAATCATTTAAAAATTTTAAAATCATCCATTTATCTATATTTTATCTATTAATGAGTTTTATGTTTTTGATATTCTACAATAATTCAATTTAAATAAATATGCATAAAACATTTATTGTTTAATTTCCAAACATATCTTATCTTTCCAATCCTTTGTCTACTAGAAATTCTGTTATAATAGGAAATCTGCAAACAGTGAGAAGGGCATTATTATAGTGTATTTCTACATTTAGTTTCTGAACATCATTAGGGAAAAATTAGTGCAGTAAGTTTTCCACAGCTTTAAAATTTATATGAATTCTAATGCTCACCACTGTCTAGATGGCATAGTTAATTCAACCATGGATGGAACATGCGTGAGGGCTAAAGGACAATCTAGCTATAAAAAGTCCCATTTCCAAAATGCTAACTATTCCTCCCTTCTCATTCCTTGTAATTTAAAGAAGTAGCCTGCAGACTTTCTTATTATGACTGTCATATCTGCCATTATATCTCATCCCTGTAAAATGTCGGTAGCATTTCAGAATAAAATTGCACCTTATAAGTGGCTAAGAATGTCCAGTCCTCGAGATTTCAAGGAAATAAGAGTCAACTCTTTTTCTTCCCTTTCCATAAAACAACTTGAAATTAATAAGCAACAACACATCCGAAGGGAATATATACATGAGCATATTTGTATGATGACAATGTCATATGTATTTACTACCTTAGAAAACAAGTTATTTAAAATCACCCAGAAAATAATATTAAGGCCCTATCAATACAATGTCTGTGTATTGCAGTTCCACAACTTAACACGAATTTTACTGCAAAGTGCAGGCAAGAATTATATTTTGATTATTCTTGATTAGTTTTAAATTTATAAATACAAGGTACTTTTAACCAAATATTTCTCTCCTTTTTGGTTATTTTATTTATTTACATTTCAAATGTTACCATCCTTCCCGGTTTCCCCAACACAACCCCCCTACCCATTTCCTCCTCCCCCCTGCTTCTATGAGGGCGCGTCTCCACACACCCACCCACTCCTGCCTCACTGCCGTAGCATTGCTCTACATTGGGGCATCAAGTCTCCACAGGATCAAGGGCTTCTCCTCCCACTGATGCCAGATAAGGCCATTCTCTGCTACATATGCGGCTGGAGCCACGGATCCTTCCATGTGTACTCTTTGGTTGGTGGTTTAGTCCCTGGGAGCTCTGGGGGGTCTGGTTGGTTGATATTGTTGTTCTTCCTATGGGGTTGCAAGCCCCCTCAGCTTCTTCAGTCCTTATCCAAATATTTCTTACTTTTAAAGCAAATCCTAATTTGCCATTTAAATATGTTTGTGGAATTTGAATGGAGTTTTAATTCTAAAATACGAATTAAGAAAATATCTAGAAGCAATTGAGCTCTGGAAGTGATAGAAGTGCGTCATAAAATACTCCTATCATTCACTTACCAACTCTTAATGTCATTAACACCTAAAGTTTCCCATTGGAAAGCTAAGAATTCTATGACTTGTGTTTGGGTGTTAAAGAGATATCAATGTATAGTTTATTTTTGACTAGATTATAGATAAATAAATAAAAATTTTAACATAATGTACTTACTTTTTTCTAGAACTGACTGAGTTCTAATTTTTCATTTTTTAAATTGAGGCAAGTAGGAAGGATAAAATATGGAAATGCTCAGAATCCATGTTTTAGGGAATGTACACTAGTAGTGTGGGTACTGGCTTCATAAAGCTACTGCCTACATTTGGATGGTCACTAAGAGAGTTGCCAGACTCTTGGTGTTCTCAGAGACTGAGTCACCAACAAAGAAAATGCAAGGGCTGGACCTAGGCCTCCCTGCACATATGTAGCAGATGTACAGCTTGGTCTTCATATTGGTCCTGAACAGCTGGAGTGGAGGTTAGCCAAAAGGCTGTTGCCTGTATGTGGGATATGTTCTAAAATCTGAGCAGCCTTGTATGGCCTCAGTGGAGTGTCAGCGTGTGGGATACCCTGGGTAGGAAACACTGGCTCAGAGAAGAAGGGAATAGGTGATGGGATTGTGGGAAGACGGTGACTGGGAAGGGGCAATGAGTGGGATGTAAGGTGAATAAATAAATAAAAAAATTAAAAATTAAAAACCTGGCAAGTTTAGTGTACATATTTTCAAATTAATTATCTTGAAATTCAGATGAACAGTTAATCTATTTCAAATTCATTACAAAATTGGACAAAGGCAAACAATTATAGTAAATATATACTATCTGAAATTAAAAAATTTCTCTGTTTTCTTTGTTGTATTGGGCATTTTTATTCAAAATTCACATAAAATATCAGAAAACATTATTAGGAAGGATGTTTACCTTATTCTTAATTATCTACAAAATTGATTTCATCAGAAAACACTTTTGAAAGTGACACATTGATGGGGAAATTTTGGGAAAATATCCTTTAGTAATTTTTCAATTATATATACATGTGTGTGTGTTTGTGTGTATGTGTGTGTGTGTGTGTGTGTGTGTGTGTGTGTGTGTGTGTGTATTCCTCTGTGTTTGGGTGTGTGCACATGCAACTTCTAGATGAACTACTTGAAATAAAGAGCAGAATCCATCCTTTATAATAATTTTGGTCAAGCTTAATGGTCTTCCAATCTAAGCTTATGAAATGATAAAAATGAGTTAGAATCAGAGCATATGAGAAGCACATATATTTTATCTTTATTCTCAATTTGTGAGCCCTTACATAAATTAAAAAAATCACTCCTGAGTATTTCATGCAGTAAGGTATATTTTAAAAGTTTGTTTGCTCTATAAAGTTTTTAAATCTTATAGTGAAGATAAGTTCATTTCTTTTCTATGGGATAAATTCCAGTTTTGCTAGAAATCGAAAGTCAAAGGCATGCTTAAGATAAACCTTTATAACTGAGAATAAGCAATTTTCTAGCTTTATTGTTTACTATATTAACTCATAAGCCCTGAAGCTAGTTAATCATTGTGGTATGTTTATATGCTTTTTTCATAATACTTACTCTTCTAAAAATGTCTGGGGTCTGTATAATCATTCTCTGAAGAATTAATTCTAATAGAAAATTTAATGTATTTCTTTAAAATATATACATATAGAGGTAAATTGTGGATGTAATTCATATTGTTTCATCAATATTTGCATGGAGAATTTTAGATGGCTTTTGTGTCGTGGCAATTAATCATTTAAACATACTTTCTAAAATTTTCTAGATCTAAAAATTTATCATGTACTCTCTTGTTTTTTTAAAGTTGGAACAATATAGCAGTTTAGAAATCCTTTCCCTTTTATTAAAAAATTAGTTAAACTATTTATTTCGGATTTTACAAAGTTGAAGTGATCAAAACTTGTATATCTAAATTTCATGACCAAATTTCAAAATGAGCTACAAAAAAAAATGAGAATTTAAACAATAATAATAGTTAAAACAAAAAAGTACAAGCAGTAACAAAATTCAGATGAAATCAGTTTGAACTAATTAAATAAATTTCTTATCTAATATGAACATAGTGAAAAGTGTAGCATGATTTTCTTTAATGTTAGTTAGTATTATTTTTAGATGTCAAAAATAAGCCCAGATGTTAAACACTGGTATTCTTTCAAATCAAATTAATTATCTACTGTGTTAGGAGATTTGACAATTTGGAGATATAACATTAACTGTTTTAAAAAGATCAGAATCCAAAACATTGAATTTGTATATTATTGGGACAAAAAAGACTTGAAAAATTTTTTATGCATTATTGTGTTTTTATTCATCTATATGAGTAACTACACTATATTCATTTATCAAGCCATCTTTATTTAATATGAAGAAATCTTCCATTAATGATCTTAATTATTTTCATAAAATATATAATCATGTTGTATATTTTAACAACTGACACCTAATTAACAATTCCAAGAACATTTATTTTTAAATAAAAATCAAAATTGTCCATTTTATTAGTTTTAAATTCAAAAAAATTTCAATTATGTCAAAACACTTAACCTTTCTGAGAAATATTATTTTCTATCACAAATAGAATCACATATTTATACCAAAACAAACCAGTGTAGATAATACTTCCTCCTCTAATTTAATATATTAACTATGGAGTTTTTCAAGACTAACGGGTAGGTTTAAATCTATAGTATAAACCATATAGTTAGTTTTTTCTCTTATTAAAATGTTAATTTCTGAGATAATTTTTGCTTAATAAATAAGAAACAGTAATAAATTAACAATTTCTAAAAATAAAACAAGATGAATTTAATAATATGCTGTAGTAAATTTCCATAGGTGTGTTTGCTTGACTATTATGTCATAATAGGGTATATAATACAAATATGTTGGACAAGTGTATGATTTTCCTTTCCAAAAGCATGATATATGATAGAGGAATAGTTCATCGTGCTACTCAGAATTTAGAACATCAACCTCTATGTTATAAAGGATTTGAGTATTTGGTGTTTCCTTCTATTTTCAAACTGATTTTTACCATAATTAACAAAATACATGAAACCTAAATTGTGAGAAGAAATACTTTAATGAAAACTTCCTTATTGGTGTTATTGTTACATTATTATTATTATTACATATTATTATTACTATTGTTTTATTATTATTCTAGGAAGACAATTATTTTGTTCTTACAAATTCTAGACTTTTTTCACTATTTTCTGTTTGGTTTTAGAACCTGGACAAGGGAATGATGTGTATATTTTATATACCAAAGCAGACCTGGACTACCCTTTCCCCAGAGGTTACTCCTATAATCCAGATATTTCTGCCCAGCCCCTCACTCCTCCTCCTCCTCCTCCTCCTCCTCCTCCTCCTCCTCCTCCTCCTCCTCCTCCTCCTCCTCCTCCTCCTCCTCCTCCTCCTCCTCCTCCTCCTCCTCCTCCTCCTCCTCCTCCTCCTCCTCCTC